>JASKMD010000030.1:5052951-5395202 GCA_030144725.1 Haematococcus lacustris | reverse complement strand
ACCCCCTCCCCCCCCCTTCACCCCCCCCCCCCCCTCTCACCCCCTTTCCCCCCCTCACCTCCTTCCTCCTCCCCCTCCCCCCCTCCCCCCCCACCCCTCCCTCACCGCTCATCTCCACCCAGTCAGGGTCCTCAACGAAGCCGGGGGGGGTCTCGCCTGGCTGCGTGCGGCTGACGATGATGTGGTGCGGCACCGGGATGCTGTTCTCCTGCAGCCACCCGCAGGCCAGGCACCACACACTGCTGGCGGCCACTCCTGATGGCCAGGGCGGGGGGAGCTGGGCGGCAGCCAGGCGGGCGGGAGGGAGAACAGGTAGGGCGGGCAGGGGTCAGGGGTCAGGGGTCAGGGGTCAGGGGTCAGGGGTCAGGGGTCAGGGGTCAGGGGGTCAGGCGTCAGGGGTCAGGGGTCAGGGGTCAGGGGTGGCCCGCCTGGGCTGCTGCTGACCATCAGTGTGCGGTACACGCTGCGCCTGTCTAGCAGCGTCTCCTGCTGCACCAGGTCGTTCACACAGAAGGGGCGGCGCAGGGCTACGTACGCCTGCAGCAGCAGGGGCCGGGGAGAGGGGCTTACACAACGCGACGATCCAGCCTACACCCTCCTCCTACACCCTCCTCCTACACCCTCCATCAACCGTGTATGAAAGAGAGGCGTGCGGGTTAAGGGGCGAGAACGGGAGAACGGCCCAAACAGGCCTATTTGAATCAGCAGCGTTCCTGTGTAGGCAGGGGGAGGGGGGCGGAGGGGAGGGCAGGCGGAGTTGGTTCAGTGTCAGAAGCCACTGTGCAGGTACCTGATGGCGTGGAACAGCCGGCTGCTGCAGCCACAGCCACAGCCAGGTCAACAAGACTGCAGCCATGGTCACCAACCTATACCAAACCACCGAGCCAACAAAGGTCTTAAAGACCAGGACATGGCCAGCGGCAGCTGCTTGCAGCGGCAGGACCAAATGCGTCCCAGCTCAGTATGAGGAGCAGCAGCGGCGGCCAAAGAAACATCGAGAGAAGCAGCTGCTCGCACTGCACCTGTACCTTTGCCTGTTGCTGGGCGGCTCACCTACCACCTCCCTTTCCTCCCACCCCAGCCTACACCCTGCTGCCCTGCCGCCCCCCCCCCCACCTGGGCTTTGTGTAGGGGGAAGCCGTCAGAGTGCCAGGACAGCAGACAGTCACACTTTGGCCACTCCTCCACCGGCAGCTCCAGGATGACCTGCAGCCAGTGGTCCGCCGCCAGCTGTCAGCCCCCGTGGACCCCATGCGCCCCAATGCCTGCACTGGCTGTTGGTATCCTGGAGGAAAAAATAATAGACTCCACTTCAGGCCCTGACCTTGAGCCTGAGCCTGAGCCTGAGCCTGAGCCTGAGCCTGAGCCTGAGCCTGAGCCTGAGCCTGAGCCTGAGCCTGAGCCTGAGCCTGAGCCTGAGCCTGAGCCTGAGCCTGAGCCTGAGCCTGAGCCTAGCGAACACATCAACAGCCCACGGCTAGCACTTGCCTGGTCCCCAAAGGTGACCACCTCAAACTCGTTGAAGCTGGTCATTCTGCATGAACACCAAATACATGAGGTGGGCATGCAACATGGACGCAGAGACCCCAGATCACCAACACATTTCATGCATAGCATGACTGGTGGCATGCATGAGGGCATGCATGCATGGCAGCATGGCGCCCATGTGAGATGCAGCCACCTGTTCAAAATCTCTCGCATGGGTTTGCTGCGCGCCTTCTTGTCCATTGCACACACACCCAGCACGATCTTGGCAGGTGGGTCCAGCACCGCATGCTCTGGCATCTGGTGCAGATTAGCGACAGACAACACCATGTTCCTTGTTGAATAGGGTACTCGACCTGGCATCTGATGCAGGCAACGACTATTTAAAGCAGAGTAACATGCTCAGTGCAATCTTGCATGCCTCCTGACACGTTTTCATGTTCGTGATGAGAAACCTGAGGTGTTAAAACCTAACATAAAGATGGTTACAAACCACTCCATTGCCAGGTGCCTGAGCTCGGCTTGCAGCCCGGCTAGCTCTGGTCAGCTAGGCCTGCAGCAGTGACGTCTGACTATCACCAGGGGAACAGCTCCAGGGGGACAGCTACAGGGGGTGAAACCGTAGACAGCCGACCCGGTACAGGGGTGGGGGTCAGACCTTTTAAATGAACTCACCGAGCTTGCACGCTTAAACTGCCGCGAACGTCGCGCAAGCCCCCCCGACAGCCCAATTCCGACACCATCCGCCAGAATTGAGTTCTGCTGCGGCATCCTGACCCCAAATAGGCCCCGCGTCAAGCGCTGGAGCAGGGGAGGAAATGCCTCAGGATGCGCCGCGGATACCAAGTGAGTGTAACTACTGAGAAATACTGAGTGTAACTAACCATTGACGCAGGTTGAGCACCACAGTACGGAATACCACGCTGTATGCAACGCTATATGACGTCCAGCTTAATGTTGACCCTCCTGACCCATTGGCCTCGGTGGTGAGAAATCGAGGTAAACCGTTACGGCATGGCTGGTTACGATGTTGCGGGTGACCGTCGGGGTCGCGGCTTGGCCGCATTCCTATGTCTCCTCGCGGCCTGCTGCCTGGCGCTGGGTGTGCCCTTGTTGGTGGCGATGCTGCAACTCCGCGACCTGCACATAAGGTGTTTTACCCGCACTGTGTACCCGCACTGTGTACCCGCGCTGTATTTTACCCGCCCGCGAGCGTGTGCGTCAGTGGGTCGCTGCCCGGGTGGGACCCCGCTATGACCCCATTGGATCATGGGCCCTTAGCTGCTGGCTAGCCTCTGTCTGCCCTTTCAGATACGACGACGCCGGGCCCATAATGTCTTCTTTGAACAGCAGCCAGGACAGGGAAGCAGCCCTGTGGCGCGCGGCAGCGGCGTCACCCCCCCCGCCGCTCAGCTCAGCCTGACCCAGCTTGACTCTGCTGCTGCCCAGTTCGGCATCACCCCAGCAGACGAACAGAAGCATCAACAGCAGCCATGCAGCAGGAGGGTTGACAGCCCCAGCCCAGCCTCAGGTGACGCCAGGCGCTGCCACCGCTGAGGCGCTGCTGCAGACTGTGGAGGTGGAGGTGCCGCATGACATGGTGCCCCCAGTGAGTGGGGAGGCCAGGGGCGGGGCGGCAGGAGGGGTCAGGGGCATGCAAGTTGTGAGGGTCGGTGGCAGCGCATGTGGCTATAGCACTGCTTACGCAAGTCTGACGAAGTAGGCGTGCAAGCACAGAACAACGCAGAACAGAGCAGCAGGCACGGGCCAGCCAAGCCAAATCACTGCAGCCAGCCAGTACTGGCTAGCTGGCCCCCAGCCCCCACCTCTTGCCCTGAGCACCGCCAGCCCCCAGCACTTAGGGTGTGATGTCCCAGGGGTAGGGCACCAGGCCTGTGTGGCCCCCCAGCCCTCACAGGCCTTAAACATCTGGCTGGCCATGGCGCAGCGAAGTGATGTGGAGCAGCCAGCAGCATGGCCAGCACACAGGGTGGGACCAGGGAGGTGTGAGCGGCGTGGTGCTGGTGGGTCAGTTACCTAGCCTGGCAGGCGGTGAGGGGCTGAGGTGTGCCAGGTATGCGAGGGAGGGAATGCAGGGCCAAGAGTGGGCTGCCGGGCTGGGGGGTTGCTGCAGAGCTTGCCAGAAGCAGGTCCTGGCACAGTGTGGCAGGTTTGCTTGGTTTGCCAGGGTCCCTGATGTCATGGGGGTGTAGGGGCCAGGGGGGCCATGTTGGGAGACTGAGGGAGTGCACTGGCAGCTCTTCGTGGCCTTGCATGGTGCCACATCAAGCTAGGAGGCGGGAGGGGCAGGTCCTTGACGACCCCCTCCCTTGACCCACCCCATTGACTGCCGGCCCAACCCCCTGACCCAGCCCTGACCCAGCCCTGACCCAGCCCTGACCCACCCCCTGACCCACCCCCCTACCCCCGCCCCTTCACCGCCACCCCCACCCCCACAGCTGCTGCAGACCTGTGCGGCCTGAGGGGTGCTCCCCAGCCCATGTGGCCAGGCCCAGCCGCAGTCCCAGCAGCGCTGGCGGGCTCCATGCCCCCCCCAGGTGTACCTCTACTACCAGCTGCCCTGGTTCTACCAAAACCACAAGCGCTACGTGCGCAGCATCAGCTGGTCACAGATGGCGGGGCGCGGCAGGGCCTCTGGAGGCGCTGCCATCCTGCGAGCCGCAGAGGTGGGTGGGTGGGGCGCGGGCGGTGCTGGGAGCAGCTGTCCTGGCGCCCCACACTCCATCACGAGGGGCAGGGCCAAGGTCAGCGGGGCAGGGTCAACACCAGTCGTGCAGGGCAGGGTTTATGAGCCAGAGGGGAGGGGAGGAGTGAGATCAGGGTGGGGTTTTTGCAGGTGCACCCGCAGCTGAGCTGGCAGGCGGGCAGCATGAGATGTAGGCAGCAGCAAGGCAGTGGTGGTGGTGTTAAAGGCATCGCAGGGCCGTAGGTGTGGCAGGGTACCGTAGGGTTACACCACCCCCTCCTGCTGCCCTGCTGCCCCCCGCTGCCCTGCCCTTGCACCCAGATACCTAGGAGGCCGGCGCGACGCCTCCTTGCCTGACCAGGCCGCAATCCACCCCTGTGGCCTAATCCCCTCCTCACTCTTCAATGACAGCTTCTCACTGCACCAGACCTGTGACGATGCAGCGCTTAGCGGCCACATCCCCCTGCATGTGAGTGAGATGTCCGGGTCACACTTACACGCTGGCTGTGGGCTTGTGGGCAGTGGGCTTGTAGGCAAGGGTCGGCCAGGTGTTGGAGCTGACAGGCAGCTATGACTCATAGCCTGGGCACGTCAGGAGTGCCCTGATCATGCAGCTGCCCCCACCACACTCACCGCTGGCTGACTGGCATGACCACCACTCCCACCTCCGCCCCTCGTGCAGGCACCACAAAGCGCCCACCGCACAGGAAATGGTGTGCAGCTAACCTACTTGATCTGTCCCTCCTGACCCTGTTGTCTCCTGCTACTGCTGCTGCTGCTGCGTTGTAGCTGGATGTGGCATTCCGCAGTGAGCTGGCTACGGCCCTGTTCAGCAACCCACGCAACGCAACCAACTTCAACACGTGAGGCTAGCGCGGGAGCAGGGCAAGGCAGGGCACCCCACCCCACCCCCACCCCACCCCACCCCACCCCACCCCACCCCCACCCCACCCCCACCCCACCCCACCCCACCCCACCCCACCCCACCCCACCCCACCCCACCCCCACCCCACCCCACCCCACCCCACCCCCACCCCACCCCACCCCACCCCACCCCACCCCCACCCCCACCCCACCCCACCCCACCCCACCCCACCCCACCCCACCCCACCCCACCCCACCCCACCCCACCCCACCCCACCCCACCCCACCCCACCCCACCCCACCCCACCCCACCCCACCCCATGTGCTGCTACGACTGCTGCGGCTGTTGCTTGGTGTGCAGTGTGGCGTCATTGCGGGGGTGGTGGGACGCTGGCCGGGCCAGTGGGCCAGGCTCCGCAGCTGTGGGTGTGGAGCAGGGTGGCGGCGCAGCCTGGCCTCACCAAGCCTTTTGCCGTCATAAACCACTCGCCTGGCAAAAGGTGCCCTTGCCCCCTGACCCCAGCCCCTGGACCCGCCCCCGCCCCTGACCCCTGACCCGCCCCCTGACGTCGCCCCTGACGTCGCCCCTGACGTCGCCCCTGACCCCGCCCCTGACCCCGCCCCTGACCCCGCACCCGCACCTGCACCTGGCTTGTCTGTGCAGGGTGCCGGCTGAGACTGGAGGTGGCCAACCGCTACAACAGCTACGCCTGGGGCGGGCAGAAGGCTGTGCTGCTGAGCACTGCCAGCTGGGCGGCGTCCACACCGCAACCTGTTCCTCCCGGTGCTGTACCTGGTCATGGCAGGGGGCTGTGGGGTGTCCGCACTAGGCTTGGTGGCGCTGGGGGTGGTGACCCCGCAGGCGCGACAAAGCCATTTGAGGGTGCATGGCCAGGCTCATGACACCCTGCTGCCGTCGCCCTGCTGCCTGGTGTGCAAAACACCATGTGGAATGAAATGCATGTACACACCTCACACACAAGCACTGTGGGTTCCATCTTCATGCCCTCCTGCCATGAATAACATAGTCTTTGTTGTGGAGGGTGGTGCTGGGTGTGCGCGGTCCTTGGCATGAGTGGGTTTGCCAGGCATGTGGCTATCACTTCTCGCAATGGGCTACATAGCCATTCATGTCGTTTGGCCTGCATCAGCCACGGCCTTCACAACACAGTAGGTAATCAAAGCAGCAGCTTGGGCTGTATAGTTGATGTAAGCATAAGGGGGGAAGACAGTAATTGAGGGTGAGTTTAGTCATGTTCGTCACGTGTGCGTGCCTCTGTGCCGGGCTCGCATGAGTTTCGCTACATCATCCTTTTTTCACAAGCCATGCGGCCATGCACTTTGCTTCCATGCGGTACGACATGTATGAACAATAACCGGTCCTTAGACATGACCAGTTACCTATAATGACAAGCCACCACGCCGTGAGCACGGAGCTGGCTCACTTGCCATAAGACGGTGGTCATGTAACTCGATGTCTGCTGACACCACGGCTCCGGCACAAAGTGACAAGCTTAAGGTCGCCCCATCGGATGTGGTTCTCGTCGGCTCTGGAGTACTGGCAGCTGGTGCGCGATGCAGCCCACGCATCCGAGTCCATATTGCTACTCCGAACCCTTGCATTGCGCTACCCTCCACAACACGTAGGCGCGCTGGCCGGAGCCGTAGCAACGTATCGCAGCGGATCTAAGAGGTGCTTACCCACCTCACGCCTGCTGCTTGTTCAGATGTATGCCACACCTGACCCATGCCTGTGTATTACCCTGATCTGCCTGCACACTGATGGCATGCAGTCTGGTGGAGGATGGCATAAACCCGGACATCCGGATGCGCATGATTCCAATTGCGGTGCGCATGGACCTTCTGCATCCTCAGCAGCATCTCACCACCCAAACACAGCCCAGGCAGCCTGGGAAGCACCTCACAGCCCATCCCATGTCCTCAGCACCATGGGGCCGGTGTGTCCTCTAACACACATGGCATGGCGTCCTTCCACTTACACTATTGCCTGACTCCTGTGGCAGGGCTGTGGCCTATATCTGGCATGTCGATCATGCACTAAACACAAGCAAGAAACAGCTCACAGGTGGTCACCCTTCTGTGCCCCAGCCTCAGGCAGCCCACGCCACCAGCACAGCTCCAGCGAGCGCCACTTGCTCTCCCCATTGCGATGCATGTTCAATATTGCATTGCAGTCCCCGTCTACCCACCTGCCTGGCTGTGGTGATGGTGAGGGATCGGCAGCCTTGCCCTTGCTTCTGCCCTTGGTGGGCTGGGTGGGCTTGATGATGGATGATGTGTTTTGTGCACTGATGATGGATGATGTGTTTTGTGCGCTGGGCCAGCGGGCATGCTGGGCTTTGGCTCTGATGCTACTGGCTGTGTGGCTGCCTGGCTGTGTGGAGCTTGTGGGGACTGGGGCAGGGCCCCTACTGAGAAACACGGTGGGCCTTGCGGGCTGGCTCCTTGGTGAAGACTGCACCCGTCTCTTTGGTCAGCCCCAGCTGCCTGCACACCTCATGCAACACTTTGCTGTCCAGCTCGATGAAGTGGATGCTTACCCTATTCATGGGGTGGGAGGTGAAGGAGAGGGGGCAGGTGAGGGGTGGGAGACCACCCTTGCGCCGGCCACGCCTTGACCGCCCTGGCACAGGTGGGTAGGGGTAGGGGCTGCTGCCACTGATCTAGCTGCTAGCACACATGCACCGCATGGCGCATGTGGCAGGGCAGGCGCAGGGTGTGCTGCAAGGAAGCCTGTCTCTTCAAGCCCACCAGGCGGTGGTGCTTGGCTGCCCCAGCTTCCAGCTCAGCCATGTGCATCTTGGCCAACTTGGAGTCCCGCAGCTTCGAGCTATCAGCGTTCAGGGCGTACCCACTCACCCGCTGCAGCCTAGTTGGGCCCTGGCTGCCTTGTGGTACAACATGACAAACCGCTCTGCATGTGCAAGTGAGGGTCAGCGTCAAGGCAGCCCAGCGCCTATGCACCACCAGCAGGTGCCTGGTTTGGAGAAGTGCTTCTGCATGCTGGTCACCCGCTGCATGGAGTGCGCTGATGGTGTTGAAGTTCCCATTCCAATTGGTGCTGCCTGGCTGCTGCAGCTGGCTAGCAGGTCCTGGTTGTTGGGGTCATCAAATGCAGGCATGAGCACGGGGTGGGGATGCTGCCCTCAGCGCTTGAGGCGTCGCTGCAGCTGGTTGTACACACCCTTGAAGTTAGGGTTAGCAAAGAAGCAAGTACTTTGAGCAGAAGCAGGTACTTGGAGTTGGCAAACCACTTGCAAAGGTCCTTCAGCTGCTTCGTCAGTATCAGGGGGTCTTCACTGTCAAGGGGCAGGGGTGGCCCACTTGGTGTCAAGGGTGGGGGGCGGAGGGCAGCAACAGGCACTGGTTGTTCGAGGATGGGCTGGCAGGGTGGCTCTGGCTCAGACTGTCACTTCGAGTCAGGGTCGAAATCTGGCTTTGAGCCAAAGTCAGACTCCAGCCTCAGAGTCACAGTCAGAACCACAGTCACAGACAGCAAGGTCCTAGTCTATGTAGGGGCGCTGGTGCAACCCTGGGTGGGGCGGCTTTCCAGGCAGCAGAGTAGGAAGTGCAGGTCAAACAATGAAGCACTGAAGCAATTGGACCAGCACCCTCTTCAGGAGAGGACTTCTTGCAGAGCCCCGCGAGACAGCGCCCCCAGGGCCTGGATAAACTGCAGCAGAGCCTGATGAGCGGGGACGGAGCGGGGCTGAGTTCAGGGCTAGGCCAGGATCAGGCTGGGGCTTCCTCATGTGTCACAAACAGAGCAAGGCTGAGCTGAGCAAGGCTAAGATACAAGGCTGGGGCACAGGAAAGAAACAGAGTAAGCAGAATAGGCCCCCGCATGCGTGTACCTTGTTGTGCTCCGTGTTCCGCTGGCTCCTCCGCTGTTGTTGAGCCTTGCCTTGCCTTGGGAGCCTTGCCTTGCCTTGCCTTGCCTTGGGAGCGTTGGCCCTGTGCAAGGGTCAGAAGCTGGCTTAGTGCCAAAGTCAGACTGTAGCCAGACATGAGTCACAGTGACAGACAGCAAGGTCTTCGTCTATGCAGGGGCGCTGGTGCAACCCTGGGCGCGTAGGCGCAGTGCCAGGCGCTGCCTTTGCTTGGCAGTGCTCTTTCGCTTCTTCCGTGTCATTGTGCCGCTGATGTTCGCTTTGGGATGTTTTTAGAGCAAATCACAATTTGTACAAATTAAACGGGTTTATAGCGTTCTTATATACGGTTTATTAGTTCCGTACATAGGGATCAATGGAAGAGACAGCAAAAACACTGCAATACCACTTGCTGCAGACCAGCATTTGCTGCAGATGAGCAATGAAAGGCCGCATGGTGGTTGAAGCCAGCACTGTGACACACATGTCTGACGGTGTTTGCCTTGCCCTTACCGTCTAGCAAAACTCAATGGAACAACATGTAATCTCGCTCAGCTGCTCCAATCAAGTTGAAGCATCCTCGGTCGCACCCTTGATGACTGAAGCCCCCACTCCGGCACACACAAGCGTTATCTAGGACTGCAGGGCCAACATTGTTACGCGTTGACATGCTTACAGCTCCTGGCAGCAGGCTCACAGCACCCTTGGAGGCAGCCATACCCCGCCACAGCCTGCCCTAAGCTGGATGAGCTGTTCTTCAGTTCCTCCATCCCTTCCTCTTTCTTCTGCTGCTTTTGCCTTGCTCTTTTCTACTACAGGGTCAGTTTGCAGGCAGCCCTGACGCAAGCTTGCAGCTAATAATAGATAATAAATTGCACTGTGATAACCAGTCATGCACCTGCGCCAAGTTGACTTGGCTCCATGCAGTCCGTGCTCATGGCCTCAAACTGCTGGTTGCCATGCATGCCTGGAGCGTCAGGCCCTGGCCCAGCTATGTACGTGCCTAGTCCCCACCCCCACCCCACCCCACCCCACCCCACCCCACCCCACCCCACCCCACCCCACCCCACCCCACCCCACCCCACCCCACCCCACCCCACCCCACCCCACCCCACCCCACCCCACCCCACCCCACCCCACCCCACCCCACCCCACCCCACCCCACCCCACCCCACCCCACCCCACCCCACCCCACCCCACCCCACCCCACCCCACCCCACCCCACCCCACCCCACCCCACCCCCACCCCACCCCACCCCACCCCACCCCACCCCACCCCACCCCACCCCACCCCACCCCACCCCGCCCCGCCCCACCCCACCCCACCCCACCCCACCCCATCAGCACAGTGCCCTTACAGGTCAAGACTCTGATGCTGAGCATGGCATTCACCAGCATGCTGGGGGTGGCGGGCTTCTATGGCCTCAAGGCTGCGGGCCTGTTTTCAGCAGACGTGGCGGAGCTGCCGTCAGTGCGGGAGGCAGCTGCCATGCTACGCAACCCCAGGGTAAGCAGGCAGCACCTTGGCCCTGGCCCTCGCCTTGCACCCAGCCTTGGCCCTGACTCTGGCCCTGGCCCTGGCTCTGGCCTCAACCATTGAGGCAGCTCCAGCCTGCTCTAAGCCTAGTCATAATGTCAGGTTCTACCATACCTGCCAGCCAGCTCTGGCCATAGACCTGCCTGCTTGCCTGTCTGCCTGGTGCTTGCAGGCATACATCCATGAGCAGGTGCAGGCAGAGGCCCAGCAGCGCAGGTAGAACCCGGCTTCAACGCTACATTGGGCTGTACACCGCCTCGGGCGGCCAACTAGTTAGTAATGGAGCAAATAGAGAAGTCCAGTCATGCTCTTCTGGAAGAGTAGGTCTTCCTTTCTTTCTTTGGAAGTGCCATGCCTACTGCGAAGCTGGGGGATGCGGGTCGAGTAGGATGCGGGTCGTGGTTGCTGCGGGTGTGGCAGCGGACATACGGTTGGAAGCGCAGCAAGCGTCCCAATGCTAAGCAGGCAGCTGAGCCCACCCAGCCCATAAAGGCAAAAGCAAGGGCAAGGCTCCCAAAACCCAACCCAGCACCACAGCCTGGCAGGTGGCTGGACAGGAATTGCAATGCAGCGCTAAACATGCAGCGCATTGGGGAGAGCAGATGGCGCTCGCTGGAGCAGTGCTGGTGGCCTGAGCAGGCAGCCCTGCCAGCCAAGGGCAAGGAGTACCCTGGCCTGGGCTACAAATGGATGCGAGGACAAGCAACCCAAGGCCCACCAACAGCAGCAGCAGCCTGCTGTGGCACAGCAGTGAGTGCCTCCCCCACTTGAGCTCTCATCAGCTCACAATCAGTGCATGCAGATTATGCCAACTCTAGACCATAGCCCTCGCGGTCAGGCAATGGTGTAAGTGGTAGGCACTAATGCACCATGTCCACGTGCATTGGGTATACTCCACACAGTCCCTTGACACCATTTTAGTAGTCCTGCTAGTGGTCCCTAGTGTCCCGAGTGGTTGGGAGGGGTTGGGAGGGGTTGGGAGGCTTATGCAGGGGCTGGGAGATGATGGGGTTGAAAGGGTTTGCGAGGGGGTGTGAGGGGGCACGGTCAGGCTTGTTAATCCTCAGATTTCCAGTTTTGAAAATGTTTTATTGATAAAGCGAAAGAGTTTCACGCCAGTAAAACCGAGCGGTTGCCGCTGGTTTCTCAGCCTCCACTTTTGCACGCGGCCTTCTTGAAAGCTTACACACACCCTCTAATAAGCAGATATCGGTTTGGCAGCTCGGTTCGGCGCCTGAACCCAGCTTTACCACCCTAGCCACCATACTCATCCACTGTATCTGACATGCCATATCAAGCCTATCTAGCTATTTAATCAGCCTAAGTACCATATCCCCGCTTCCACCCTCCACCCACCCCCACGCCCACTATCACCCTGTCAAGTGCAAAACCCGGTATCAGCAAATGCCATGCAGCCCTCACAGATCGGCTAGCCATCCACTGCTCATCCTCTGCAGCTGTGCGAGCAAAGGGCTGCTCATCACGCTTCAGCGCCCACACCGGCTGACGTGGCTGGGGTGCAGAATACCCGTTGTGCCACCTCATAACACTGGGGTCTCCTTGCCGTACCATCCCCACCACCTCACGATGTCACGCAGCAAGAGAGGGGGAGAAGAAGCGGGGTATCAGCTTCATTCTTGTCATGTAGTCCACACCGCACCAGGTGTGGAACTCGTCCCGTGCCTAACAGCACAGCAAGAGCAAGGCAGGGAATGGCATCAGTATGGCAGCAGCGTAGCCGCAGTGGAGCAGCAGTAGAGGTTGTCTAGTAGAGGCACTGCCCATGCCTGTGCCCAAACAGAAAACCTACCCCTGGTAATCAAAACGACGCCGCGTCTCAGCCACGTGGTTTCTATTTATGTTGCACATCACCTGGATAGAGGACTCTGTCAGCTATGCGGTGCAACATGTATCATTAAATACTGTGCACGTGCTGAGTGCTATGGCGGCTCAAATCTTGACATTCAAATTCATGCATGTTTTGCTCATGCGGGCCTCGTCGCGAGACGACCGCCGCGACCGACGTGGCCCAGGAGCACCTGCACACAGTGAGGCACAGTCGCCGCAGTCAAAACGATTCACATGGCATGCCAAACCGATGTAACAACGCCCCTCACCCATGCTCGGAAGTATACAAGGCTGCTGCGATGCTTGACCCCTTCGTGAGCAGTACTGATGACTTGGCCACTCTACGCCCCTCAAGGTGTGTAGGCCATTGCTCGTTACCTTGCTCGGCAGGTTGGGTCCGATCTCCACGCCCGCCCTCCGCTTGCGTGTCGAGCTCGTGTCCAGCTCCGATGTGGCCCCTTGCTGCTCGGCTGGAGATGTGAGCAGCTCAGGGGATGCACCAGCACCAGCTGCCAGCTGCTGCCAGGGGGGGGCAGCAGGAGGGGGGGCAGCCCAGGGGCGGCGACCAACACCAGCTGCCAGCTGCTGCCAGGGGGGGCAGCAGGAGGGGTGGGCAGCTGCTGCCAGGGGGGAGCCAGCAGGAGGGGTGGGCAGCTGCTGCCAGGGGGGGGCAGCAGGAGGGGTGGGCAGCTGCTGTCAGGAGGGGCTGGGAGGGGGGTGGGGAGGGCCGGGCTAGGGTTGGGAGTGGGTGAGAGGAGGTGGGAAGGCTATGCTGGGCTGGGGAGGGGGGGGGGGGGCGCAAGGGGGTGCAAGGGGGTGCAAGGGGCAGGGTCCGAGCGGTCGGATGGGCTAATCATTCCTGCAAGGCAAAGTTGGGTCACGCCAATGTCATTTCGAGCAGGCCTGATCAACTAATTGCCATGTTTTTCTCTCCAGCAGCTGTGGCGTTGAGTAAGGAACACAGTTATAAATCAAAAGTCCGAAAAATCACAGTGGTTAGCTCACAACATGCCAAACTGTGGAAGAGGGTCCCTTTTCCTGTGTGACTGGCGAGAGAGAGACGCACATTTCCCGCGTTTGCAGCAATGTCGATTTATAACGTGGCCAACGATGGCCTTGTAACACCGCCTGCACCAACAAGAGGCTCGCGGAGCGAGCCAGGCGGGCTGAAATGTGATTGTACTTCCGGCTGGATGCCAGGCGGAGTTACCTCATTGGTATCGCTACTCACCACTAGAACAATCGGTAATGAGCAGCTGAGGTGTGTCCGCGATCGCTTGCGCCGGCATGGACTCTGATGCAAGGATTAACGCGCCGCCTGCCAGTAGGTGCGGAGTAATTCGCAGGTGCCAATGCAACAAACGCTACCGAAGTCGGTGCACTTTGTAGCGAGTACTTGCATGAAGATTACCAACCCCATGTTGGGGACTCCTGCTCAGGCGACCCCAACTAGCAAAAAATGACAGGAAATGATAGGAAACCGACCCCTGGTAATCAAAACGACGCCGCGTCTCAGCCACGTGGTTTCTATTTATGTTTCGCACATCCCTAGATAGAGGACTCTGTCAGCTATGCGGTGCAGCTTGTAACATTAAATACTGTGCAGTGTGCTGAGTGCTATGGCGGCTCAAATCTTGACATTCAAATTCATGCCAGTTTTGCTCATGCGGGCCTTGCCGCGACCGACCGCCGCGACCGACGTGGCCCAGTAGCCTCTGCAAACAGTCAGGGACAGTCGCCGCAGTCAAAACAAAGCACATGGCACGCCAAACCGATGTAACGACGCCCCTCCACCCATGCTCGGAAGTATACAAGGCTGCTGCATTGCTTGGTCAGGTGCGGCACCAGCACCAGCTGCCTGCTGCTGCCAGGGGGGTGCAGCAGGAGGATGGGGCAGGTCAGGGGCGGCACCAGCACCAGCCGCCTGCTGCTGCCAGGGGGGTGCAGCAGGAGGGGGGGGCAGGTCAGGGGCAGCACCAGCACCAGCTGCGGGGGTGGGAGGGGCTGGGAGGGGCTGGGAGGGGGTGGGAAGGGTTGGCGGGGCAGTGAGGGGGCTAGTGGGGGGTGGGAGGGCAGTGAGGGGGCTGGGAGGGAGTGGGAGGGGCTGGGAGGGGCTGGGAGGGGCTGGGAGGGGGTGGGAAGGGTTGGCGGGGCAGTGAGGGGGCTAGGAGGGGGTGGGAGGGCAGTGAGGGGGCTGGGAGGGGCTGGGAGGGGTTGGGAAGGGGTGGCGGGGCAGTAAGGGGGCTGGGAGGCGGCGGGGAGGGGTGGGAGGCTTCGGCGGGGGCTGGGAGGTGGTGGGGCTGCAAGGGGGTTCGGCCGGAGTAGGCTAGTCAATCCTGCAAGGCAGAGTTGGGTCACGCCAAAGTCATTTCAGGCGGGCCTAAATGATGGTTTGCCGTGCTTTCTTTTCCAGCAGCTGTGTCGTTGAGTAATGAACAAAGTAATAACGAGACATTCTAATAACTCAGAGTGGTCAGCTCACAACATGCCGATTTGTGCAAGGGGGTCTCTTTTCTGTGTGGCTGGCTAGAGAGACCTCTATCCAATCGCACCGCTGCAATGTCGCGTTATTTCTTGCCCAACGACGGTCTTCCGACGCCGCCTGCACCAATGAAAGGCTCGTGGAGCAAGCCTGGCGGGCTGAAATGAGATTGTACTTCTGGCTCGATAGCAGGCGCAGTTCCATCCCTGATGCCGCTACATACCACTAGAACAATCGATGGTGAGCAGCTGAGGTGTATCCGCGCTCGCTTGCGCCGGCATGGCCTCACTCGCAAGAGGTAACGCGCCGCTTCCCAGTAGATGCGCACTAATTCTCAGGTACCAATGTGACAAGTGCTATCAGAAATGGTGCAGTATTGAACGAGTATTTGCATGAAGATTACCAACCCCATGTTGGGACATCCTGACTCCTGCCCCCCTCCCACCTGGTCTGCAACCGAATCATTGCCACGGCCGTCAGCACTGACCAGCCGCACTGCAAGGTCTTCAGCGGCCCTCAGCTGTTCCGTTGTCAGGGCATTGTGTTTGTCACGGAACGGTCCGGGCGGTCGGAGTAGGCTTGTCATCCCTTCGTTTGCTACAGTTCATTTGCTACAGTTTGCTACAGTTCATTTGCTACAGTCGCGCTACAGTCATTTGCAGCGGGCCTGACTGATGAATTGCCGTACTTTCGTCTCCAGCAACTGTGTCGTCAAGTAAGAAACAACAAAACAACTCGAAAGTCCAATAACTCAGAGTGGTCAGCTTACTACATGCCGATTTGTGGGGGCCCCTTTCTCTGTGTGGCTGGCTAGAGATACCTCTTTCCATTCGCACCTCGCTGCAATGTCGAGCTGACCCACATGCTGGAGTACGAAATCTGACCAAGCTTGCGAGCGCATGCAGACCTTGCGCTGTGACGCATACGCTACCTTGCACTGTGATCCTTCGCGTATAAGGTGAAATCGTGAGAATGGTAAGGCGTACAGCGCTGCGGCGAAGAGCAAGGCACAGCGAGAACATAGCAAGCCATCAACATAGGAGGCTCGACGTTTTGCAGGCTACGTGAAGGCCCCGATGACGTCCGCACCCAAGAAACCAAGTCGCTTCAGCACGAGCTTCCGTGCAGACTGGAGCCACGATGAGCCATCCCCACTGCCAGCAGTACTGGCCAAACCCTCGGAGCCTCCTATAGCCTCGCATGGCGAGACTGCTCCGCTCTCCGAGATAACGTGTTGTCCAACCCCAATGCTGCACATGGAGGATCCCCAGCTTCCTGCCTGGGAGCCTGAGGAAGACAACGAGTCGTGGGATGGCAAGCACGTCTGGCTGAAACCTGGTTGCCTTCAGGCTGTTTTTTGGTCGCAGCCCAATGTTGTGGCTGCAGCCTGGGGCAGCGAGTTACCTGGTACAGGCTTCCAAGATCTTGACTTAAACCCTGTACCCAAGCCAATGCCTAGGACACACCCTGGGCCAGCTCCCCGGCGGCGGCTGTCTGACCTGGGCAGTTGCTTGGACCTTGATATCTGGGCGCCCCGTGCTCCTGATCCCCCCAACCGTGAACCTGCTCTGGACCCACAGCCGCCTCCCGCTGCATATCTCTACCATGGTGGAGCTCCTGACTTGAGCAGCTCAGCCTGCCATGCCCCTGCCCCGGCCTGCCCAGACCCACTGGGCTTGAACTGGCGTGGCAGCCCTTCATTGTGGTTGGAGCTGCAGGAGCAGCAGCAGATGTGGTGCGGGCCAGCCGATGCAGCCGGCACCACGCAGCCCCCTCCACCAGAAGGGTCCAAGAGTCACGAGTCACAGGGCTGCGGGCACCACAATGAAGTCAATGCTTGCGAGCATGGCAGTGGGCCGCTGGTGAGCAGCCAGCTGGCCTTGGCCCTGGACCAGTTGCTGGAGGCCTGCCGCTCTTCAGGTGGTCATCTTAGAGGCACTGGCCTGGCCAGGGCACAGCCCCTGGTGTAATCTATGTGTGACCTGAGTGTGTCACTCATGGGAATGGTGAGTTGAGCTGCGCAGCGCATGGCCAGTGCTAAAACTACGGGGGCACGCAGTGGGGGTGTGGCCCATTGAGCTGGTTCAACGGCTTGAGAGGACATGAGAGGAGGGAAGCAACTGTTGGCTTTGCTGGGGCATTGCCATCTCTGTAGGGCAGCTGAGATCATTTACTTGTATTAGTTGGCACGCATTGCACCCCCTGCCATTCTGCACCATCGCACTGTCCATGAACTTGATCTAGTAGGTGGGTTGCGCCTGCAAAGGGTGTATTTATGACATGCTTGCAGTAAGCACAGGAGTGCAAACCACATCAGGATTGCCATCAGATACAACTGGCTTCATGACAGTGCATAGGGAGGCTGCAGGCTGTGAGGTGCGTTGCAGGCGAGCAGGTTGGCAGTGATGAAGGACAGGTGAGGTGTGTGGGTGCAGCTGTAGTATCAGCCAGGGGTGGACAATTCATACTATTCAATGTGCATTTAGAGACGAGCAGCAGTCACTGACTCTCATGACGAGTTTCACAATGTAGAAGCATTATCTCCGGTACACTGCTGTGATTTACTGCTTGTGTGGTCCTCACTAGTCAATGTCAACCCATGTCGACCTCACTTTCTCCCCAAATTCCTTCGGCCAGCGAATGTTTGACGACCCGGTGCACAATTTTGAACCCTGGCACGGCCACTCCGCGTACACAGGGTTGCTACGTCTCTGAGATGTCCCCGAAGAAACACAGGCGCCCCGTATCCTCCGCACCCGGTGCAGCCGGTAAACCGCAAGGCTCAACGAAAGACTCCCAGAATCCTGAGTAAACCTGTGACGCGGTGCAGTGTGCAACAATGCAACTGTTCCTGTGAGGTGCTTTCCTGTGCTGTGTGTGCAAGTGCCAGTGGTAGTGGGCAGCAAGATTACGGTGACGAGGAGGTGACTGGTAGGGTACGCCCATAGAATTCTAGGTGGCTCGGAAACCTAGAAATTTTTCCTGAGCCTAGAAACTCAGGCCGCCCCAACATGGGGTTAGTAATGTTCATGCAACTACTCTCTGAATACCGCATCGTTTTCAATAGCGTTTGTCACATTGGCAGCCACGGTTTAGTCCGCGTAATCTGACCATCAGCGCTAGCCATTGGAGTCTTTGCCCGCGTACTGCCACATGTGCCCGCGAACAAATCACAGCGGCGAGACGGGTCTCCTTGGCACGGTGAGCCACATCGCTGAGACCCCATCTACCTAGCGTAGTGAGCTGGTTGTGCACAAATGGAATGTCCGGCCAACACCCATCGCGATGCCTGCCGGGCGTGCAGAGCGCCTAGACGGGGTGAATGAAACATAATAGATGTGCTCACTTCCGCCGAATACACCATTTGGGTCGGCGCACACTGAGGTATCACCGGGTTACACCCCCCCCTCCTCCACTATGTCCTTCACTGTGTTGCACCCGCTGCACCCACAGGAAAACGGCCACAAAATGTTTGTTCTTGACCCCTTGGCGCATTTATTAGAACAAACCGCACGTTAAACAGCTCAGGCCTCTATCTGTTTGACAGCTTTGAAGTTACATCATGTTCTCCAAGCAGAATCAGGGCCACGGGGCTGTGGGGTGGCAGTTGAGCTATGAAACTTTGCACGCAGGTGGATGGCATGTAGGGGAGTGTAACTCTCAGAGGAGCCGAGTCCAAATTCGGTCATGGTGTGGAGTTGTGTGTCTGACTGCATGGCCCCGGTCGTGAGATCGGCTAAGGGAGTTGGGGGTCACAGACCAAAGTGAGCTTTTGGCTTGTCTGAGTATGATTGTTTGTAGCAATGTCTGAGAGGAAGTTAACCTAGTAAGTAGCATGTTGTAAGTCCCAATGGTTGAGCTGTGGCATTGCCCTCCAGCTATGGGGAGGAGGTGGGCTCAGTGCCACATCGCTGCAACCGCTTTCCGATCTGACTGCTGCTGTCGACGCGCATGCTTGCGTAGAGCAGCCTAAGCGACGCGGGCGGTCGTAGCGATGACTGCATGCTCCGCAACGGCTCAAATTTGAATCACCAACTTTGATGCTTTGCTGTGCACGACCTACTGAGTGTAAAATTATTCTGGATGGGTGGAAGGTAGCTGGCCGGGTTGGCTACATTGTGAATCATCTAGCATAACATTTGGCGCAGTGAGTGCAGAGTTACAGCCGTCCGACTGCCAAGGGTCAGTTTCCTGTCATTTTTTGAATGTTGGGAGCGCCTGATAGAAACCTAGAAATAGAATTCTAGGTTGGCCGGTCGCTCCTTAGTGACTGGTCAGCGGCAGCCAGGCGCCAGGTCATCAAGGCAGCTACATCAAGGCCAGGATATCAGAGCTGCTCACCATCTCTAGGGTGCCTGAACACCTGATGCGTGGGCCCCACCACCGTGGCATCAACTTGCTGCCCTTTGAGTGGCCGTGACTTGACGCTGTACCATTTTATGGCGAGATAACACGAAGACCCGCATCAGCTACGGCACAAAACAAGCTCTACTTAACTAGTACAATCTCCTGTGGCAAAACAGGCACGGATTAGCTTGTGTGACATGCTGGACCACATCCTTGTTTCCTTGCGAATCTAGAAGTTCTTATCTACTCGTGGGAGTTTCTGCGGGGTGGCGGCCCCTACAACGACCCACTGAAAGCAGCAATCCGCCCCGACTGCCACCACACAAATTTTTTAAGCTTCGTGGTCGGCGGCCTAGCCGACCAGCAGCGCAAAAAGGTAGCAGCGCCGTCTGAGACACACCACGACCCCTACCATCCGCTCAAGCCTTCCGGTGCGTGCATGAGCTAGTGAGCAATTGCCGAACGACCACATTCAACCACTTGCACATCCTACGTGCTGGACTTGTAGGGGGAATAGCACACCACGCAGCTGAGCTTGTTGGCGACTGTGTTGCCACCTGGACGATGAAGCTGAACTCCCTGACAAGCGGAGCTGCTGCATGCAGTGACCTGCCCTCGGTGAGGCTGTCACTGCTGACATAAGAGGTTCCCTCTTTGCGGCCACAGTGTTTGACTGAATGACGTGCAGCACCAGCCGTCAACGCACACAATCGAGAGAGCCTCGTTGCACTGGAGCAACACAGCTGCAGCCTGGGTGCAATGGATGCATTTACATAAATGCAATGTACACAGGGGTCACTCGGCTGCCGGCTTGCCACATGTCGCATGACACATGCCACGTAATCCACTCCAAGTATAGCTGCTGCAGCCACATGATGTACGCTCCTCGAGGCCCCCACTGGGAGTGGCTCTCACTCTTCGCCTGCTTGTGTGTCAACACCCCCTCCTGCTACTGTTTGGGGCTGCAGGACTCAGGCAATGCCAGGGCTGAGCCCGCCCCCTGTACCACCCCCACCCCCACATCGTCTCTTACACCACTCTCCAGAATAGGCAGTTTGGCTCAGCTTTTCATGGGCTGCATCTTGCAGCAGCAGGACGCTGCCACCCTGCCCAACACCCCAGCAGCTGACATGCCCGCAACGTGCTGTGGACCCCACCCTCCAGCACTGGATAGCTGTGGACCCCACACCCCAGCAGCTTCGCAGCCTACGCCCCCCCTCCATCACCGCCCAGCAGCGCCCCCTGCCAGCGCCACAGCTCTCCTCCTCCTCCACCTACCAGCCAGCCACACCCCCCTCCTCCACCACCTACCAGCCACACGCACCCCCCACCCCCCTCAGCACCACATCATACCACGGCCCTGTCCACCCATTCAGCCCTAGTGGCACAAGCAAGTATTGGCATGAAGGGATGCCAGACTCCCATCCAGCTATGCCCCTGTCGGCCCACCCTACTGTAGGTGGGCATGCAGGGGTGAACCCTGTGTACCTCAGCCTGCCTAGCCAGAAGCACCTGCAGGTCGTGGCCGGGTTGCTGCAGCAGCGTCATCTGGCTGGCATGACCTGCGCCAGCCCCAGCAGCACTGCCCTGACCCTCACCAGCCTTGCTGCCAGTGGCAATGTGCAGCTAGGGGGCACCAGCAGCGCAGATGGCAGGTTTGCCCCTGTGAGCGTGGGAGGGCTGATGGCAAACAGCAGACCCAGCAGCCAGCAGCCAGCACACCCCAGCAGGGCGGGCCAGGTGGGAGGGCGGCGCCGCCCCCCGGCCCCCTCCCCTACCTGGTCCGTGTACACAACCAGTGCAGACTACGCCGCCCTGAAAGCGGGCGACAGGCCAACCTCCAGCCAAGGTCAGGGAGGAGCTACATGCATGCATGTCCACCCGCCCTCCTCCCCTCACTTATCCTCACTCTTCATTTCCCTTTTTTGCCCTCCTGACATCGCCCAGATCGTCCATGGCCTGAGCAGCCTTCCTGCTGCCACTGCCCCTTCCCTGGCCCTGAAACTGGTGTTGTCCTGCGTGATGGACTGTTTGCATTGACCGCTTGTTCATCCCTGGTGTTCTGCTCAGCACGCCCTCACCCTGGCGGGCTGTGATGCCCTGCATTCGGCCGCAGGCAAGCCCTCGCGGGACGTCCTGGGCACTGCCGTGTTGGCCACCGCCTCAGCCCTAGCCACTATGGCACACCATCCCAAGAGATCAGGCCTGGGCAGTGGGAGCAGAGGCTGGGACTACCAGCTGACCCCGCTGAGCGTCAAGAGCAGCGATGCGGGCGCTACAGGCCCCTTGCCCCTGATAGGGGCCAAGCTGGCCTTGGGTGCGGCTGGGCGAGTGACCGGTGGCGGGGGTGGGCGGCAGGTGTCTCGCGCCCGTGCCACCTTCAGCGTGCTGGAGAGCAGCCAGGTGAGCGGGCGGCCGCTGCACAGTGCCACCCGGGTCATGCTGCAGGGCTGGGCGGCAGGGTGGCTGATGGCGGGTAGGTGAGCTCCTCAGCCTCTCCATGTGCTCACTGCCTCCCCTGGCCCCTGTTGGCTGCTGCTGCTGCTGTCGCACAGGAGTGGAGGGCAAAGCAGGCTGGCCTGGCAGGGGCAGCTAGGTTTGATGGGTCGCACTGGATTCCTCAACAAAGCCTTACACACATCCTAAGTAACAGGTAGAGAAATTATGAGGCCAAAGTTCGAAGTCCATGAGGCAGAGACCCTGACCCTGACGCTGAAGGTGCTGGAGACTCTCCTGAGCCGCAATAGTGGGTTTTGTGGCATGGCCTACCCAGCTGCTGGGACCAGTCCCACCATGTCATATATGATGAAGTATGTGTGATTTAGCCAGGTGCACACACCATGCAACTTTTACAGGCAACATATTCAGCATGCATGTATGCAGCAATGAGCACATGACTAAGAATCATGTTCGCTGTGAGTGTGTGGAGCCATAGAGCAGCCTGTGTGACAGGGTGGCCCCTACTGACGCCTTGAAGTGCAATTCTTCATCACTCTTATGAGACAGAAAGTTCAAAACGTTCAGCATTTACACATGAGGGTTAAAGCCAATTGGTGTGCTCAGGTGACCTTGATGTATTGAGTGAACAGCATTGTGGCGGCGGGATAGTAGATGACCAACATTAGGACCTCATTGAGTGACTGCAACATCATATGAGTGACCGCCATGTGAGTGACCGCTAGCATCAGTTCGTGTGCTGTGCACTGCCAATGCCCTACAACCTGTGACTGAGCGCCAGTGAGTGTATGAATGAGTGCGCATGGGTAGCAGGTGCAGCAACACCGGCTTGCACTTGAATGCATGCACAGTGTGTTCCTTACAAACTTGGATTTGGATGTAAGGAACCAAGAGATGGATGAGCACACATCAGAAGAGTGTGGCAGTGTGACACATCAGTTTAGCACATTATAAAAGTGTGACAGTGTAGCACATTACAAGAGTGTGGCAGAGTATAGTCCTGCAGCAGGCACAACTAAGGATAGTGGTACAATAGTGCAGGCCAGCCGCTGCAAGCTAAAGTTTGCCATCGCCCGCACGCTGCAAGCCACGCTGGCGTCACACTGCATAGCGAAAGCGGGAGGGCCAGGCCGGGTAGGTTGGGGTCAGAGGTGTGCATGTGAGGGAGGAGACGAAGGTGCTACAGCTGGGCTGAATGCTGGCATGGCTGCTGTGGCCTGGGGTGCCAGGTCGTCGGACATTTTCCCCCGGGTCATCGAAACCTGTCGATTTTTGCAAAATCGATGGGGTCATCGAAAGGGGATCGATTGCGATCGAAGGCGGTCGAAGCTGATCGAAATATGTCGAGCGACCGATGGGTGGCCGCCAGAGACTCCCCCCGGGTCATCGAAACCTGTCGATTGTCGCAAAATCGATGGGGTCATCGAAATAGGGTCGATTGCGGTCGAAACTGGTTGAAAGCTGCCGACCGAAGGCCAGCGACGGGCGAAGGGCCGAAGGGCACCAGGCATCCCAACCATCATAACATCATAACATCATATTGAGGCAACGTAATGAACACACTAGAGGTGGTGCAAACCCAGCAGGCCATCTATGTAACACGGATTTATGTTCTTCAGGTTGCATGCAGGTTTCGCAAGGGAAGCGCGAAGGAAGCGAAGGAATCGCGAAGGACAGCACACAGTAGCCAGGATGAGCTAGCAGCCAGGATGAGCTAGCAGCCAGGAGCAGCCAGCAGCAGGCCGGACCAAACACGCCACCAGCGATAGAAGGCATGCGACCAGGTCGAGCGAAAGGAGCAAGAGGCAGCGAGGAGAAAGAATGGGAAGCCAGGGAAGCCAGGGAAAGGTGCGAGGTGGCGCTCATCGATTTTGTGCCTTGTAGGCGAAGAAGAATGGCCTTGGAGTGCCTTGTAGGCGAAGAAGAAATGCAGTAAAAGAAGATTTCTCCGGCAGAACGTCCTGCTTCCACAACTTATGCCAAGTAGCACGGGAAAGGTGCGATGATCATCAAGAAATAGTCAGTTGGTAAAGAATGTGTGGCATGGGTTGCTTGCAGGTGAACGGGATTGGAGGTGAAGTGAAGGAGCCTGGAGCGCAGGACCAGTCGTAAGCTGGAAGCCATGAAGTGCAGCCAAGGGAAGCAGCTTGGCAGAGCAGCCAAGAGCAGCCAGGAGCAGTTGGAAGTGGCAGCCCCTCCCCTCCCCTCCCCTCCCCTCCCCTCCCCTCCCCTCCCCTCCCCTCCCCTCCCCTCCCCTCCCCTCCCCTCCCCTCCCCTCCCCTCCCCTCCCCTCCCCTCCCCTCCCCTCCCCTCCCCTCCCCTCCCCTCCCCTCCCCTCCCCTCCCCTCCCCTCCCCTCCCCTCCCCTCCCCTCCCCTCCCCTCCCCTCCCCTCCCCTCCCCTCCCCTCCCCTCCCCTCCCCTCCCCTCCCCTCCCCTCCCCTCCCCTCCCCTCCCCTCCCCTCCCCTCCCCTCCCCTCCCCTCCCCTCCCCTCCCCTCCCCTCCCCTCCCCTCCCCTCCCCTCCCCTCCCCTCCCCTCCCCCTCCCCCTCCCCCTCCCCCTCCCCCTCCCCCTCCCCCTCCCCCTCCCCCTCCCCCTCCCCCTCCCCTCCCCTCCCCCTCCCCCTCCCCTCCCCTCCCCCTCCCCCTCCCCCTCCCCCTCCCCCTCCCCTCCCCTCCCCTCCCCCTCCCCCCTCCCCCTCCCCCTCCCCCTCCCCCTCCCCCTCCCCCTCCCCCTCCCCCTCCCCCTCCCCCTCCCCCTCCCCCTCCCCCTCCCCCTCCCCCTCCCCCTCCCCCTCCCCCTCCCCCTGGCCCCCTACCTGGGCCCCCTACCTGGCCCCTAACCCGGGCCCCCTACCTGGGCCCCCTACCTGGACCCCCTGGCGCAAACAGTCAGCAGTCAGCTGATCTCTCTACCTTGCATCCAAGAGCAGCAGCCAAGTGCAGCCAGGAGCAGCCGCCAGGAGCCATCAAGCAGCCAAGGAACGCAGCCTAGAGACGCAGCCAGGAGTCGTAGCTTGGAGGCGTAAAACAAGAAAGCGGCAGCCATACTGGGGCAGGAGGATGCCAGCAGCCGAGAGCCAAGGTGAGTGCAAATGTTGTTGGGGTGTTTGCCCAGCCTGCCCACCTCTAGTCATGCATGTCCTTGTTTGTTGATTACAAGCATGCCCCTTGCTTGCTGCAGGTCTAACAGTTGCACTCCAACCCCCTTGCTCCTTCCCCTTAACCCTACCCTGTCCCATCACCAACACCTCCAAGTCTCCTACGCCCCCATTTCCTCTTCTCCCTCTCCTGCCTGCCTCTCTTCTCCCCCTTCTCCCTCTCTCCCTAACACCTCTAACCACCTGCCGGTAAGTGGCTGACACCCAGCCCAGCTGGCCTCCTGTCCCTTGGCCTCTTCCTCTGTCCTTCTGCTGTCCCACCACCACCACCAGTCCGCAACCCCGACTACTTTTCCCCAACGCCATCGGGCAGCCTGAGCGGCAGCCTGGAGCGGGCAGCCTGGAGCCAATGCTAGTAGTAGCAGCCAACACAACCCTCACTAGCCATGCCATGCCCACACACAACAATGACCCATCCCATCCCTCTCTCAAGGAGACAGCCAAGCCAGTGGGACAGCCAAGCCAAGCCAAGCACTTGGGTGGTTGCCAGTCCGTGCTTGGTGTGCGACATGGCTTGTTGTTGGTGTTGTTGGTAGTTGGTCATGTTGCTGTTGTGGTGGTGGTGTTGTGTGGTGGTGGTGGTGTTATTGTTGGTGTTGTGTTGCGGGGTGCATCGACGCAGGTGGTCAGCATTACCGTAGGTCTTGTGCTTTGGCAATAAGCCAGTGTAACATCGATGAGTGTCCAGCAATTATCGATCCCCCATCGAATCGATGGATGGAGCCGACTCGAACATGCCTCAAACATGCCTCGAACATGCCTCGAACAGCCTCGAAATCACACAAATCGATACCCCCATCGAATCGACAGCTTACCCCATCGACGCAATGGGCCGATATCAGTCGGCGTCGAACCCCCCTATCGGTCCCCATTCGAGGCGGGATCGGCGGGGGGGAAAATGTCCGACGGCCGTGCCAGGGGTGCCACGGGCAATCCCGACTTTCCCTGGCCTGCGATGAGTTCCGCGTCTCCGCTGTCTCTAGTACGCTGGATAAACAAGACGCGATGCCACACGAAGCTGTTTTACATTCATGAAATGTGGGGTAAAGCAAAACTAAGACTCAGACTCAGCAGTACTCGGTACTATCCTGAGGTCTACAAGGCAAGGATGATGACATGATTGCGCCCCAAACGGCCATGCTTATGAGCCCACCACTGCGACCAAACAAGATTTCGTCTAGTCTTTGTCTCCCTAGCATCCAGTCGACTATCATAGCACAGGATCACTCGTGGGTGCGCCGCTCGCTGGTCAACTTCAATTTTTCAATTTAGTCAAACTTCAATTTTTTCAACTTAGTCAAACTGAACAATGACCGGTAGGCGGTCACGCGCGACACGCTGGGGATGTACGGAAAGCGCTAGACAGCAAGGGGCCTTGGCCCACAATTGCTTTTTCCTTTCCGCGTCTGAGACTGCTGACCCGCATGTGGATGTACGCCCAGCTCCTGGTTTTGATGAAGTGGGCAGGGCAAAAGATACAATGTTGCAATGCGGAGGCAGCTGATCACTCCACATGCCATCAGCAACCCACTACAACCCAACCCCCTCACAGCAATGGAGCCGTTCATGACACCTCAGAGACCGGTGCGCTTGGAGGACTGATGCCATGCAGCATCACTGACACCCACCCGGACACCCACGCTGACTGCCACCTGCCACGCTGACTGACCAGTGACTGCCAGCATCAGGTGCCACCACACTGGACTTGCTTGCCCAGCAGGTCTGCTACCTTGGATCCATACCATGAGCAAGCAGCTCATGGGCAAGCAGCCCTCTTGTCCCTCACTAGGACAGACTGGTGCTGCTGACCCCGTTGAGACAAACAAGGTAAGGCAATAGATGTCCCTCAGGTGTTGGTTGCCTGTGACTGCTGACAACTGCCGACAACTCCCTGGTATCAACTAACGCTTTGTGTGCGTGAGCATATACTGTGACAATAGGATGCACACTGTTGTCAGGGCTGTAGTCCACACATCCATCAACAGCAATCCTCTCACCAGCGTTGATGAACCCATACTGCATCCCCGTCTAGTGGCCATCCCATTGATGACAGCTGTAAGATGCTTGTACGCGTTGATCACACCCACCCACCCACCCACCCACCCTTTCCGGCGTTCCTTCCAGCCTGTCATGTCCGTCTAGCAAGCTGCTCCACCTCCTGACCTGCGCCTCCCTGCTCGCTCCCCTGCAGCTTGCCACTCCACACCTCCCTGCCCCGCTATCTAACAACAGCCCCGGTCACAGGTCGGCCCTGGCCAGCAGCCCTGACGCGGGCCAATTCCGCTGGCGCCGAGCCGTGTCAGGCCTGGAGACCTGCACGGCCCCTGCAAACCCTGCAGGGTAAAGGCAGCACAGCACTCGTTAGAGGGATGGCCTCGACCGGACAAACGCAGTTACAAACATAGGGCGAGCTTACGCTCACCTAAAGGCAGCACAGCACTCGTTAGAGGGATGGCCTCGACCGGACAAACGCAGTAAAGGCCCTACCGCAGAGCGCAAACTAAAACTGCCTCACACTTTAGTCAAGTACTCCCAGAAACTCTGATGGTCTGACTGACCTCAACCTCCTTACTCCAACACTCCCACTCAGGCAGCCAGCAGAGTTACCCCCCCACACTTGTCACAGCTTCACCATGCCCATACCAGACTTGCAGAACTCATACTTGACACCTGGCAGGGCCTTGGTCATGGCATCAGCCACATTGGCCCCAGACGCAAGATACTTGAACACCAGCTCACCCCGGGCAGCACGCTCACGCACAAAATGATGCAAGACATCAATGTGCTTGGAGCGGGCAGATGCAATAGGATGCTTGATGAGCGTGATGGCTGCCTCATTGTCACACATGATGGTGACAGGCTCGACAGCAGAGCCCACAGAGAGATCAGCCAATAGCACCCGCAGCCACAGAGCCTCCTTGGCAGCTGCAGAGGCTGCCATATACTCTGCCTCTGTGGTGCTCACAGCTACTGTGGGCTGCCGGCGGCTGGACCATGACACTGCGGCACCATGCATTGTGAACACGAAGCCTGTGGTGCTGCGGCGAGTGTCCAGGTCACCCGCAAAATCAGCATCACAGAACCCCACAAGGCCCTCAGCGCCACCAAAGGCCAGCCCATAGGACACCGTGCTTGCCACATAGCGCAGCACACCATGCAAGGCTTGCCAGTGCTGCTGTGTGGGTGCAGCCATATACTTGGCACACAGACCCACGGCATGAGCGATATCTGGCCGTGTGCACACAGCCAGGTGCATTAGGCTGCCCACCAGCTCTGCGTAGCTGTGCTCCCCCATGCGCAACACCACCTCCCCCTCGCGAACTAGCTGCTCTGAGGTGCTGAGCGGGGTAGCCTTGGGCCTGGCATCAGCCAAGCCGAAGCGGTCAACCACCGCTGCAGCATACCGCTCCTGGCTCAGCACCAGCCTGCCCGCTGCTCGATCCCTCACAATCTCCATGCCCAGAAACCGCTCTGCACTGCCCAGCTGGTGGATGTCGAACACAGCTGCCAACCGCTGCTTCACCCACGCCATGGTCTCAGCATCCCCCTTGCTCACTGCCAGGAGGCAGTCGTCCACGTAGACTGCCAGCAGGACCTTGCTGTTGCCCCGCACCATAGTGAACAGGCACGAGTCAGCTGCACTGGCTGCAAAGCCTAGCTGCTCCAGCTCAGCCTTGAGGCGGGCATGCCAGGCCCGGGGGGCTTGGCGCAGCCCGTACAGAGCACGCTTCAGCCGGCACACCCGAGCCGAGCCGTCCTCGTAGCCAGCTGGCTGCTTCATGTAGATCTCTTCATCCAAATAGCCATTGAGAAAGGCTGTCTTGACATCGAGGTGTTCCAGGTCCATGTCCCAAGCAGCAGCTGTAGCTAGCAGGGCACGCACGGTAGCATGCTTGCTGACCGGTGCATGCAGCTCGGTGAAGTCAACCCCCTCCCGCTGCATGAAGCCCTTGACCACGAGGCGTGCCTTGAGACGGGCAATGTGGCCCTGGCTGTCCTCCTTGACAGAAAACACCCAGCGGTTGTCCAGGGGACGGCACCCCTGGGGCGGGTCCACCAGCTCCCATGTGCGGTGGCCATGCAAAGACTCCATCTCTGCATCTGTAGCAACCGCCCACTGCTCAGCCAAGGCACTTGCACGCGCCTCCAGAATGGTGTGCGGAATAGGCACAGCAGCTGCGGGAAGCTCCAACACGCAGGCTGCCAGGCTGCCAGCTGGTGGCAGCCCTTGCAAGCGAAGCGACTGCCGCAGCGGGACCGGGCATGCCGCTGGCTCAGCAGCTGAAGCACCTGCCCCACCCCCACCTGCTGAGGCTGCGCTGCCAGCTCCGCTGTCAGCCCCTGAGCTGTCAGCTCCCACTGCTTCCCCACCCGCACCCCCTGTGGCCGGCTCAGGGCCAGGCTCTGCGACTGGGGTGTGCACACTCAGCTCCTCGGCTGTGGCCATGACCTCAGCCACCTCTGACACAGGCAGAGGCTCACCCCTTGCCAGCTCATCAAAGACCACGTCCTTGGTGACAATGATTCTGCCACCAGGGACCAGCACCCTGTACGCCTTGCTGCCCATCTCATACCCAACCAGAACCCCCTGCACCGCCTTCCCTTCTAGCTTGGAGCGCATGTGCTGAGGGACGTGAGCATAGGCTGTCGCACCAAACACCCGGAGCGCTGAAATGTCTGGCTTGACCCCGAAAAAGAGCTCCCACGGCGTTGCACCCTTGCCCCGCATGGGCGAGAGGTTCCGCAGGTGGTTAGCTGTGCGCACAGCCTCTGTCCACAGCCTTGCAGGCAGGCCAGCTGTGTAGAGCATGCACCTGACCTTCTCAATCAGGGTGCGGTTCAGCCGCTCAGCGCTGCCATTCTGCTCAGGGCTGTAGGGCGCTGACCGCTGGTGCTGAATGCCCTTGCTTGCCAGAAAGGCCCTGACCTCCTGGTTGATGTACTCCGTGCCGTTGTCGCTGCGCAAAGCCTTCAGCTTGCGGCCGCTCTGCGTCTCAAGCCACTGCACTGTGCTGATGATGACCCCTGGCACATCTGACTTGGCTTGGACACACTCCACCAAAGACAGCCCGCTGTACTCATCCAAGAAAGTGACCACATAGCTGTAACCACCCACTGAGGCGACGTGGAATGGGCCGCACACATCGGTGTGCACCAGATCAAGCACCCCCTTCACAGGGGGAGCCAGAGAGGGCAGCGTGTCTGCCACCCTGCGGTGCATCTTGCCCGCAGCACACCCGGGGCACACACCGCTGCCGGCTGCTTTGCACTGCGCTGCGCTGATGCTTACGCCCGACACCATCCCCTTCCCAATTAGGTCTGCCATGGCCCCATAGCTCAGGTGACCTAGCCGCTCATGCAGAAGCTGCGGGGTCTCCGCTGTGACAGCATGGGCTGTAGCAGGGGGCTCACACCCCACCACAGCTGGCTCTGCTGAGCACCGGATCAGGTATGACCTGCCCACCAGCGCACCCTTGACGCAGAAGCGGGCTGGGTTTGCCCTGTCCTCTATCCTGATCCCACCCCCCTCCTGTACTACCCTCCAGCCCGCGAGGTCTGCTACCACGGTGGAGAGGTAATTGGCAGCTGCATCGGGAGCCCACAGGACACCACGCAGTGTAAAACACTGCCCGGACTCACTGACTAGGCGGACATTACCCACCCCATGGGCTACCAGCCTGGCTGTGTTCTTGCCCAAGGCCAGGCTCACCGGCTGTTCCACAGCTTGAAAATCATGCAGCAGGCTGCGGTCCGGGGTGATGTGGTGGCTAGCGCCGGAATCGGCCAGCCAGAAGCGCTCGCTGCTGAGCAAGCCTGAGGAGCGGGGCATGGCAGCAACCTGTGCTGCAGCAGCGAGGGATGGGGTGGGCTTGGCTGACACGCATGGGTATAGGGAGGAGAGCCCAGCTGCATGGCTCCAGCAGCACTGCACCTCACCCCCTGCCCCACCACCAGCTGCACCATTGTGCACCGCACCACCCTTGCTCCCACTGCTCCCACTGGCCCCACTGCTCCCACTGGCCCCACTGCTAGGCACAGCCTGCATGGCCATCAGTTTAGCATGAAACAAGCCAGCAGTTGCACTACTAGCTGCCCGACCCTTGTCAGCCCCACGGTTGCCTGGTGCCCCACTGCCCCCACCTGCCCCACCACCAGCTGCCCCACCACCACCACCCCTGCTGCTACCGCTGCTGCTGCTGCTGCTGCGCCTGGCTCCTTGCAGTCACGGGCAATGTGCCCACGCTTGCCGCACTTGAAGCACTTTACACGGCTCAGGGCAGTAGGACTCGGTGAGGATGGGGAGGGATCAGCACCCGGCTTGGCAGCCGAATGCCGGCTGCTGCTGCTGGCTGGACTGGCACTAGACCTGCGGGGAGCGTGTATGGCTGCCAGCTGTGCGGGCTGCTGGTTGCGCACACGCGCCTCTGCATTCTGCAAGCGCCGCTTCACATCAGCCAGGCTAGGGGCGGACGCATCAGCGCCCTGGGTGATGAACTCTCTGGCCATATCATAGGGAGGCAGGGAGGGAACAGCCTGCAACAAGGCTCTGACCTGCACAGCCTCACTGACGGTCTCGTCGGCCTCTGCCAACTCCAACACCAAGTCAGAGAGCCTGCTGCACAGCTGAGAGATGCTTTCCCCTGACCCCAGCTGCAGATGGTTGATCTGGTGCCACAGCTCAGAGCAATGGCTGAACCCTGTGCGCTGCTGGTCTGCAATGAGGGCCTTCCAGGCTGCAGATGCTGTCTTCGCTGCCTGCACCATGCTGAGGTAGTGCCCCTTGCAGCAGCACAATAGCCAGGCATAAGCGCGCTCATTGCGCGCTGGGTCGCTGTCTGTGCCACACATAGCACTCCAGCAGCCTGCCATCATTAGCGCACCCTGCGCATTGCCCTTCCACTCGACGAACGATGTGGAGGCATTCAGCACGATAATAGGTGGCGACACAAATGGCAAAGCCATCGCACTGGACTGCGATCCGGGAGTTTCTTTGCCACCCTCAGATTTCGGCATTACGCAATGTGCGTGGGCCCATAACCTAAAGGCAGCACAGCACTCGTTAGAGGGATGGCCTCGACCGGACAAACGCAGTTACAAACATAGGGCGAGCTTACGCTCACCTAAAGGCAGCACAGCACTCGTTAGAGGGATGGCCTCGACCGGACAAACGCAGTAAAGGCCCTACCGCAGAGCGCGAACTAAAACTGCCTCACACTTTAGTCAAGTACTCCCAGAAACTCTGATGGTCTGACTGACCTCAACCTCCTTACTCCAACACAGGGTCAGCGCCAGCAGCAGCAGTGCTCGCTCCATCCAGCATTCAGCACCTGCAGGCCGTGACAGAGCTGCTGCAACAGCGCCACCTCCAGTACAATACCAGCACCAGCAGCGCTGATGGCAGCCCTGCCCCTCTCAGCTCTGGGGTAGCGTTCAGCAAATGGCGTAGCGTTCAGCAAATGGCAAATGGCGGAACTCTGAAATGGTAGCTCATGAGCCAAACAGGATTGATGCCGATCTGTCTCTACCATGGTGGCTTCAGCATTGTACGAAGGAGCATGCAAGTGTAACGCTTGGGGCTGACAGACCCAGCAGCCAGCAGCCAGCACACCCCAGCAGGGCGGGCCAGGTGGGAGGGCGGCGCCGTCCAACCCCCTCCCCTACCTGGTCCGTGTACACAACCAGTGCGGACTACGCCGCCCTGAAAGCGGGCGACAGGCCAATCCCCAGCCAAGGTCAGGGAGGGGCTACATGCATGCATGTCCACCCGCCCTCCTCCCCTCACTTATCCTTACTCTTCCCGGTTCCTTTGATTCTCGCCCTTCTGGCATTGTTCAGCTCATCCCTGGTTTCCCTTGCCCATTAAACTGGTGCCTTTCTGTGCCGTGTGCTGTTGGCATGCACTGCTTGTTCATCCCTGGTCTGCCTGCAGTGCAGCTTGACTCTGACCTTCTTTCAGTTGTGGGGTACTTGTGGCGCTGCTATTGGGTGTCAGCAGTGCGCTGCTGGTGCTCATGGCTGCCCCTTTCTGGCTATTTATACCCAGGTCTGGCGCTGGGCGCCTGTGCATTGGCCATTCCTGCTTCCCTGGACACCATCATACTCCAGCTGGAGGAGGGGCGGCTGAGCAGCGGCAGCAAGGGCTACACCCGCCAGCTGTCCTCGCTGAGCATCAGGGACAGCAAGGCAGGCACCCCGACCACGTCACCACTCAGCAAGAGCCCTAAAGTCTTGGGTGCAGCCGGGCGAGTGACTGATGGTGGGGGTGGGCGCCAGGTGTCTCGCGCCCGGGCCACCTTCAGCGTCCTGGAGAGCAGCCAGGTGAGCGGGGGGTGGCTGCACAGTGCTACCCGGGTCGTGCTGCAGGGCTAGGCGGTAGGGTGGCTGATGGCGGGAGAGTGGGCTTCTCAGCCTCTCCACGTGCTCACTGCCTCCCCTGACCCCTGTTGGCTGTTGCTGCTGCTGCTGCTGCTGCTGCTGCTGCTGCTGCTGCTGCTGCTGCTGCCCCTGCTGCTGCTGCTGCTGCTGCTGCTGCTGCTGTACAGGAGTGGAGGGCAAAGCAGGCTGGCCTGGCAGGGGCAGAGCGGCCTAGCTGTTCCCCTATGGCACCACAGCATGCCTCCCGCCTTTCGCATGTCACCCGTCAAGTGACCAACAAGTCAGAGAAGGAGGAGGGCTGGGACCTGGCTCTGGCACTTGTGCCTTCACTTGCTCGTGATGGTAGGTCCTCTGACGAAGCATGAGATGCAAAAAGAAAAGGATAGGGCGTGAGCAGTGGGGCTGAGCTGCTGCACTTGATGAAGTCGTTGAAATGTGCATCACTTATGGCCTCTTTCGCCATCCACACACATGGCATGCAGCTAAGATTAGGTGGAGGATTAGGTGGGTAAACAAAATGGGATGATGCATGGGCCAGTAGCCATGTCATGCACTATCGTCTTGGCTACAATGCATGAGCCAAAACCACAATGCACGAGTCAGAAGCCATGTCATGCACTGCTGCTACTAGCTGCTGTGCACCTTGCACCAGGTAGCCACGCAGACTTGCTGTGACACCCCTTGCATCAGATGCCATTGCTGTGAGCTGCACCTTGGCACCCCTCAGCCATGGAGGCCAGCCAGCCAGCCAGCTAGCTACATCAATGGCCATGCATGTTGCATGATAAACGTTAGGGCCACCAGCAGCAGCTAGGCCTGACTGGCACGGCACTGACTGGGTCCATAGCATGAATGGTGTCAGTGCTGCGTGCAGTGTGCTCCAGATGCCCATAAAAAAATGTTGCAACACACCCTTGCACCATCCGTTTCACATGCATGCAAGGTGCTCTCATGTCTCATGTTGTGTGCTGTACCATGTCTTAAAAGAGAAGCAAGTGTGAAAGCCAACCCTCTCAAGTGGTGTTGACCCTCTGTGTAATGCCATCCACTGCTGACTTAACCCTATCCTCACTCTCGTACCCTCTCAAGTGGTGTTGACCCTCTGTGTAACGCCATCCACTGCTGACTTAACCCTATCCTCACTCTCGTCTCCTGGGATACTAACTCAATCCCACATTTTTGCATGTCAGTCATGCGGCCCATGGAGGTGGCCTGCAACGGGGACGAGGCAACAACAAAGCAGTGTGAGCACAGACGTGGAAACTTTCAACGACCTCAATTAATTGCGTTGCTCAACCACATTTCAGCACATTATGCAAGCCCTGCTCCTTTCTCAACTAGGGTGAACACAACCCTTGGCCAGGTCACTCGTAGTTATAGGAGTGAGGGTCCTGACCTACTGCTAGCCCTCCGTCACAGTAAGGTAGCCTGCATGTAAGTAGCAGCACTTAGTCAGTGGGTTACCCAGCACGAAAACGAAAGTGTCCAAGCCCTGCTTGTTGCTCACATTGGGTGACCAAAACCACAAATCCGGGTAATTAAACCACATACCGTACTCTCCCGATCGATTCCCTATCCCGAATCGTTTTTTGTCCTTCGGGAAATCGGGAAAGAGTAAACAATGTATTTTTTTTGTTCTTCGGGATGTGGTTAAACAATAAGTTGACCTTGACGAAAGTGCCAGAAATGGACCAGTTTGTGGTCCGGGGCATCAGTGCCGCCGACGCGGCTGCTAATCGGCACCGCGAGCTCCTTATACACGATGAACAACTCTTCTCAATGTTTCTCAATCGTCAAGAGAGACCTCGATAGTCGACAATGTCGATCATGTGCTTTTGATGCGAGATTAATGGGGTGGGAGGCTTGATTATTTCTATGCACGAAGACGTTCTCAAAATGAACATTTGACGTACTTTGGCCATCGGGGAACTTGAAAAAAATGAAAATTTTGGCTCGGGAATAATATTTTAATTATAGTTTCCGAGGCTTCGGGAATCGATCGGGAGAGTACGGTAAATAGGTTGTCGTGGCCAACTATGGCTACTGGTGTGCCATCTTGCAGACGAGGTCTCCGATGCCACCTCTGATGCCAGACCTGCTGATGTTGCTGCACTTGTGGCTTACACCGCTTAAGCCGTCAGCCGTTAGGCTGCTAGGCCGCCCTCCCCCTCAAGGGGTTCGGGACTTTCTGTAACGCACTTCATAGCAAGGTGCACAAACAAAGGTGCACATGGGCTCAACATGAAGTCATGCAAGTTCTCATTATTGTTCTGTAAAGTCATGGCAAACTCCGGCTGCTCCCTGATGGACCTCGTGTCGGGCGGCCCCAACATGGGGTTGGCAATGTTCATGCAAATACTCTCTCAATTCTGCACCGTTTTCAATACCGTTTATCACATTGAGCTCTGCAAAGCAATGCGCGTCATTTGACCATCAGCGCACGACATTGGAGTCTTTGCTCGCGTACTGCCGCATGTGCCCGCGAACAAATCACAGCGGCGAGACGGGTCTCTCTTAGACGGTGAGCCGCATCCCTGGGACCCCATCTACCTAGCGTAGTGAGCTGGTTGTGCACAAATGGAATGTCCGGCTGACACCCAACGCGATGCCTGCCGGGCGTGCAGGGCACCTAGACGGGGTAATTGAAACATCTGGGCGTATTCGCTTTCGCCGAATACACCATCTGGGTCGGCGCACACTAAGGTATCACCGGGTTACACCCCCCCCCCTCCTCCACTGTGTCCTCCACTGTGTTGCACCCGCTGCACCCACAAGAAAATGGCTATATTTTATTTGTTCTTGACCCATTAGCGCATCTGTTGAAACAAACCGCACAACAAACAGCTTAGGCCTCTATCTGTTTGACATCTTTGAAGTTACATCATCTTCTCCAAGCAGAATAAGAGCCACGGGGCTGTGGGGTGGCAGTTGAGCTATGAAACTTTGCACGCAGGTGGATGGCATGCAGGGGAGTGTAACTCTCAGAGGAGCCGAGTCCAAATTCGGTCATGGTGTGGAGTTGTGTGTCTGACTGCATGGCCCTGGTCATGAGATCGGCTAAGGGAGTTGGGGGTCACCGACCAAAGTGAGCTTCTGGCTTATCTGAGTATGAGCGTTTGCAACACTGTCTAAAAGGAGCTTAACCTAGTAAGTAGCATGCTGTAAATCCAAATGGTCGAGCTGTGGCATTGCCCTCTAGGTATGGGGGGGAGGTGGGCCCGGTGCCACATTCCCGTGATCGTTCTCCGATCCGACTGTTGCTGCCGACGCGCATGCTCGCGTAGAGCAGCCAAAGCGGCGCGGGCGGTCGTAGCGATGACTGCATGCCCCGCAACGGCTTGAATTTGAATCACCAACTTTGATGCTTTGCTGTGCACGACCTATTGCGTGCATAATAATTCTGGATGGGTGAACGGTAGCTGGCAGGGTTGGCTACATGGTGAATCATTTAGCATAACATTTGGCGCAGTGAGTGCAGAGTTACAGCCGTCCGACTGCCAAGGGTCAGTTTCCTGTCATTTTTAAACAGTTGGGGTCGCCCGACCTCGTGGCAGTGCACTCAAAGATGAAATGCATGGCGTCATCCACTACCCCCTCCGTGCATCTGGTGCATGTGCGATCAATGAAAGTTACCCCCTCAAACCGAGCCTTCTCCACCCCCAGACCGCTGTTGCCTAACCTGAACCTAGTCAGGCTCGTGCGAACTTCTGTAGAGAGCTGTCTGTTCAGCAGGTGTGGTGCCATGTGATTGATGCCCATGCCGTCCCCATGCTTGAACCATGCAGCATACGAACACCTCTCCCGATGCACCGTCTCAGGCAGTCTAGGGTCTCCCTCAAACCCAACCCAACGCCTCCCCCACCTCTCGAGCCACTTGACTTCCATAGCCTTGGTGCCTAGGACCATGTCCGGGCTCAAGGTAAACTCATCCCCCATCAGCTCTCTGGCGGCCAGCTGGAACTGAGCACTCCAACTAGCCTGACAGCTCCTGCCTAACTCCACATCTGCCTTGATGACCCTCATTAGCAGGTCACTGTGGGAAAGTTTGGCAGTGTTCCAGAACTTGCATGCAGCCCTTAGCCAGTAAAGTTGGAGGGGCAGCTGCCCCAACTCATGCAGCACCATCAGGCCTGACACTGAGCTACGTACCCTGGCAGCAAACCTGAGAAAGCTGAGCATGCGTGTTTGCACTGGGTTGGAAAGTTGCACACCATGCCCAAGGAAAGCAGTGCCCCAAACCTGGCTGCCATACAGCCCCAAGGGGAGCACAAACGCTCTAATGAGGTGACACAGGGCATATGGATCATGCAGGACCCCATACTCTCTGGCACGCTTGCACGCCTGGCGCATGGCGAGGAACATGCCAGCCCTCATATGAGTGGCAGCAAAAGCAGGGGTGGCGCTGGGGTTGAAGTGCATGCCTAAGTACTTGAACTCTCTCACCACAGGCAGGAGCAGCTGTAGGTGCTGCAGTCTGTGAGTTGCCATTGAAGACCATCACCTTTGACTTGCCCACATTGACTGTAAGGTGTTTCCTGTCTGCAAAGCCTTGCAGCTGGCAAACCAGCCGCTGCAGCCCGTGGGACGAGGTGCTCACCAGGGTCAGGTCATCAGCATACATGAAGTGGGTGACAGGTGTGCCTTGCACTCTCACAGCATCAACAGGACTCAGGAACTCCTTACTAATGTCGTGAACATAGAGAGCAAACAAGAGTGGGCTGATGGGGCAGCCTTGCTTGACACCTTGGTCCGGAGTCACTAGGGGGGTGCGGTGGGGGCCATCTATCAGCACATAGCTGTCATCCCTATACAGACCCTCCAGGCAGGCAAGCAAGGGCTGTGGCAGCTTGACCCCAACCCGCAAGTGTTCCCACAATTGCTGTCGAGGTATGTGGTCATAGGCCTGTTTGAAGTCAATGAAGGCAGTGAAAAGCTTGCGGTGCTTGGCATCTGCGCTAGCCTTTTGAGCATGGACAAGATGGCGCAGAATGAACATGGGTTGCATGGTGCTGCGTCCCGGGATGAACCCAAACTGCTCAGCTGGCAGCACTTTGTGTGTCATGCACCAGGCAGTCAGCACGTGCCGCAAGACGTTAGCATACAGGCGGTACAACACACTACTCACAGCAAGCATTCTGTACTTGTTGGGGTCTGTGGGGTCTGTGTCCTTGGTCCCGGTGCGCATCATGCTGTGAAACCAGGGAGCAACAAGTAAGTGGTAACACCCTCCTCAACTATGCGAGCGTGCTTGATAAAGGGGGCTGGGAGCCCATCCAGGCCAGGTGCTGTGTCATTGTTGAGCACACGTAGTTGTGCTTGAACAATGGATGTGGTGTTGTCAAGATGGGGCAGCTCATAGACAGGCGGATGTGTTGTGACAGGGGCAGGGACAGAGTGAAGTCTGCCTCTCCCAAGAGGGACGGCTTGCAAATGGGCAGGCACAGCTTGCCTGGTCCTGGCTGGCTCAGGGATCACATCGGGTGCTTCATGTGTCGTAGTGGTGGTTGTGAAATAGGCCTGCAGATGCTGATGCCACTTGTCAATGGGAACCATGGACTGCTGGCGTGCGTGCTTGACTCGGAGCATCTTGAGTGCATCCCCAGGGTTGTGCTTGAGCATGTCTAGAAGCTTGGTAGCTCTGTGCTTGGACCACGCAGACTTAGCTCTAGCAACCAGCCTCCTATAGGCCTTCTTTCTAGCACTGTAAAGGTGCAAGGCCTCCCCGCTACGCAGAGCCTGCCAGAGTGCGGCTTTAGCCTCCTTGCATGACCGGTCAAACCAGGCAGGCTTAACTGTGGTGTGCTTGTCAACACGCGCCAATGGGCAGAGCCTTGGCCTGAGCATCCCCGCACTGCCCGCAGCCCGTGATATGATGTCATGCACAAAGCGGTTGATGGAGTCAGGGTGTGTGCCTTGCTCAACAGCCTGCTTGACAGCCATGACCTCCTCTTCCAAGGCAATGAGGGCACCCACATACCGAGCAGCATGATCTGGCTTCCATTGGAACTGTGGGCCAGTGTGGCAGCCAGCATTGCAAGTGTGGACGGGTGTAGTGGCTTGTGCTGGTGCCTGGAATGATAGGGTAATGGGGGAGTGGTCAAACTCATGGCAAGCGTCAGGGAAGGAAGATGTGTGGCTCAAAGAGTAAACCGATTCACTCATGATGATGTGCTCCGTGCGAGTGCTAGCTCTGCAGGTGCGCTGTCCCATGTCCCCATGTCCCCTGCCGGTGGTGGCAACAAGGCCTGTAGCTGATAGCACGTCAACTAGCTCCCTGCCCGGTAAGTTAGACTTGGCTGGGCCAATTCTAGGCACGCAAAGCTCCGGATGCAGCATGGCCCAGCCATGGAGGTCACCTATCTCGCTCAGCTTGCCTAAATGAGAGTTCAGGTCACCCATCAGGAGGACATGCGGTGTGTGTGATGTAGCCTCTTGGAGCTCTAGCAGCAAGTGGTTGAAGTGCTCGGAGACATTGTGAGCGGGGGGTATGTAGCACACACCCAGCAACACATCGCCCTCAAGCCCACACACACCCTGCCAGCCTGACCCAAAGCAGCTGCATGGCACTACTGGTGCGCCATAGCCTGGCGTGCCTGGCTAGCTCCTTGCGCAGCAGAAGGGCCACCCCCTGACCCGGCACCCCCTGACGTGAAACGGAAGTGTGAAAGGCACTATGGGTGGGCGCATGCTGCATGAACTCCGCTATCCTATTGCTGCGTGTCTCGCACAGAGCGATGACATCATGCTCGGCCACCAGCCTCCTAATAGCTGTGAACTTGACTGAGGTAGTGTCATGCTTAAGGCCATTCCCACGCCCTGAGCCCCCACCGCCCTGAGCTTACCCGTAGGAGTCTCCCCAGACGCACCTAACCCCGCTTGATGCCCTGTGCGGTGATTCCCCAAAGGGGGAGAGAGCGGGCGGCTCTTGGTTGGGGAGCCTGGGGCCGAGTGGCCGCCACCCCCCAGGGGGAAGGGCGGGGGGGGGGGCAGATGGTCGAGGACTGCTGCTGTTGCTGCTGCATTGCGCTGTGTCTGGTTGGGCAGGGTGGGGCGACCTGGTGCCACAGTCTTGGCTGTTGTCTGGCTGGGGCCCGCTGCTGCTGCTGCTGCTGCTGCTGCTGCTGCTGCTGCTGCTGCTGCTGCTGCACTGCGCTGCACCTGGTTAGGCGAGGCGGGGCGGCTGCCCGGCGCAGCTGCCTTCCCCGGAGCCTTGCCGGCTGGTGCCTGGTTAGGCCTCCCTGCTGCTGCTGCTGCTGCTGCTGCACTGCGCTGCACCTGGTTAGGCGAGGCGGGGCGGCTGCCCGGCGCAGCTGCCTTCCCCGGAGCCTTGCCGGCTGGTGCCCGGTTAGGGCCCCCTGCTGCTGCTGCTGCTGCTGCACTGCGCTGCACCCGGTTAGAGGGGGGGGGTTAGGATCTGCAGGCTGGTTGTCCTCTTCCATTGCTGCAGCAGCCGCTGCCGCACCCTGCTGCTGCTGTTGATGCTGCTGCTGCTGTTGACGGGTGGCGAGGGATCTTGGTAGGAGAAAGGCTGCAGGCTGGTCCGCAGCAGCATACTCACAGGCTGCCTCAATGCTGCACTCATCCATGCTTTTCAGGTCTGGCTTGCTGAGGTTGCTGAGGTGGACAAACAGGGGGTAGGTAATCTGCTTCCCCTTCCAGGTGGTGATGATGGCTGTACGTGACTTGTTGCACTCAAAGCGCATGCCGTGTACAGGGGACCGCACACTGCTCTTATCCACAACGGCCTGCAGCTGCCGGCGAGCTGGCCACATGACCCGCTGCAGCGGACCCTTGCCCAGGTCTGCTGGGAGTGCGGCCTGCTGGGCAGCAGCCAGAACGCTGAGGGCTGAGGCATGGGAGCCGACACTGACCTTAGCGATAGTCGGGCTAGAGTGCATCACCCGGGCATCAGTGACGCCGACGCTGGTGCACAGAGCCTTGATGGCTGCCTCATCAGGGCGGGGGGCAAAGATGTTGCTGCTGTTGCTGCTTTTTCACACAACGCATAGAGCTAGCCAAACAAGCATGTGCTCACCACGTCAAGGCTCCTTGTGTCAACACTGGTCAACTTGACCATAACATGGGTTACTTGCCAGCCGCGTCCCACCAAATGTGTGTAATAGCATATATCTGTCGTGCCATTTCTTGGCTACAGCCTTCTGATGGCATCCAGGCAATAGTGCAAGTCTGAAATGCACCCCATACAGACATGGCACTGCCCTGGTGTGGGGGTAAAGATAGTGTTCCATTGCATAGTATATTGACAGCACAGTGCCAGTGAGCAGCTCTTCATGCAGAGGCTGGGAGCTTAGCTTTCGCCACCAAATCTCGGATCTAGTTAGTCGGATCTAGTTAGTGGCTGCTAGTGACTGCTAGTAGGTACTTCTGATCCGGCTCAAATGGAGGCCCTAGTGAGGGACAAGAGGGCTGGGAGCTTAGCTATGTGCATGCTTTCGCCACCGGTTTTCAAACGCACAAGCACATGGTTTTCAAACGCACAAGCACATCATTATCCGTCACTGCCTGATCCATGCCGGGCGCAGTGGTCCTCGTAATCGACAGCCTGTTAAAAGTGCTGGGTGGGTTTGTCGTCGGCTTCACGGTCCGTGATCACATCGCCCGCCGAAGTCCGGCCCCGATCAAGAAGAAAAAGGGAGGCGTGAAAGCAGTCTCAGTACCTCGCAGTAAAGAGGAGTTGAAGATGGTGAACCAGCCCAGTCTGATGGGAGTCGCCCAGTTTCAGCACACGTTGTTGCACTGACCTTGATAGGGTCTCAGCACTGACCTTGATAGGGTCTCAGCACTGACCTCATTAGGGACAGCTGGGTAAGCACCCCCCTGCTCACCCCTAGGGCCTTTGCTTGAGCCTTCTAAAACTTGCACGTAGGTGCTGTGCGTCAATGAAAGCCTGAAGATGGGGAAAGGCAAGATAGGTCAGTGGCCGCAGCGGCATCACATGCACCAGCAGCAGCAGCAGCACACTGACCTCGACTCAGCTGCAATCTAGGCACAGCAGCCTGTGTCAAGGAAAGGTTGGGGAGATCTGTCAGCCTCCGCTTACTGGCCTGTTGCTGTCCGGCATCTAGGGTTCCCAGCTACAGGGCATGGGCACTGTCAGGCATGTGCCCATTGCTTGGTGACCAGCTGGCCCTGCCTGCTACGTTCCCCAGGGGCTCAGTGCGCACACGCCGCTGTGGGGGTGCTGCAGCAGTGGGGCAGCTCACATGCCATCGCATTCAAGCAGTGGGAGCATCATGGACAACCCAAGATTGCCCTGAAGATAAGCGACGATGATGAGATGGTGAGGAGCCAGCGGTGCAGGGCTGCCAGGAGTGGGAACCCAGGCACTTGTGCACCTAGCCATGAGATGCGCAACCTGAACCTCCAGAGGGAAGGGCGGCCAAGCAGCCCAACAGATGACGGCCTAGAACATATCAGCCGTGTCTATGGCAGGCAGACATGGCTGTTCTGATGACTGCTGGTGGTTCTGGCTGGCTGGATAGTCATCAGTCATCGGTTGGCACTTTGCCTGGCCGCAGGACGAGTTGGAACGCAAAGCCTCGGACGCAGGTCTGCCTACATACATCGTGCACGACGCTGGTCGGACGCAGATTCCTGCAGGCTCGCAAACAGTGCTTGCGATTGGGCCAGCTCCGAAGAGTACTATTGACGGCATAACCGGGCACCTGCGGCTGTTGTGACACTGGCAGACTACGCCTGCGCTGGCCCAATGTACGGCAAGGATGTCGGTCGAGCGAGATAGGGAGGGAGGGAGGAATGGGCGGGAACGGAGCCGCGGGAAGGAGGGCCACATCATGGCTTCTGGTCACTCCGTAGCCAGTGTCAGCTGACAGCAAATTCTTTAGCAGGTGTCTTTCGGGGTATTGCTGGGTCTACCACAGCTGCAATTCTCCTGACATGTTGATACCGTTGCAGCGCCATATTGTGCAAGTATGCGCTCTGTAGCACTGGCTCGCAATGGCAATTACATATAAGATGAAAGATATCAGTCCCGTGTGCATCAGGTGTGCTGCTCCTTGCACCTCCTCACCTCCCACCTCCCTGCATCCTGTAGCTGAACAATAGAGGACTGTTTCAAGGAGGACAGTCAACCCATAGCTACCAGGTAGCGTCATACAGCCACGCATTCACATCTGAACAGCCCTCTTGTCCCTCACTAGGGCCTCCATTTGAGCCGGATCAGAAGCAGCCACTAGCAGCCACTAGCAGCCACTAGCAGCCACTAACTAGACCCGACTCAAACAGTGTTATTGGGCTGTGTGGAGTAAACCCAGTGCACATGGCACATGAGCCGCCTACCACCTACACTATTGCCTGAGTCAGGAGTCCCCAACATGGGGTTGGTAATCTTCATGCAAGTACTCGCTACAAAGTGCACCGATTTCGGTAGCGTTTGTTGCATTGGCACCTGCGAATTACTCCGCATCTACTGGCAAGCAGCGCGTTAATCCTTGCATCAGAGTCCATGCCGGCGCAAGCGAGCATGGACACACCTCAGCTGCTCACTATCAATTGTTCTAGTGGTATGTAACGGCATCAGTGATGGAGCTGCGCCTGCTATCGAGCCAGAAGTACAATCTAAATTCAGCCCGCCAGGCTTGCTCCGCGAGCCTTTCATTGCTGCAGGCGGTGTCGGAAGACCGTCGTGGGGCCAGTGATGACTGGACATTGCATCAAACGCGCAGGGTTATGTGGGAGGTGCGTTCCTCTCTCACGCCAGTCACACAGAAAAGTACCTCCTTGCACAAATCGGCATGTTGTAAGCTGACCACTGTGACTTTTTAGAATATCGAGTCATTAAACTGTTCGCAACTCTACGACACAGCTGCTGGAAAAGAAAGCACGGCAGTTCATCAATCAGGCCCGCCGTAATTAACTTTGGCGTGACCCGACTCTGCCTTGCAGCCCCACCACCTCCCAGCCCCCGCAGAAGCCTGCCAGCCCCTCCCACCCCATCCCAGCCCCCTCACTGCCCCGCCACCCCCTCCCACCCCCTCCCACCCCTTCCCACCCCTTCCCAGCCCCTCCCACCCCCCACCCACCCCCTCCCACCTCCTCCCAGCCTCCCCACCCCCCACCCCCCCCCTCCCACCTCCTCCCAGCCCCTCCCACCTCCCCCTAAGCCCCTCACTGCCCCGCCAACCCTTCCCACCCCCTCCCAGCCCCTCCCGGCCCCTCCCAGCCCCTCCCACCCCCTCCCACCCCTTCCCACCCCCTCCCAGCCCCTCTCAACCCCGCCACCCCCACCCCGCCCCCCTTGGCCCTAGCAAGTCATTGCAAGACGCAAACCCATGGGTCGGCATGGGTGGCAGCGTGCTCATCTTGCAGCACTTGTAAAGTCACCAAGGGCTGCTCATCTGCACAGTCCTAATGGCTTGAGAGCCACAGCAAGGAAGGCTGAGGCTATCGCAAAGGAGGTGCAGGCAGAGAGCTGTTGATGACTGAGGCTGAATTGCATCAAGCCATTGAGGAGGTCCTTGCTGCCAAAATGCACGACCTTGAGGAGAAGCACCAGCACCTACAGGCAGCACACAGGCAGCTGGTGCTGGTGCTGCCCCTGGGCTGCCCACCCCTCCTGCTGTACCCCCCTGGCAGCAGCAGGCAGCTGGTGCTAATGCCGCCCCTGACCTGCCCCCCCCTCCTGCTGCACCCCCCTGGCAGCAGCAGGCAGCTGGTGCTAATGCCGCCCCTGGGCTGCCCACCCCTCCTGCTGCCCCCCCCTGGCAGAAGCAGGCAGCTGGTGCTGGTGCTGCCCCTGGGCTGCCCACCCCTCCTGCTGCCCCCCCCTGGCAGCAGCAGACAGCTGGTGCTGGTGCTGCCCCTGGGCTGCCCACCCCTCCTGCTGCCCCCCCCTGGCAGCAGCAGGCAGCTGGTGCTGGTGCCGCCCCTGACCTGTCCACCCCTCCAGCTGAGCAGCAGGGGGTCAGGGCGGAGCTGGACACAAGCTGGACACGCAAGCGGAGGGCGGGCGGGAGGGATCGTACCCAACATGTCGAGCAAGGTAACGTAGCAATGGCCTACACACCTTGAGTGGCCTTACCGAGTGGCCAGGTAGTAGGTACTACTAACGAAGCGGTAAAGCAATGCAGCAGCCTTGTATACTTCCGAGCATGGGTGGAGGGGCGTCGTTACATCGGTTTGGCGTGCCATGTAAATCGTTTTGACTGCGGCGACTGTCCCTGACTGCTTGCAGAGGCTACTGGGCCACGTCGGTCGCGGCGGTCGGTCGCGGCGAGGCCCGCATGAGCAAAACTGGCATGAATTTAAATGTCAAGATTTGAGCCGCCATAGCACTCAGCACACTGCACAATATTTAATGTTACAAGTTGCACCGCATAGCTGACAGAGTCCTCTATCCAGAGATGTGCGAAACATAATTAGAAACCACGTGGCTGAGACGCGGCGTCGTTTTGATTACCAGGGGTCAGTTTCCTGTCATTTTCTGTTAGTTGGGGACACCTGAGCCTGACCCGAGGGCTATGATGTAGAGTTGGCATGACAAAACATGCACCAATTGTAAGCTGATGACAGCTCAACAAAGGGGGCACACATTACTGTGCCTCAGCAGGCTGCTGCTGCTGCTCCTGGGCCTTGGGGGGCTTGTCTCGCAGCCGCTTGTAGCCCAGGCCAGAGTACTCCTTGCCTTTGGCTGGCAGAGCTCCCTGGTCTGGCCAGTAGCACAGCTCCAGTGGACGCCACCTGCTCTCCCCAATGCGCTGCATGTTCAATGCTGCATTGCAGTCCCTGTCCAGCCACGTGCCTGGCTGTGGTGCTGGCTTGGCTTGGCAGCCTTGCCCTTGCCTCTGCCCTTGGTGGGCTCAGCTGCCGGATTGCTGCGCTTGGCTGGAGGGGGAGTGCTGGGCCCTGGGTTGTGTGACGCTTTAGCAGCGGTCAAGGGAGATCTGTCAGCCTCCGCTTACTGGCACATCTGAGCAGCCGCTGTTTGCAGCCCCAAGAAGCGGGTAGACAATGAGTTCAGTGCTTTAATGGTGACTGCACTGCCTGTGTTGCACCTCCTTGCCGCCATGTGTGATGGAGGGCCTATGGCCTGCGGTAGCTGTGTAGTGGAAGGCATGTGACCTGGTGCAGGCACAGTCATGCCATGGCAAGTGCTTCTACTGACTTCAGAGGAGGCTTGATGGGCAGTAACAGCACCATCCAGCACACACATACAGAACTGAAGGCGCCAAGCATTGCCTAGTGCACGCATGCTACTGTGCTACAGGTTGCTGGGCTTGGGCCTTGGGTGTTGTATGTTGTAAGTTTTACATGTTTTGCCACTGAACTGAAGGCGCCAAGCATCAACAATTGGCGTCATCTGCATCAACGATCGGCGACATTTGCAGCCATTATACTTTACAACAGCCCTGAAGCGCCCTGCTGCTCCTGCTGCTGCTGCTCCTGCTGCTCCTGTCGCTGCTGCTCCTGTCGCTGCTCCTGTCGCTGCTGCTCCTGCTGCTGCTGCTCCTGCTGCTGCTGCTCCTGTCGCTCCTGCTGCTGCCGCTGCTGGTGCTTAAGGAAATGCATTAGGCGCAGCTGCCGGACCTCCTCATACTCGAAGCCATCTTCTGGGGACTGGCTCCTGTCAAGCAGCCCTTGGCCTGGCAGCAGCTCTGCGGGCCCAGCCACGCTGATAGATGGCCCAGCCTCAGACCCACCCCCCTCAGGCAACGCAGCCTTGTCGCTGTCAGCGCTGTGCACTTGAGCACTATCAGCTGCTGCCCCTGGCGCGGGAGTGTGGCTGGTGGTGCTGCTGAGTGATGGGGAGGTGGTGGGGGAAGGGGACTGCGCTGAGAGTGCTGGCGCCGAGGCGGGGTGGGGGGCACCTGCTGGCTGTGTCACCGTGCTCAAGTTGGCTGAGCTGTTGTAGTCTCCTGCATGTTGGGGCCCAAATGCCCCAGAAGCAGCGGCAGCAGCAACAGCTGGCGGTGGCGTAGGGGATGAACCCTTCCGAGGGGTGTGGGCCTGATCATGTGCCGCAGAAGCTGGCTTGATTTCAGGCATAGGCGAAGGTGGTGTTTGGGCAGGAGGGGGCCACGCCAGCCTCGCACTGCTGCTGCTGCTGCTGCCAGCTGCTGCTTCCCCCGAAGCCCTGTTCACCTGGCCAGAAGGCCCAGGTGGGGGGGCTGCGCCAGGCTGGCTGCCAGGCCCTGCTTGTGCAGCAGAGGCTGTGGCGGGCGAGGTCTGGGCAGCCGCCTGCCTGATGTGAGCCAGCTGTTCCTGCAAGCCGACATGCAGGCAGGGACAACTAGAGACACGCAGGCAGGGCCAAGCACACCTGGCAAGGAACCCAACTGGTTGGCAGTGCTTGCGCAAGAGGCCTTTGAGACGTGAGGGAAACTGAAGCTCATGTACTGCCCTAACTCCCACACCTTCTCCGAATGTGATGGCTGGAAGTCAACTGCAGCTAACCTGCATGCTGCATGCTACATGCTTAATGCTGAGCATGGCCCTGGCCGCATGACAGCTGCTGCAATACAGCTGCACCCACCTGCAGCATCTCCACCTGCCGTTCCAGGACCACCTGCATGGCTGCCGCCAGCTTGTGGTCCATGCCCAGCCCTGCACCATGCAAGCCCACGGGAGCAGCAGCGCTCCCTGGCCCTGGCCCTGGCCCTGCTGTGGCTGGCTCTGACACTGCTTCAGCTGCAGGCTGCGGTGAACAAGGCGGCAGACCACTGGGAGTGGTGAAGGGGATTTGTCCTGAGGGGGTAGCAAGAGGAAGGGGAGCGTTGCACCGCAGCAATGTGCCTTCCAAAGCACCACACCACAACCACAGCATCGCGTGCTGGCATGAAGTGCACACTTGAGCCGAGCAGTTGAGTGTACGCTGTAGCATCCTACTTCTCTAAGCATGTAGCAGCAAAAGCTAGGGGACTGGGCATGGATGGAGGCAGTAGATGTCCTCATCAGTGGGCGCTGGTATATGATGGGAAATGGGTAAGCGCACCGGGGTCAGCAGGGAGCAGACTGCCTAGCTGCAGCATGCAGCAAACAGCCCAGCCCAGCAGCTACTGACCTGTAGCGGTGGAGGTGGGGGGATGTTGGGGGCCACCGCCCAGGATCCCATGGAAAGCCATGCTGCCAAAGTGCGGTGCAAAAGCAGGGGGCATCATGATGAGGCCACCCAGGGGGTTGTAAGCACCCACTGCAGCTGCTGCTGCGAGGGCTGCCGCCGCTGCTGCTGCTGCTGCTTGTTGCTCTACCACGCTGGTGGGGCTGGGCCCAGGCATCAGTGGGGGCAGCACTGTTGGGAACATGGGAGCAAAGCCTGGCATGGGGGCAAAACCCTGCATGCCCCCAAACATGGGGAGCTGCATGGGAAAGTGCATGCCGGGCATGCTGCCGAGTGGGTTTGCCCCAAGGGGAGGAAACCCAGGAAACAGGGGCGGTGTTGCCTGCAAGCAGCAGCACACCCGCTGTGCAGTCGCCCATGCATCGAGTTCCTGCTAATGATGTGAGCCTTGGTATGCTGGCTGCATGTCATCATCTATGGTAGCATGAGTAATGAGCGGCTGTTATGGATGAATGGGCGATGTGGCCTAAACAACCTGTTTCCTACCAGGGGCAGTGTACGAATGAAACACACTCATTGCAAAGATATGCATGCAGCTGCACCATTGTAGCACCTCCCTGCCTGCTTCACCTCTTCCCCAGCCTGCACCGCACTCCCTAAGTTCAGCCCTCGTCTTCTAAGCCAGCAATAATGAGTGCGAGGTGGGGTGCTTGCACAGGTTGGGAGCGCAGCAAGCCTGCTTAGCCAGCAGGTGCCACAGAGACAATGGTGTTGGCAGCTCACACTGCACAGCTTGCAGCTCACCTGAGAAGTGCCTGCAGGCAGGGGAGCTGCTGAAGAGCCTGCTGCTTGGTGCTGCAGCTGCTGCAGGTGTTGCAGCAGCGCTGTCAGGCCGCCAGCCTCCAAAGCTGCTTCCACGCTGTACGCAGCCCCGACTCCTGCCCCAGCATGACCTGCACCACTGCCTGGAACATGGCCGTGCCTCATCACCCTAATGCCCGCCCTGCCTGGGTGTGGGTGAGCCACTCTGATGCCTGCAGCTGCCGCCCCCCCTGATGCATGCGTGCCTGAGCTGCCTGCCCCAGCCCCAGCAGCCCGCTGACCAGATGGACCTGAGGCAACCTGGGCGGAGGGTCCAGACCCAGCTGCTGCAGCAGCACCAGGCCTGACCCCTGCTGCTGCTGCTGCTGCTGGACCCTCTGGTGGCACAACTGCTGCTTGGGCCTGGGCCTCAGGTGCAGGAGCAGCTGCTACCTCCAGAGGGGGGGCGGGAGGAGCGGCAGCTGTTGCCGGGGGCTGGCGCCGCTGGAACACTGCTCCGCGGCAGGTGGGGCAGTTCTGCTGCCTCTCCAGCCATGACCTGCACCCCATGCCATGCAGCAGGTCATGCTGGCAGTCGACACCTGTGCACGCCCGCCGTACCCTTCACAACAAGACTCCCATGCCACTGAGAATGCTTTATGAACCGTGCTGCAAGGAGGCCACAGCTGCACACTAGCAGCAGCCTTTACAGGCATGTCAGCAAGCCCACCTGAGGCAGTGCAGGTGGAACACATGCCCGCACATCAGCTTCTTGTTGGCTCCTCCTCTGGCCATTTCTTCGCGGCAGATGATGCACACCCCGTCACTGCGCTCCAGGTCTGCCTGACTGGCATCTGGAAGCCGGTTGAGACGCGCCGACACCTGCAGTTGCCAGAACCAGGCAGCAGTGCTGGTGTTCTGGTTTCACAATGACAATATTGCATGTCTCAATGGCTGACTGGGGTTGCAAGGGCTGGCTTATGATGCAAAGGCTTACCTGGCGGAAGCGGAGGAAGTCGATAATTCGGTTGCGAAAGTTACGGAAAGCTGAGTACAGGTCTCGAACCTGTAGGCAGCAGTACGTGGCGCCCGAGGTAGTCACAGCCTACAGCGGCTTAGCCAGGTGCACAACAGTTGCAGGAGGCTCACCAGGTGGAGGGGCATGCCATAATTGGTGAACACCATGCCAAAGAAGATGATGTAGACGAAGAGATGCAGGAGGTCAGTGACCAGCTCCAAGTAGAAAACATAAGTGCCTTTGCTCTCCCACCGCCCGTCCAGCCACAGGTCCACCATAGACATGGCGTACTTGAGGAAGTAGCGGACGACATCAGACGCTTGGATTATGTACTCGAATGCGAACAGCAGCATCACTGAGTGCCCCCCCTTGGCGATGGTGGCTTGCACCGTATAGCTGAGGAACATGGCATCGATCATCTGCAGAGGCACACAGCATGCCTTGCTCTTCTTTAGTGGCACCCAAAGCATGTAAAAGGCGGTAAGTGTTCTGATTGGCAGTGTTTGCCCTTTCACCACACCCACCAGCAGAACTGACATGAAGGAGATGATGCGAATGTGTTGCAGCCTGGACACCGTGGGGGTGACTTCAATGTAGTCCACGCGATTTTGCACCAGCCAGTGCAGGACCTTGACGAACACCAGCGACGAGAACATGGCAACGAAAAATGCGCCAAACTCTTCTCTAAACACCGTCAGTGCAAGCAGGCTCTCCATCACAGCCGAGCTGAGCTTCTCCTTTATCATCTCTTGCTCGATGTCGCGCAAGCTCCCGAGGAAGATCTGATCGGCCAGCAAGCACATCATTTGACCGATGGCATTGAGCGTAAGGCAGTTTACATCGTGTCGCAGAGGTGTAAGCACACCTTGATGACAGCGCGATGCAGCAGCAGCGCTGTGGCAAACAACAGATTGCCGACCACGGCTACCGCGAGTTTAGATGTTGACAGATACAGGGTTGCGGGATAAAAACTGGAAGGCACGAAGAGCACCAGAGTCAGAATAGGGAAAGGGATGCAAGTTGCTAGGGAGTTTAGGTACTGACTGCTGGCGAGTCACAAAGGCATGGTAGACGACGGCAGTCGCAGCCAACGCGGAAAGTCCAAAGTATCTCGTGTACGCCATTTCGGATGCGTGGTGTCTACAGCACACTGCAATCCATCCGTACAAAGCAGGGCAACATGCGTTGAACAAAAAAAGCAATGCCTGCCTTTAGGTACATGGTCTAACTGCCGTTCAGCCAACCGCTTTCTCGACTGCAACACGTGCATGGACGTGGATAGCTTGTGCTACATTGTATTGAGGGCAGGGAGAACGTGTCCGCATAGGATGAAACGCTCAACGTGTGGGCCAAGTACCTGCCAGTCTTACCTGATCTGTTGTAAAAGTATTGTACTGATGTTTCACAAATGGCCGCCTATGTCAGAGAGTTCAGTCTTTCAGATGATACCTGGCTCCCTTTCTCTAGCCCGGCCATCCTGTACAGGCCATAGAGTGTCGCACGGCCATGGGGTTACACATTACACATCACCCCCTCTCACACGGCGGAGCGAACCACGCCAGGCGTCAGGCAGTCATGAAACATGCTGTATACGCATGTGGCTACCAGCTCCCAAAAACAATTGCTCCAATGCCCAGGGGGACCCCCTTGAGCACCTCCATGATGCACATGCCCACTCCGCTTTGACACCGCGACGCCCGAGCTTGCCCGCGTCACTGCCCAAGACGTCACTGCCCGAGCTTGCCCACCTCTGCGCCCTGCAGCACGGCAAAGCTCCTCGACGGCTCCACCAGGCTGCTGGGTCCAGCACCTAGCTGCAGCTCTTGTAACTCCGTCTTCAAAGCCCAGGGAAGGGAAGGCTGAGGGGGGCGAGGGCTCTGCCTTTGGCGCTCGTAGTCGCAACGGGTTGACTGCTCCCGCTGGCTGCTCCTAACGCCCTTTCAAACACCTGCTCGTGCCCCCCTTTGCCGTGCTCAAGGTGTTGCAAGCACCTCAGCCACCTGCTGCTCATCACCCCTGCCTAATGCTGCCAGTGCTGTACAACTAAGGTGGAACCTGTACAACTAAGGTTGCAGATCTTGTCTGCCAGCAGCACTAGCGCATGTGCACATGACCTGTCTTAATGCTGCCAGTGCAGCCAGTGCTGCCTAACGCTGCTTAACAACGCGATGCTGCCGGTGCTGCCAATGCTGCTAGTGCTGCTATTGCTGCTAGTGCTGCTATTGCTGCTATTGCTGCTGCTGTTCCTGCTTTTTCACCTGTAATTACAAGCTGCAGCTGCCATCTGCCAGCAGCGCTTGCGCATACACAGGAGACCTGCTGCCTGGCTACTCAGGGTGCCTCTCTACACCCCAGGCGTCCTCCATAGGTCACACTGTCACACTGTGCACTTCACACGCTGGTGACGGCAGCGTCCGTTGCATGTCCGCTTGCATCGGCATGTGTGCTGCCCTCATACTTCACTCCACACCTATCTCTCTTGCTTGACCTCCTCTGTTGCTTTCCACAAGGCAGGTGGGCCAGGGCTTCGCGTAGGGTGACTACCAAGCCCAGCCTGCAGGCTACCTGCGGCCAGGCAGCAGCGCGCTCTCCCGCTGAAGGTGAGGAATGCCCACTGAAGGTGAGGTACCTCCTGAGCCAAGAACAGCAGGCTGCTGGCTGCCAGGCAGACGTCCAGCCAAAGCATCCCCACAGCACCCACCTGCAGCCAGGCAGGCAGCGGCGCTGGCATCAGGGCAGGTATGGCTGAAAGCTGTCCGGCACAGCAGCCCTGCACCTCCATTCTACAAATGAACCGGCTGCTGTTTGACCTGGTCTGCAAAGACCCCTGCTGACAGCCAGGATGCAGAATAGCATTAACCCCTTCAGTAGCTCTTGCAGTAGGGTGCCGACAAGTCAAGGAATACCAGGGGTTGGGCAGCAGGAGCCAGGGCAGGGGCGGCAGCGGCCAGGCGGGGAACTAACCCACTCGCCTGTGCCCTGCCTAATCAACCTCACGCCAAAACTTCCTCCAGCCACGACCCTGCACCTGCCCCTCAGCCCCATGGACCGCATGGCATGGCCTATCACAAGGGTGAGATCACGCGCGTGGGGGTCAGGGGGGTGGAGTGAGCAGTACACCACCACGCAACCAGGAGGCTGGCGGGGCCTGCCTACCACCAGCAGCAGCACGTTGGCGTGCTTGGCTGAGTTGCCAATGCAGGTGGGTCCACCAGCAGTGAGCTCAAACGTGGAGGTAGATTGTGTAAGTGGGTGAGCATGCCAGGGGAGGGCTAAGTGCGTGTGTGTGTGTGTGTGGGGGGGGGGGGAGAGGGAGAGCAGCAGCAGGGTGAGAGGGAGGAGGCCACACATAAAGAGTTATGAGGGGTCGGGTCCTGTGCCTGCTCATCCGCGTGACAGCAAGTTGTGAGCTGCTAATGCCTCGCGCATGCTGGCTGGCCTTGCCTCAGCAGGTCGTCTGGCTAGCACAAAATGCCTCAGCAGATCGTCTGGCTAGCACAAAATGTGATGGAGCATCCAGGGCAGTGGGTGGCAGGTAGGGGTGCATGAGGGTCACGCAAGCACCTGGCAGGCGACGTAGCCTGGCGATGTCACCCAGACGCGAAGCCCTGCACAGGCAGAGTGTGGGGGCGGGGCGGGTCAAAGCCCATCAAGACAGCCTGGCTAGCCTGGTCTCAGCTAGCCGTGGAGCAGCTAGGTCCACACACAACAGACGTCACACCGCAGCATGGGCGTGAACAGCTTACACATGCTGGCATGCAGTTAGACTGTGCGGCTGCATGCTAAGTGCTACAAGGGGGAGAGGGCATAGAGGAATGGGAGAGAGAGCAACAGAGTCAAACTGCGTCATGGGGCTGTACCTGGGACCTGGTCAACGGTGTGTGTTCACACTGCCCCCAATGCTCAGCCAGTGAGAGCACTGTGGCTGCCTCAGCTTGATGCTGATGAGGCATTGCCCTGCTATGTTCTTGTGCGGTGCGAGTACTTGCAACCACACTCTCACACACCGTGCCATACATAGTCACTCATTCACAACTATAGGCATGCACAGCTGGTAGGGTATGACACACAGTGGATGCACAGGTTTAGACAGTAGAAGAGGTAGAGGGTCAAATATGGAGTGAGTCAGAGTGAGAGAGAGATGGAGAAGGAGATGGAGAGAGTCAGAAGTAGAATGCACAGCGCAACTGGACTTCTCCCATGTGCATCCCCATGCACCCATGCGAGCACTTCGTCACTGCCTAAGGGAACGGGTGCCCCCTGCTCCCCCTGCCCTGCTGCCAGTGGGCCTCAGAGAATCCAGCAGCTGCTGCAACTGGCTGCTGCAGGGGTGCACTGTGCCCAGCCCCCTAGCTGCTAGCTCAGCGGCGGCAGCGCTGCTCAGGGCAGCAGCCAACTTCACTGCACCACACCATGCCTGCAGCGCAGCAACAGCACAGCAGCACTATGCAGCCCAGCCCAGCCCAGCCCAGCCCAGCCCAGCCCAGCCCAGCCCAGCCCAGCCCAGCCCAGCCCAGCCCAGCCCAGCCCAGCCCAGCCCAGCCCAGCCCAGCCCTCCAGCCTGTAGCTGCAATGGATTTGGTACTGTGGCGCAGGGGTCAATAGACAATCGATCCAATCTGGCACTCTCCAACCTTTAGGCAGCACACTCTGCCAGCCTGCTGCCTGCTCGCCCCATCTTCCCCTCCCCTCCCCCCAAGCATCACCCCACCCCCTCCTCCGCATCACCTCCTCAGCAGCCAGGGGCCCAGAGGCCACCAGCGCAGCCGCCACCAGGGGCACAAGCCAGCACAGCCAGCCCAGGTTAGGGGGCCAGGAAGACGGCTGGTGGGGCGCAGGAAGCTGCCTAGCAGCTGCCAACAGGGCAGGTGCCAGGTGGGGGCTGCCCCACAGCCCTGACCTTGGGTGAGCCAGGCGGTGCACCCAGGCCTGCACCTGCAGGGCAGAGGAGTGAAGCTGGCTGGGGCAGCTGGGGCCAGCAGTGACCAGGCATGCAGGGAGGCAGAGGCTGGGGCATAGCTGGGTAAGCAGAGCATGCAGCCCCTACCCGGGCCCTCCAATCCACCCCCACTGCAAACGACCAGAAGGGTGAAGCTGGCTGGGGCAGCAGCAGGGGTGGGTGATGGTGGGGGGGTCAACCACTCAAGACTGTGTAAGGTGGCCCAGCCGGCACCCTAGCGGCGCACCTGGGCATGACCTAGGTACCTGAGGCCCAGCCCCACCGCCTGCTCCAGCCCCAGCCCCATGTCCTGCCAGCTGGGGGGCTGCAGCACTGCCAGCGTGCGCCGCTGCGCCGCCACCGCCGCTGCCGGCTGTGGACGCTCCTGCTGCCTGCCTCCCCCCTGCTGCTGCTGGCCCTCTTCCAGCAGCTGCTGCTCCTGTGGCTCCTGCCGCTGCCCCTGCTGCTGCTGCTGGCCAGGTGGCACCAGGCTCTGCCAGCCCGCCGCTCCCGCCGCCCTCCCTCCCTTGAGCCACAAGCTGCTGAGACCAGGGTCCAGGCACAGCAGCAGACTGCACTGCACAGGGTGTAGCCAGGAGGCGGCAGGCCCAGGCTGCTGGCCTCCCTGGCACCCCACCCTGACCCCTGGTGCCTCCCCCCCGGGATCAGCTGCTGGGGTAGCTGTGGACCCTAGGCTTGCCGCCCCTTGGCCACCACAAAGGGCTGGAGGGGGGCCGGGGCTTGGCTCCTGGTGCTGCTCCAAGCCATGGGTGTGGGTGCTGGCAGGGGGTGGGTGAGGGGCCCCATGGGGAGGGCGGGGGGGCCCGTGGGGCAGCAGGGCGGCCAGGTGGGTGGCAGCAATGGCAGCCACTCGGGGGCGGTGGCAGACCAGGGCTGGGACTTCCAGCATGTTGAGCAGCAAGTGGAGGGTGACGGGGTGGGGTGGCCCAGGGGATTCGGTTGGTTCGGTTGGGTTGGGTGGTTCAGTTTGGGCAGGTGCTCCAGAAGCCTCTGACCAGGCTGCCTGATCAGGCTCTAGGTCCATGCTGAGCAACAGACCAGCAGCCCAAAAGGCAAAATGGAGCAGCAGGCTGCGCAGGTGGGCAGGTCCTTGAGGGGCTGGGGCATGGAGGGGCTCTCGCAACCCTCCTGGCCCCAATTGCCCCAACTGCCCCTGCACCTGGCTCGACCCATGTAGGCTGCTGGGCTGGGCTGCCCGCGGGGGGGGAGCAGCAGGTCCTGGATCTGTGCCTGCCTCACTCACCTCCCACTCCATGCCGCTGGCTGACTGCTCTGACTGCCCAGCCACGCACCCCTCCTGCCTGTCTCCCCCATGCAAGCTGTGCCACAGCAGCTGAGGGTGGTGGGGTAACACGCTTGCCTCAAACTGCGCTGCCACCATCTCATGCACAGCATGCAGGCGGCTGGCCATGAGAGCAGCCCACAGCCACTCGTGCTGCACACCCCAGCCCCCCAGGGGGGAGACTGCTCCTGCCCCAGCCCCTACTGCCCCTACTGCAAGGGGGTTGGCAGCAGCGGCTGCTGCATGTAACATTAGGCCCTGAGCCGCTGCGCCTGCCTGGTCGACACAGCCCAGCAAGTACAGGTCCACAGCTGCTTGCAAGAGGAAATATGCGCTGGCCTGGCATGAGCTGTGTAGGCAGGAGGTGGCTGAAGGTGCCAGCTGGCATGCATCGCGGCTAGAAGAGGAGGCAGGACCCTGCCCCTGGCACACATCCCTGGTGGCTGCTGCTCCTGCTGCTGCTGCTGCTGCACTATCCCCGCTCAGCCCTTTTGGAGCCCCTGCCGTTGGCATCTGGGTGCGAGGGGGTCGAGGGGAAGGGGCTGGGGTGGGGGGCTGCTGCAGGTGGTGCAGCAGGTGCGCCCCGAGGAGGAGCAGGCAGCCTGAGAGGGCGAGCTGCAGCTGGCTGGTGGGGCAGGGGCAGGCGCTGGCCCCCATGGCGTCAGAGGTGAAGGAGGGCAAGGTGGCCAGGGCCCTGCAGCAGCGAGCAGACGCCTCAGAGCCCAGCCATGCGCTGAGCACCTCAGGCAGGCAGGCGGCTGCGCCCAGCTGCTGCACCCCAGGGGGGTGGGGGGCCGGGGGCTCCATGGGGCTAGACGGATGCAGCTGGGCAGCAAGCCCGGACACTGCTTGCTGCAGGCCACTGACCAGCTCCAACACCACCTGCCCGGCTGGCTGACCAGCCACAGTGGCAGCAGCAGCTGGGGCTTGCGGAGAAGGACGGTCAGGCAGGTGCGAGGTGGATGGGTGGAGCAGCAGGAGGGCGGCTGCGCTGACCGCAACTGCATGGCCCATTGCTTGACTGTGCAGCAGCAGCCCACAGCCAGTCCCTGACCCTGCCCCTGCTCCTGCGACCGCCTCTGCCACTGCGTTCAGTGTCGCCCCTGCACAGCGCCAGCTGAGCTCCAGGCCAGCTGCAGTGCCAGCAGCCGCCTCAGCCGTAGGGGGGCCACTGGCAGCCAGGGTGGTGGAGGCAGGGGCAGCATCACCAGGGACGACCCTGCTTATGAGCTCAGCCCACAACTGCTGTGCATCCGCCAATGAAGGCCCGGGGAGGGCATAGCCCAGGCGCAGCCCCATGCCTGGCGGCAGGCGTCCCTGGCTGGCCCAGCAAGCAGCAGCAGACCACAGCTGGCAGGCGGCGGAGGGCCAAGCCGCAAGCATCCCAGACAGACGCTGTGGCCCAGCTGCTGTGGCCAGAAGATGGGCTGGCTGCTGAGGACGACTGGACAGCTCAGAGGCTGCCCCTGCTGCTGCCCCCCTCAACTCTCTTACCCCGCTGCCCTGACCTTCAGCCATCGCCCGCTGCCCTGTGTCATCGCCCTGGGACGGCTGGGTGTCTGGAGCGCAGGCGGCCAGGAGCTGGGTAAGCCAGTCCTGGCCTGCCCCCACCTGGCCCGCTGCTGCGTGCAGGTGCAGGCTGCGCAGTACTAGGTCAACCACCGCCTGCACTCCAGGGGGCTGCAGGGGCGCCCATGCCTGGTCAGTGGCTGCAGTGGGCCAAGAGGAGGGGGCCCAGTGGGGGGCTGTTCTGCTGGCTGGGGGGGTGGGGTGGGTGACTGACGGAGCTTCTGCCTGCCTGCTGGTGCTGTTGGTGCTGGGGGAGGTAGCTGTTGTCAGGGAGGATGGTGGGAGGGCAGCCAGGCATGCGGCCAGCCCTGCAGAGGTGAGGGCAGGTCCAGGGGCAGGCAGTGCGCTCCAGCGCGGTGGGCCACACACAGGCAGGTCACAGCATATATATCTGACAGCGCTTGCAACACAGCAGCAGCAGCAGCGGCAGCAGTGGTAGCAGCAGCGGCACCACACAACAGGCAGTAGCAGGAGCAGCAGCAGCAGAGCTAGGTGGCTGCAGGCCCTCACTGGTGGCTCTCCCTCACCGGCCTGCAGTATGGCCTGCTGCTTGGGCCATTCCCGCTCCACCGACAGCAGCGCCAGGCTGAGCTGGTACGCTGCTGCCAGGCGGGCAGGGGGCCCTCCCTGGCCCTGCTGCGGGGGCCTGGGTGCTGCCTGCTGCTGTGGCAGTCGGTCCAGCTGCGGCTGCGTGTCCCCCACTGCCTGCAGCCAGGCCAGCGCCTCCTCCTTCACCGCGTCCAGGTGAGGCCCAAGGCCGTGATGGCGGGCCACCAGGGACAGCCGCAGGGGCAGCAGCTGGGCGGCAGCAGTTGATGCTGGGCGGGGGGGGCCAGCAGGGGGAGTAGCTGGGACAGAGGCAGGGCCAGGGGCGGGGTGTTGCTGCTCCAAGTGTTGGCTGCCGAGCTGCAGCAGACTGATGGCAGCATGCTGTTCCTGAGAGGGCGACAGGCCAGGACAGGTCAGCAGGGGTTAACAGGCAGTGGCAGTGGATGTGGGCAGCAAGGCAGGGGAGCAAGGGCAGGGCCAGGGGCAATGGAGGGAGTAAAGGGGTGGGAGCAGGGGCAGTGAAAGGAGCAAGAGTAGGGGCAGCGGGGTGGCAGGAGCAGGGCAGGGGCAGGGGCAGGGGGCATGGATAGGAGTAGCAGGCGAAGTGGACACTCTGCTTGCCCACACGCAGCTGGTCAGGTCTGCATCATGGGGTGTGCATGCTCTCAAATAGCCCCACACTGCTCATGGTGCCTGTGGCCTGTGCCTGAACTCAGTGGCCTCACACCCTCTCACTCTCACCACCGGGCTCGCCGTTGCAGCGCCATAGCCCAGCAGCTCCAGCGACCACTGCAACCAGAAGCCTGCGCAGCCGCCCTGCTGCCCCAGCTGCTCCTCGTGTGCCGCATTCACGCTTGCGATGGCAGCGGCTTCAGCAGCAGCACCAGGCTGCACCTGGGGAGCCAAGGGACCAGGCTGGGTCAGGCTGGTCCGCCCAGGGCTGCCAGGCAGGCTGGTGGCAGCAGGGGGGCCCTGAGGGGGCTCTGAGGGCTTGAGGGCCCCAGCGCCTGATGCAGGGGTCGAGCTGGGGAGTGGGGCAGGTGCAGGCTGGGTGAAGAAGTAGCGTTTGTCCTGCGCAGAGGGATGAGGGCAGGGCAGGGGCAGTGATAAGGCTGGACCACAGGGGCGGTAGGCGGGACACGACAGGGCAGTGCTGAGTGGGGCGAGTCACTCTCAGCAAGAGTGGCAATGCTAGCAGGGTGGCCGAGCTATTGAATGCCCAGCCTTGGCATGCTGGGACACACATAAGCACATGCCCAAAGGAAGACACAGTGCTCTAGGCAATCACCCGCCTAAACGTTGGGACAGGCATTAGTTGTATTTCTAGTCATCATGTGTGAGGCAGGCACGGCTGAGCAGGCTGGCAGGCCCAGATGGGTTGTGCAGGTAGGCTGGGCGGGCAGGAGCGTGTGTGGCCTGCTGTTGTTCAAACTGGCATAGGTGAATCAAGCAGACAGAACCCAGCAGTGCCTTACCAGTTGCATGGCGCCCTTGGCTGCTCTTGGGGCCCAATGGTGTGACCGCCTGCTATTGGGGTGTGACCCTGGCCCCTGGGCAGCACCACTCCCCTCAGCTGCAGTCCCGGCGGTCCAGGCAACACCCGCCAAGGGCAGGCCCCAGCCAGGCCCCACCCGCTGCTGCTGGGCCAGTGAGCAGGTTGTGTCAGGGACGGCAGGGGAGGGTGACAGCAAGAAGGCTGGAGGCCAGTGGCCAGCAGCCAGGGCAGCCAGCGCTGTGTTGGCTGGGGCCAGTAGGGCTGAAGTGAAGGAGGCAGACGGAGCAGACGGGGGCCCTGTGCGTGCAGGTCAGGACAAGGGAGGAGTCACGGGCGAGGAACGGCACAGTTGGTATCACCAACAGGAGTATCTTGTAACCGACAAAGCATGTGCTGGTGGGTAAAGGGCGGGATGAGCATGCACAGTCTAGTGTGGCACTGGGATGACACACCACGGTCGCAGAGCGATGTCCCGACATACTCGCCTTCGGTTGAAGGCACGTCGCCCTCCAGCGAGCACCTCACGCGTGCGTCGACGGGTATAAATGCGACCCGGCCTCGGCTGCGCAGCTTCTCGCCCAACCCTGCGCCGCCGCAGGCCACTGCACACTCCGACAAAGGCACGCCCGCAGTACCGACCGCTGCAGCCGCAAATTGCTGCTGCACGCGTTGCACGGCTGTGAGCCCCGCGCTACTTCCGCCTTTGATGTCTTCTCCTTGAAGCGTCAGGATGCCACTGGCGTCGACAGTCTCCGCGGTTGAACCCGATACGCCTTGCATCACCGCCTGTACCGCTGCAACTCGCGCTTGCATGTCCAACGCGGCGTCCAGTGCAGTTAGCGTGCCGTCCTGCATGTGTTGCCTAGGGCAGCGGGTGTCACGGCACGAGCCCCGCACTTCAAACATGCACAGCGGCCACAGGCCATCGAAGGCATGCGTGACAGTAGGCGAGGTGACTGGCGGGTTGCTGGCGCCAAGCGCAGTGTACTGCGGTGTCAAGCGATACATGCGAAACTGCAGCAGCGGCGAGCGGTACGGGCGATCCAGCGACACGCTGGGCACACGACGATGAGTGCGCTCCGATCGCAGGAAGGTTGTGGCGGCGGTGTAGCCTTGGGCTGCACCTCCCATTGTGCTGTGAGGTGGACGAATTGGCGTCTCTGTTGATGGTGCTGTCTGCACAGGAATGTTCAGCGCTATATCCTCCAGAGCTGGCACAGTGCTAGAGGGTTGGACGGCTGAGCGGTTTGCTGCTATCCGGGTTGGGGCACGGGCTGGTGGCTGTGTGGTTGCAGTGGGCAGGCCAGGCACAGCAGCCTCTTGTATGCACCTCACAGCGGTGTGAGGCGGCGGCGGTAAGGCCCAGCTTGGGCTTAGAGCTGCGGAAGCTGCGGGGAGGGCCTGGTCAGGCTCAGGTTCAGAGGTGCAGGGAGCGACAACGAGCCCACTGGCTGGGAGCATGCCTGGTGAGGATGCCCAGGGGTGTCCAAGGGTGCAAGGGGGGCGCTGTGCTGGCTCTGCCATTGGCTGAGGCAGAGTCTCTGGCTGTGCTGCATCTGCCACAAACTGTGTGAGAGGGGACACTGCCTTGTGAGGGGACTGGCCTGTGGCTGTGACGGGCTGTGCAGCGATGACGAGCGGTGCTGGTGGCACCTGCAGGGCTGCTGGCTGGTGTGCACCCTCCTGCCCTGAGACTAGGGATCTGCGCTCTGGTGCCGGCTCTTGTGCCTCAGGCACCTGAGGCTGTGCTTCCCGCAGCGCTGCAACAGCAGTGGCTGGCGTCTGCACCGTAGGGTTTGACGGCTGCGCTGCAGCAGGGCTTGGGCCAGGTTGCTCCTGACCCTGCGTGTCATCACCAGCCTGCTGTGCAGGCTGTGACTCTGCCTTAAAACAGCCCTGTGCTAGCTCTGGACATCCTCCTGACCGTGCTTCCACCATGTCCCGTGCTGCTGTGTGCTGTCTGGTGATGTCAGAGGAAGGTTCACCACGCTCCGGCTCTGCCGCAGGGCAAGGGGGGGTCAGCAGCTCCTGGGCCGTTGCCTCAGCGCTTGCATGTCCTGGTGCTGGTGGCAGGGTGAGAGGGGTGTTGGGTTTGGCCTCAGCAGTCGTTCCGGGCTCAGCGTGGGCTACAAGGTCAGGCTGAGGGGCAGCCGGTGTAGGTGAGGCAGCCTGCCCTGCTGCTAGCCCTGCTGCTGGCCCCTGAGCCGGCTCCTGTAGTTGAGCCCCTCCCGGCCCTGCTGGTGGCGGCGCGGTGCCTACACTCGGCTCAGCAGGGGCATGAGCAGGCAGAGGGGACGGGAGCGGGGAGGGAGGGCTGGGAGCAGCTAGGCTGAGGGTAGGGAGGGAGGGGGTGGGGGGCTGAGGGTCAGGGCCTGGGGAAGGAGAAGTGGTTGGGCAGGTAAGAGGGGACGGCTGTGGGGCAGGGTGCAGGCCAGTGAGAGGAGGCAGCTGTATTGTGAAAGGCCCGGTAGCCGACACCAAAGGGGGGAGCAGGCGAGGTGGGTGCCCCTGCTGGATGGTAGGGTGAGGGTGAGGGGGCGGACCAGGGGCGAAGCGGTGGGAGGCTGGGTGAGCAATGGAGTTCAGCCCATGGCCAAATACCGGAGCAGAAGGGTGGTGGTGCACTGAGGCAGGCCAGCAGGGTGCTGAAGCTGCCCGCCCTGGGGTTGGCGCAGGGGCTGCCAGGGCTCTGGGAAGCGGCAGGTCTGGTAGTCTTATTGCTGGAGGAAGGGAGTACTGGCCGGGGAGCTGTTGCTCTGGGCAGTGAAGGGTGGTGCAGTTCGACTGGATGTCCAACTCCATGTCGTCTGTGTCAACCGTGGGTGGAAGAGGGGGAGGGTCAGGCTGGAGGTGGTTGATAGGCAGCTGAGGTGGTTGGGTGGGTGACAGCTGGGGGGGGAAGGGGGGGGAGGTCTGGGCTGCTGCTGGGCTCTGGCTGGGGCTGGGTGGCAGGGGTGGGGGCTGGGCGGCTGGCAGGGGGGGAGGGAGGGAGGTAGGTAGGGGTGCTGAGAGAGCAAGGGCTCCGGCAGCTGGCCCGTTGCTGACACGGGGCAAAGGGGGTGGCGGGGAGTGGGGTGGAGGGGCAGCGGCAGCAGGGGTGGCTTCTCCGTCGGCACTGGATCTGGATAGGTGCTGGCCAGCAGGAGGTGCCTCAAGGGGGATGGGGGAGGGTGGGAGGGAGGGCAGTGGGGGCGCAGTTGAGGTCGCTGCTGGTGAGCATGGCAAGGGAGGTGGGGAGGCAGGACGCCCTGCCTGGGGCCCACCCAGTATGTTAGTTGGGGGTGCTGCAGCAGCAGCAGCAGACCTATCCACCACCAATGCTGTGGACGCAGCTGGGGTATTGACATCAGCAGCAGCAGCAGCAGCAGGAGCAGGAGCAGCAGCGGCGCTTGCAGAGATGGAGTCAAGCAGGGGTGGCAGCAGAGCAGCAATAGGTTCGGGTGGTGGTGTGGGGTCGGCCATTGGGGCGGGGTGCAAGGCTGCTGGGGCAGGGCCTGCAAGGCTAGGGCTGCCTGGTGTGCCTGGCGGGGCTGTGGGAGCCCTGGTAGGGCCATCACCAGCATCAGGCACTGCGGCAGCTGGTATAGGGGGGGCCTGGCTGGCTGCATCACTATTGGGCCGGCTGGCTTCACGCGGCTCAGCTGTGGGTGCACCCTGGCATGCTGCTGCTGCTGCTGGCACTGCGGCTGCTGCTGCCCGTACTGCTGATACTGCTGCTGTTGCTCCTCGTACTGCTGCTGCCGCTGCTGCTGCTCCTAGTGCTGCTGCTGCTGCTGCCGCTGCTGGTGGTAAAGCTGGGTGTGAGGTCGCTACTGCCCTTGACTCTACATCATGTGCTGGTGCCTGAGCTTTTCGTGGTGCTGATGCTGCAGCTGATGGTGACGTGGCAACTGCTGCCCTTGGGGACTTAGCCGGCTTCTCAACAGTGGCAGTTGTGCTGGGCTGTGAAGAGAGGGGCGGCCCAGCAACAGCTGGGGCTGGCAGGGCATCCCCAGCAGGAGCTGCTGCTGCCTGCACTGGGGCGCACTGTGGGGCAGCGCTTGCTGGAGGCAATGCCGGACTGGCTGTTGACAATGAGCCTGCTGCCGCTGCCCCTGTCGCTGCCCTTACCCCTGCCCCTACCGCTGCTGCTGCCCCTACCGCTGCCGCTGCTCCTGCCGCTGTTGCTGCTCCTGCCGCAGTTGCTGCTCCTGCCGCTGTTGCTGCTCCTGCCGCAGTTGCTGCTCCTGCCGCTGTTGCTGCTCCTGCCGCAGTTGCTGCTCCTGCCGCAGTTGCTGCCCCTGCCGCTGTTGCTGCCCCTGCCGCTGTTGCTGCTCCTGCCGCAGTTGCTGCTCCTGCCGCTGTTGCTGCTCCTGCCGCAGTTGCTGCTCCTGCCGCTGTTGCTGCTCCTGCCGCAGTTGCTGCTCCTGCCGCAGTTGCTGCTCCTGCCGCTGTTGCTGCCCCTGCCGCTGTTGCTGCTCCTGCCGCAGTTGCTGCCCCTGCCGCAGTTGCTGCCCCTGCCGCAGTTGCTGCCCCTGCCGCAGTTGCTGCCCCTGCCGCAGTTGCTGCCCCTGCCGCAGTTGCTGCCCCTGCCGCAGTTGCTGCCCCTGCCGCTGCCACAGAGGGAGGTTTGACTGGGGTTAGTGCCCAGGCCGACTGTTGGTGCTGCAAGGCTGAGGTGGAGTGCGAGTGCCCGGGTGGTGGGGCAGAGCCCGGCAGGACGGGCCCCCGCACCTTCACCGGGCTGACCTGGCTGGTCTGACCAGGGCTGCTAGGATGGCGGCTGCGGGAGCGTGCCGGATGCATGTTCTGCGTGCCAGGCTTGTGGGGTGAGGGCTGCTGCCGCGCTTGCATCACCTGGCCCATGGACTCCACCTGCTGCTGCTGTTGCTGGGTGCGCTGCTGTTGCTGCTGCTTGCGCTGCTGCTGCTCCTTCTGCTGCTGCTCCCTCTGCTGCTGCAGCGGGGGCCCATCCCTGCTGTCCCTGGCCTTGCCTACCATGGCCCCTGACAACTGCACTGTACTGCTCGAGGGGCTGGAAGTTGCGGCCCGCTGTTGCGCACCCCTATCCTTGTGGGGGCTGGGTTGCTGGGTGCGTGGGCTAGGCGCTTGCTTCCCTGGGCTGCTCCCTGGGGCTGGTCGGGATGCAGATGCTGGAGTGGGGGCAGGGATGGTGGCAGTGGCAGTGGCAGGAGGGGCGGCCAGCCCTGCATGGGCGGTTGAGTTGCGTCGAGGGGAAGGGGGCCTGGGGGAGGGAGTAGGGCCCCGGCTCCGGGGGGAAGGGGGCGAGGTGTCACCTGATCGGCTGCGTTTATGACCCCTCTTACTGGCACTGGCACTGGCAGCAGGATCTGACTTGGGTTGAGGGCCATCTTGCAGACCTCCTTCTTCCTGCTGACCCACACGTGAGGGTGTAGGAGTGAGGCGCCCACTGCTACCTTCAGGCTGTGAATGAGAAGCCCTTGCAGGCATCAACAGCGGCAGCTTTTCACGCTGCTTAAGCTGCTGCTGCCCCTGCTGCTGCCCCTGCTGCTGCTGCCCCTGCTGCTGCTGCCCCTGCTGCTGCTGCTGCCCCTGCTGCTGCTGCACCTGCTGCCGCTGCTGCCCCTGCTGCTGCTGACCCTGCAGCTGCTGCCCTTGCTGCTGCTGCCCCTGCTGCTGCTGACCCTGCTGCTGCTGACCCTGCTGCCCCTGCCCCTGCTGCTGCTGCTGCCCCTGCTGCTGCTGCTGCTCCTGCTGTTGGTGTTGCCGCTTCTGTTTCCGCAGCTGCTCATCATGCGACTGTGGCAAGGGCCGCTTGCCAGACTGCACTGCTGCTGCTGATGCCAGGGCAGTGGTGGAGCTAACCGGTCGGGCAGCCTGGTCTGTCGCTGCCATCGCCAGTATAGCTGCCAGCACAGCCTGCTGCCTGCTGGTTGTTTGGCGCCCTGCAGGCTGTGCAGCATTCGAGGGGGGAGCCACCACTGAGGCAGTGGTACCCCGGCTCCCACCTGAGGGCCGTGCAACCAGTCCAGCACTGGCCTCACTAGCTGCACTAGCTGGCCCTGCACCCACAGCCCCAGCAGCCCCAGGGTTACCCTCACCACCCACTTTCGCTGACCGGGCTGCCTGGCGTGCACCCACCCCTGAGGGCCCCCCAGAACCGCCCTTTTCAGCCCTGCTTGGTCCTGCAGCAGCAGGGCTTGCCACGCCAGGCCCTGGACTACGCCCTGCCCCTGCCCCAGTGACACCGGCTCCTGTAATACCTGACCGTGCCCCTGTAAAACCTGCCGCTGCCCCTGGCCCAGACAAATCTGCTGCTGCTGACTCTGCTGCCCCAACTGTGCCTAGTCTCATTTCCCCCCCTGGCCCACCTTCCCCCGTGCCGGCATCCAAGTGGGGCACTGCTTGCCCTGCTGCTGCTGCCAGGCTCGCCTGCCTTGCCTGCCGCAACTCCTGCAGCCTCTGCATCCGAGCCTGCAGGTAGCTGGCTGCATGCAGCACGCCCTGCTGCCCTTGCTGCTCCCACGCCCCCTGCAGCCCCAGATCGTGACCTGGCCGCAGCTGTGCCTCAGCTGACTTATCCACCGCTGCCGACCAGGCCAGCGCAACAGCCTCCCTGGAGACCCCCAGCGCCAGGCCAGCCTCTGGTGAGGGTTGGGAGGGTGCCTGAGGTGCTGCAGCAGCTGTAGACCGCAGCATGAGGTGCAGTGGGGGCTGTGGTGTGGTGCCAGGCACCGGGGGGTCAAGCTTAGGCGCCAGCTCCAGCAGCCGCTGCAGGGGTGTTGAGGTCCTGCTGCTCACCTCCGTGCTGCTGGGCAGGGCCAGGGTGGTAGCAGGGGTGGAGGCGGGTGGGTGTTCAGAGCCATGGCCAGCAGTGGTCACGCTGGGGGCTGGGGCGAGGAGGGCGGGAAGGGGGGGCAGGGTGGCAGCCGGTAGGTTGGGGAGCTGGCCTGTGAGCAGGTGGGCAGCCAGGCAGGTGGGCAGGAAGATGAGCATACTGCTGTGGTGTGATGTGATCTGTGTTGTGCCTTGAACGCAGCAGCTGCAGCCCTGGCCGTGCTGCCACACCCCCATGCCTTTGAAAGCTACCTCCGTCTTCCAGGTTGCATACAGCTATGGCTCAAGATGCCGCCGCAGCAGGAGTGTGATGCAGCCACCCTCAACCTGGCACAGCCCTGCCACCGGACACCACCCACACAGTCCCCATGTTATGCAGCAGCACCCAGGAGGGGGAGGTGTGGGGTGGAGGACAAGGGTGGGAGTGAGGGACCAGGGACAAGGGAGGCTGCTTGGCTGCTGCCAGGCCAGCGGGGGCCAGCCCACCTTGTGGCCCTAGCCGTGCCCGCCAGGCTTCACCCCACTCTGCCTGCAGTGCGGTGGCCTGCTCCTGCAGGATCTGCCACTTGATGCGCACATACTCGCAGCGGGCCCGCGCCTCCAGGTCGGCCCGCAGGTCCCGCGCCTGCTGCACACCAGGGGCAGGGCGGGGGGGGCCGGCAGGGACAGGGTCCTGCTGCTGCTGGGGGCCCCCTGCCATGCCCTGGGACCGGGGCTGCTGGAGGAGCTGAGAGGACTGCAGCAGGCCCTGCTGCTGCTGGGGAGGCGGGGAGTGCTGAGGGGGTATGGGCTGTGGAAAGGAAGGCGGCTGCTGTGTGGAGGGGGCGGGGGGCAGCATGTGTGGGCTGGGCTGTGGAAGATGTGGAAGATGTCTAGCGGCCGGTGGTAGCGGCTGGGGACTCTTTACGTGCTGCTGGCCTTGGGACTGCTGCCCTTCTTGCAGCTGCTGCTGCTGCACCACCTGCACCACGTGCTGAGCCCCTTCCCCCCCCGCTGCAAGCACTGCTGCCATTGCTTGCAGCAGCACCTGTTGTCCCTCAGCTTCGCTCACCATCACCAGCTGCGGCGCTGCGCTGCTCTCAGCACCCGCTGGCAGTGACTGCGGGCTGTGTAGCCTTAGCCCAGGAGCTTCTTCACGCAGGTCCACCCTTTGCTGCGCCTGACCCTGCTGCCCCTGCCCCTGCTGCCCCTGCTGCCCCTGCTGTCCCTGCCCCTGTCCTAGCTGCCCCAGCTGGCCCTGCCTCCACCACCTGCCCTCACTGTCCTGCATCGTCTCTATTGCTGCACCACCTGCCGCAGGTTGCCTGCCAGCCTCCTGCTGCCATGACTTGACCCCCTGAGCTGCCTGCAGGGCCATCTGCCCACCCTGCCCCTCCTCTCCCTCCTGCTCTTGCCCCACTGCCTCACCAGCTGTCAGGCCCGCTCCCTGGGCCCCTGCCACCTGCCACCCTGTCAGCCGGCCCGCTGCCTGCCTGGCTGTTGGCAGCAAGAGGGGCTCAGAGGCACTGCCTGACAAGCCTGATACCTTACCAATAGCATGCCCTGACGCTGCAGAGGGGAGAGCTGCAGCCCATGCCACAGCGGGCCTAGATGCCTCGGGCGCAGCTGGCGGGCTGCCCCATGGCAGGTATGCATCAGATGACTCACAGGGCAGTCCAAGGCCGGGAATAGGTGTGGAGGCAGCCGGGGACAACAAGAAGCCCAGCGCAGACGGGCTTGAGCTGGCCCGCCCTGACCTGTGCAGCCCCTGCTGCTGGGAAGCTGGGGCAGCAGGGGCAGCAGTGTCGGCAGAGCTAAGGCTGCCGTTCTGCGCCGCTCTGATGAGCCTCTGGGCTTGGTCTTGAGGCAGGGGCTGCGCTTGCAGCGCATCCAGTATGGACCTCAGCTGGGCAGACAGCTCCGCTGACTCTGTCGCCACCAAGCCTTGCCGTGGCGATGCCACTTGCTGCTGTGCCAGCTGCTGCTGTGCCACTTGCTGCTGTGCCACTTGCTGCTGTGCCAGCTGCTGCTGTGCCACTTGCTGCTGTGCCACTTGCTGCTGTGCCAGCTGCTGTTGGCGGAGCTGCTGCTGTTGGAGCTGCTGTTGCCGCAGCTGCTGCCGGCGCTTGGCAGCTGCCAGTGCAGAGAGCGGGGGAGCTGGACCCTTGGTGGCGGTTGTGGCAGGTATGGCAGCAGGCGTGGCGGAGCCTGCCAGGCCGCTCTCAAGAGCAGCAGCAGCAGCAGCAGCAAGAGCTGAGGTAGCAGGGGCCACAGGAGGGGCGACAGCAGCAGCAGTCACAGGGACAGCGGCAGCAGGAGGAGGTAGTGCCAGATCAGACGATGGGTGGTCGGGAGGGCAGCCACTATGTTGCCGTGCAGAAGGTGGTTGTACTGGTGGGGGAATCAGTACTGGGCGGTCAGTGAGGGTGGGAAGCTCCTCCACGCCTACTAAGCCAGCTTTAACAGGCTGCTGGGCAGCAGGCGCAGGTTTGACTGCAGCTTTGGGCAACCTGCTGCGAGATGGACCGGCCTGGGAGCCTATCTTCACCACTGGCTTGGCAGCATGGCCAGCCCCAGCCGCAGCCCCCGCACCAGCCGCTGCACTGCCCTCTGCACCGTCTGCTCCACCGCTGCACTCAGCAGGCCCAGGACCAGCCGCGACACCAGCAGCATCAACAGCCCCAGCCCCCATGACAGCAGCTGGTCCAGCAGGCGGAAGGGGGCCCAGGGGCCGGGCGCCTGCCATACCCCCTCCAGACACCCTGACTGGCTCCTTTACAGAGGGAGCAGCGGCTGGCGCAGGGCCGGAGTCCAGGTGCTGCCCAGCTGGTTGGCTGCCCACCCCCTGGCTGCCATTAGCTGTAGGCTTGGGAGCTTTTTGAACCTGCCCCAGCCGCCCTGAGGGCGGGGCCTGCACCTGCTGGGGGGCCTGCGGCAGCTGGCTGTGCATGCGCTTACCGCTGGGGTCCTGGACATTGCTGCCTGGGGCAGACTGTGGCGGGGCGGGGCCTGCCTGTGGAGGGATTGCCGGACTGCTGGCTCGCCGCAAGCCTGGTGCCTGGCCCAGTCCAGCAGTGGGCCCGGGGTGGCGTAGCCGGCTGGCTGCAGAGCTGCGAGGGGGGCTGCGCGCAGGGGCTCCTGCTGCTGAGGTGGTGCTGATGGCTGGCCGTGTCAAGGTCTGGCTTGCTAAGGTTGAGGCAGGCCCAGCGAGCAAGCATGCCAAATCACCTTCGCCGGCGATGGAGAGGAGGAAGGCCTGCGCATGCTGCTTATTTAGCTCTTGCAGTCCTGGAGCTGAGGGTTGATGGCTGGTGGCTGCACTGGTAGTGGCTGCTTGCGGCTGCGAGGCAGCGCTGTTGCCAGACTGGGAGGGGCTGAGGGCAGCAAGAGGTACCTGCTTAGGGATGCCGCCCAGCTTGGCTGCCTGAGCCAGAGGGCGCTTTCGTGGCTGAGCTGTCTGCGTAGCCCTGTTTCCAGATGAGTTGTCATGACTGTTGCCAGCTGGCCTGGCTTGCAGGGCCAGAGCTTCCTTCTTCATGATTTGCTCTTTCAAGTGCCGGATTTGTGCTTGCATCTGTGCCGCCGCTGTTTCCTCGTGAGTGGCTTCATGACCCACGTCACTCGCTGCGCCGCAATTTGAGCCTTCGCCGTCTGAAGAGAACTCGATGACAAACTGATCATCCTCGCGTGCTAGCTGCTCATGCAGCTGAGGCTCCTGGGTCTGATAGTTGGGCTTCGCAAGAGCAGAGGCACGACCTGGGTTGGCCCGTCCTCTGCCCCTGGCGACACCCCGGCCTCGCAAGCCTTGCTGCATGCGCTCAGCCGTGACGTGGTAACGAGTAGCACATCCTGCACTAGCCAAAAGAATTATCGGGCCCTGTTTGGTGGGTAAGTCTGCATTTCACACAAATGTTGCGAACCAGCATTGTTGCAGGTCAGCAGTCGACAGGCTGTCCATGTTGGCCACCACGGCGTAAACCCACCGGGTGGTATTGTGGCACGCGATCTGGCCCTAGGTGCGACACTGCGGAATTCGAGGGATGGCCTCCAGCACGAGGTATGAAGCGCGAGCTACCTTACAAAACATAATATTGCTCATCCAGCTAACAGCAACAGGTTACATGTTTCCACCCTGCAGGGGCCGCAGTGGCAAGGTGTGCTCTTTGCAACTGTGCATCTGCATAAGTTCAAGCCCTAGCTCACCCAAATTACGTGGACCTCATACAGCAGCTAGATGTTGAGTCCCTTGAAAGAGACAACGACCGTGGACTTGATGCCTTGTCAGAGCGGGTTGGACTGCTGAAGGCGGTAGGGAGCATGCTCACCATAACGAACATCGTGGTTATTAGTTATCAACAAGCACATGGCTGCCAGCTTTGCTGCATGCCTGCAGGCAACCCATGGCATTAAGAGTGAGGTGGAGAACCAGCATAACCTGCTTGACAACATGGTAAGCCATACTGTGGGAAAGGTAGCATGAAGTGCAAGGATACTGTCATGCAACAAACATAGGCGTGTGTTCTTGCTCAGCGTCTCACAACGTGTATGTCATGCAGTACACACCATCAGCCACAACAGCAAGACTGTGTGGTGCGTTGTATGTCTCTACACACAGGATGGTAGCATGGGCCACACACGTGGCATGTTGGGCTCTGTCAACGACAAGTTCAAGCTGGTGAGTTGGAGTGGTAGTTCTGGATTGCTGTAAACAGTGTCAAACCTTTGTAGCCAAACATTGACACAGCACTGTGAAGATACTTGCAGTGCATTGAGGACAGCTAGAGTTGCAGGTAGGGTCAGTGCCCGATGCCCCTCGACCTGTGTTTCCGAACGTGTGCACATGCTGCTGTTTGATGAAGGGGACTTGGCATACTGCCAAGTAATTGAGTGCTGTGCCCTAGCGGTCAGACCATGTTACCACGCCATGCAGGTCATGAGCAACAAGCAGAACCGTAATATGGCAGTCACAATATTGGGCGTCACGGGCATTGTGGTGTTGATGTGGTGGATTCTGCGGCGCTGAGACAACCCTGGCAGTTTGTGCCTAGTATGTTCAAGACCTGGAAGGGCAAGACCTTTGAATCGCGAGGGCAATCACGACATGGGCGCATATGCATGGAGGCCCAGGCAGGCATGTGAACCTGTTGAACCTTACAAGTGACGTTGCGGCGACGCTGCAGGCACTCCCCACGGTTAAAACCTGCTTTGACATTGCCAACAAATGTCGACCACCTTCCCGATTGAAATGTTTCGCTGAGCGCTGTTTGCAAGCCCTACTAAACATGCATGGCAGTGGGCAGTGGGGAGGTGGGCACGAACACGACAACAACCTCAACGCTCAAACAACAACGGCATCAAACGACATGCTGCTACGCAGCTGACTGCGACTGCATGTGGACACAACCACCCAGCTGCGACAGCTGGGGAAACTCCATGTAACGCTCTGTCGACCTCTGTCGACGCGTGTGGTGGCGTGCTGTCATGCAGTGACCAGAGCGCCTTGACGCACCTTCCTGGTCGCCCTGCACAAAACACCATAGCATGCAGGCACTTCAGTGTATGGCAGCAGCAAGCGGTGTGAAGCCGCAGTCGTTGCGCCGCCATGCCACTGCCACACACTGCCTCTGCTCGCTACCGCTTCTGCACGCCATTCAGCCAGGTGCACATGGCACACTGCTAACCAGGTCTGGTCCTTGTGATGGGGTGCTGACTTGCATATGCACAATGTTGCTTTGATCCCTCCCGGGCCAGAGTCCAACCACACGATCTGTGTCTGTGTCTGCTCAGCTCTTGGGTGAGTTAGAGGCCCCAGCATACTCACGAGCGCATGGTCACAAACTCCTCAGCAGCACTGGGGTGGATGCCCACCACACTGTCTAGCTGGGCCTTGGTCACCCCCATCTGCAGCAGGCAGGCAGCAACAGCACCACCACCTCAGTGCCACCACAACAACCTTCAGAGCTGCCTGCCCATACCCAGACCAGGACAGTACGCTAGGCATGCAGCAGGCAGGTAGGAGCAGCTTGCTGTCCAGCAGCAATGCAGCCGAGCCATGACAATGTCAACAGACAATGACATAAGCGCCCAGCACATGATGACCGAGTCGAACCACAGCAGCAGCAGCGTCCACATGCAGGGTCATCACCACCCATTCAGTAGCCCCAGGGAAGGAGGAGGAGGCAGAAGAAGACAATGGCTTGCTCAGCTTCAGCTGCCAGCTGTCAGGCTGTGTGGCCACCCTCCCCTAGCTGAGCCCTGGGCTGCCCCCAGTGCCCTCCTCCTGCTCAGGGCCATGGCTCACCTTCACTGCCACGGCCATGCCTTGCATGATCTCAGCTGCATGCTCCCCCACCATGTGGCAGCCCAGCAGCACCCCGCTGTTTGCGTCCACCACCAGCTGCACGGCACGCAGCGCATAGGAGCATGATGGTGATGATGATAATGGCTGACACAGCTCAAGCCATCAGCCATGAGGCGGCTTGCATGCCCTCCCCCTCATGCGGTTGGGGTCGCATTGCAATTCTTGCTTTTGCAGGCATGCGCTGCATGCATTGACTATGTTGTCATTGTCGTTCCATCGCTTGTAAGGCCTTGCCCCCACCTTCATCATGGCCCTCATAGGCGAGCCACTGAGGGTGTTGCGCATGGGCCTGAAGGAGGTGCTGTAGATGTCAAGATCGGCGTGCCCAGCCTTAACCGCGCCCTCCTCACTGAAGCCCTGGAGAAAAAGGAGGAGGGCAGGGAAGGGCAGGAGCAATGTCAAGGGCGAGTGGGGGAGGGAGGGAGGGATGGAGAGAGGGAGGAAGGGAGGAGGAAGAGAGGGAGGAGGGAGGGAGAGAGGGAGGGAGGGAATAGTGAGAGAACTGCACCCGGTCATTGTGAGGGAAGGGCCAAGTGGGTGCTGTGTAGTCCTAGGGGCAGCAGCCCTCTGCCTGGCTGACATCAGGCCATAGCCCTGCCATCCCCACCTCCCTTACCCACTGACAAGGGCAGGGGCTGGGGGCCGGCCCAGGCTTATGTCATAATCCTGATCTCAGCGGCACCTGCACCTTAACCCTGACTCTGGCTGCTGAGTCCAGGGGTCAGCAGGCAGCTGCAGCCCGCTGTGGCCACAACCTCAGGCATCAGGGGGGGCGGCAGGGGTGGCATCAGGGGTGGCATCAGGGGCAGCAGCAGGGGCAGCAGCAGGGGCAAGGCTGGGGGGCCCTACCCACCACAGTGGCCAGCTCAGGGTGGGAGAAGACAGCAGAGGCGACCGCATGGTAGTCAGGCTTGGTGGGCTGCCCCAGCACCACTGTCTTGGCCACCGCCATGCCCTCCATCAGTGCCACAGGGGTCAGCTGCAGCAGCGCAGTCAGCAGCAGGGGCCTGGCACCAGCTGGAAGAAGGCCATACGGGCTGTGTGAAGCCAGGGGAGGTCAGCCGGGACTCAGGGCAAGGCAGGCAGCGGGCTGTGGGCCACAACAGCAGGCCACCAGCCTCTCCCCCTCAGCCTCCTCCACCCCCAACACCCCCTGCCTGCCCTGCTAAAGACAGCACAGTCTTGAAGGTCCCACCTCCTCACAGCTCCCAGGCCACTGACTCTACAGACTCCCCAAGGGAGCCCATTCCCTGCAATCTCATCTCATCCCTGCCCTTTCCCCACACAAGCTCCCACCCCAGCGCTTCGCACCCCAGGCTCCCACTGCCCTCCCACTGCCCTGTCACTGCCCTATCATTGCCATGTCACTGCGCCAGCCCACCTGGATGCGGTCCGTCACGTCCCCCACTGCCCAGATGGAGGGCACGCTGGTGCAGCTGTACTCGTCCACCTGCACCTGGCCCTTGGGTCCCACCTTCACTCCAGCTTCCTCCAGGCCCAGGCCATGGGTGTTGGGCACACGGCCTGGAGCAGGCCACACCACACAGGGCCATGAGGGCCACGGCTGGCTGGTGGGCAGGCGGGCGGGCGGGCAGGCAAGCAGGCAGGCAGGCAGGCAGGCAGGCAGGCAGGCAGGCAGGCAGCACAACACCACAGCGACACCCTCCCTATGAGCTGACCCACTGATGGCGTTGCAGCATCACCATGTCAAACGGCCCAGCAGTCAACAGTCCAAGACTGCTGCCCTCCGGCTTTCCTTCCAGCAAGCTAGTGAAGACCCCTGAAGGCCCTCTCCCACTCATCACACCACACACACCTAGTGATGCTGTTGCTCACTCCAGCCCTGCCCTGCCCTGCCCTGCCCTGCCCTGCTGGCCCCCTCCCCAGCCCCACCCGTGGCCATGAGGACCTGGTCATTGTCAGCGATCTCATAGCTGCCGCCATCCTTGGCGCTGAACACCACCGTCAGCCTACCATCAGCCTGCTTGCGCACCTGCCACATGAGGGAGGGAGGTGCCAGGACTGACTTGCGGGGAGGCCAGGGCAGCCAGCCACCAGCCACAGGGATCAACCACCGTGGGCCAGCCAAGCATCAGGAGGGGGGCTGTTGGTCACAGGCAATGGCAGCAGAGCTTATGGCAGCTAGGCAACAGCAACAGGGTCGGCTCAGGCACTGCTTGAGGAGGAAGCAGCAGCAGCAGCAGCAACAACGAGCACAAGTGATCAGCCCCCAGCCTGTGCCCACACCCCTGCCTGCCGGCTCATGTGGGCCTACACCAGCCCCCACCGACCCAGCCTCCGCCAGCGCTCACATCACCCCCCCACCAGCCCCTCCCCCTCCCCTCCCCCCCTCCACCTGCCTGGGCCCCTGCTGGCTCACCTCAGTGGGGCTCAGGCCAGGATGCAGCTGCAGGCCTGCCTGCTGGTACTGCTCCGTCACAAACTTGCGCACCTGCACCACAGCCAACAGCGCAGCCAGCCAGCCAACACCGTCCCCTTCACCACCTGGACGGCACACCCACACGGATCAGCCAGCCAGCAAAGAGGGGGAGGAAGAGGAGGGGGGGAGGGGGACAGCCAGCCAGCGGCCCCACCTCCATCCCCCCTCCTGCTCGCCACAGGGGAGAGGCTGGCTCATAGCTGCCGCCGCGCTGCCTGCCACCCCATTGCCCCCCTGTGCTGGAGTCTGGGTGTGTCTGGCTATGTCAGCCACTCCTCAACAGACAAAGGTGGAAGGAGGAGGAGGAGGAGGAGGAGGAGGGGGAGGAGGAGGGGGAGGAGGAAGTTAAAGAAAGAGGTTCGCGAAGAGGAAGAGTATGTATGTGAATCAGCTCGTGTGGTGGTCGAGGTCTTCACTCTTCATGCGGTGACATGACTCATGTCATGAGCTGCAGCCTGGCTTGCCGTACTATCTCCTCCATCTCTTCCTTCTCCCCCTGCCCCTACCACTCCCCCTCCCACCCTTCTGCCCTCCTACCCCACCGACCCAATCACACCTCACCTCCTCGTCAAAGCCCCGCAGGGGCAGGGGCTGCCTGTACGCCACATGCACTTCAGATCCAAAGCGCTTGAAGATGCCGGCAAACTCCACCGCGATGTAGCCTCCACCCAGGATGGTGATCTTGCTGCCAAGGCAAAGGGGACAGGACGAATATTAGGGCGAATGGGAGGGTGAGGGGCGAGATGGGGGCAGAGCTGGGGAGCCCTAAATCCAGCAGGGTTGCATGGAGCTGTGGGTCATGGGTGAGGGGCACCAGGTGTGGCGGCAGGACTAGGGGAGGGATGCGAGCAGGCAGGGCCAAGGCAGCAAAGGAATGAGGTGCATGCTGGGATGATGGCACAGCACAGGTGGGTAAGGTGACAGCATGCAGCCACACACAGCATGTAGCCACCCAGCCCAACCTAACCCAACCCAGTCCTGTCACCTGCACAGCACAGGTGGGTGTGGTCCCCACAGCGTGCACCCACCCAGCCCAACCTAGCCCTGTCCCGTCATGACCCCTGCTCCCCAGCATTGGCCCTAACCCCACCCTAACCCTTACCCTCAGCCCTCCCCCCCCGTGCCCTCTTGATCATGAGCCAGCCCCCCCCCGCCCCCCCTCTTTACTTCGGCCTGCTGCTCAGCTCCAGTGCGTCATCACTGGTGATGCTCAGCTCAGCCCCCGGGATGTCAAGCTTGCTCGGCGTGCCCCCCACTGCGATGAGGATGTTGCGCGCGCTGAAGCGCTGCCCATCCACCTGCACACATGCCAGGCTGGGTCTGGATTGGCAGCCCCCCTGCAATGTCAGGGGCAGCTGGCAGTGGAGGGTAGGGGGTGCGGGGGAAGGAGGGGGGAGGGAGGCAGGGAGGGGGAGAGGGGCAAGGCTGTAGGGCAGCAGGGGGAGGAAGGGGGGCAACATTGAGAAACAGTGCACCCGGGGAGAAACAGTACTACCGGGGGTCAACAACCTTACTAGAAGCGAGAAAAGCTCAGAGTCAGGCTTATGGGGTCAGGGTCAGGGTCAGGGTCAGGGTCATGAGGTCAGGGTCAGGGTCAGAGTCATGAGGTTAGTGTCAGGGTCATGAGGTTAGGGTCAGGGTTAGGCAGGATGTGGTGGTGTGGCAGTCTGCTTCAGTGTCTGCTCACCTCCACAGTGTGGGGGTCCACCACGCGGCCCCTTCCCTCCACCAGCTGCACCTTAGCCCCTGCCAGGGTGTTCTTGTAGGCCGCGTTCAGGCGCTGCAGCTCCTTGCGCTTGGCCTCAAGCATGCGGCCCCAGTCATGGCCAGGGTCAGGCCGTGCCTCCCACCTGCAGCAGCACAGCCACCACCAACGTAGCAGTGGGGCCAACGTACTTACTCCAATTGCCGGAGCAGGAGGCAGGAGCAGGCAGGGGCAGGCAGGGGCAGGGGTCTGAAGCAGCACAGGAGGGGCAGGGGCAGGTCAAGGTCAGGGAGGGGCAGCAGCAGCAGAGCGCAAGTGTGGGGGCAAGGGCTGGGGCAGGGGCAAGATCAGGGCCAGAGCCAGCGCCAGGGCCAAGGGGGAAGCCAGGTGCAGGGGGGTGCGGGGCAAAGGCAGGGCCAGGGCCAGCGCCAGGGGCAGGGGCAAGGCCAGGTCACGGGGGGCGGGGCAAGGAGGTTTGGGGGGTTGGAGGGTGAGCTGTAGCCCCAGGACGGGGGGGGGGGTGGCGGTCCCCAGAGGCAGCAGCAGGGAGGGGCAGGGCAGGGCGGCCAGGGGCGTCCAGGGTGGTGATGTGGCTCCGCCGCCTGCCTGCCTGCCTACCCATAGCCCACACTGTCGTGGAAGTGGTCCGCGAACTCGCTGGCGTACACCATGAGCTTCTTGGGCACACAGCCCCGCAGCACACACCTGCACCAGGGGGCAGGCAGTCACATGGGCAGGGGCAGCAGGGAGGCTGCTGCACAGCAGGGAGGGGCAGGCCCACCCCCATGGCTACCTAGCTAGCCGCATCACACCCTCATGTGCACGAGGCTCCTCGTATGCATGGGCTGCATGGGCTGCATGGGCTGCAAAGCCAAGCGATGGCTGCAACCTGCCCTCCTGCCCCCTTGCCCGCCTGCCCGCCTGCCTGCCTGCCCGCCTGCCTTACGTGCCGCCCACGCCTCCTCTGCTGGCGGAGCTCTTGTAATCAAAGGGCAGCTCACACACCGCGACCTTGGCGCCTGCAGGCAGCACACCCCAGCACTCCCTCTCTGCTGCTCATCACAGGTGCCAGGCAGGAAGATCAGGCAAATCAGGCAGATCAGGCAGATCAGGCAGATCAGGCAGATCAGGGGGAGAGAAGGCAAGATGGTGTGGGGTAGGGTGGTGGTAGGGTGGTGTGGTGTGGTGTGGTGTGGTGTGGTGTGGTGTGGTGTGGTGTGGTGTGGTGTGGTGTGGTGTGTCCCTCACCATATGTAGCGGCAAAGCGCGACCCCCTCACGCCCCCACTGCCAGCGCCAATGGTGAACATGTCGAAGTCATAGGAGGTCCCTGCACCGTTGCTGCCATTGCTGCTGGAGCCGGCCTCAGCCCGGGTGGCCACACCTGCAGATCAGCAGGGCAGGGCGCTGCACCTGATAGCCCTCCTCACTCTGACTGCCTGGCTGTCCAAGCAGGCTCAGCAAAACCTGGCTGCTATGGGGCAGCGGCTGGGGTGCCCAGGTCGTGCACCCAAGGCTGTTATGCGCACAAGGGAGTGAAGGAATACATAACTGGGAGGGCAGTGGGTCAAGCCCAGTCTGGCTGTTTTGCTCTGATGTCAAAGTAAAAATGCCAGTTTCCATGCAAGCCCGCATAGGGAGGGAAGGTGGTGGCTGAAGCATAAGGAAGACATGTCGGTTCATGCCAGATGGGCCATCACTGGTGACCATGGTTCAGCTCTCTGCTGCCCTCCATGCTGCCCTCCATGCCAGTTACCGCCCAGTTATCACACGGGCTGTAGTGAAGCTGTCGCCCCTCCTGCCACTGTTGTTATTCTTAGCCCTGATGTGGTTCGGGCTGGGGGCTGAGGTCAGCAGCGCCAGAAACCCTGCCCTTCCAAGGCCGTGACCGAGGATCAGGTCCGCATTCACCTCGCAGCGTCCGCGCACGCAGTGCCGGGCTTGTCGCCCCTACGCGCAGCGACAAGCAGAGTTCAGGGTTGGTAGACGCGGCGACGAGCGGTACATCGCAATCTTCGCAAGGGCCAACATCGCAGACATACCTATCAGCTGCGCGACCCGATGCATCTTTCCATTCCCGGACAATGCGCAACCTCTGGTGTCCAGAGGCTTGTTGATCGGATGACAGCTGTGCATGCTGCGTTGGGAGGGGGGTGAGCTCTGCCACCAGCCCTTTGAGGGCATGAACACCACGAAAAGTGCATCAACTACCAAACCGGCGGCGAAAACTGTGTGCGGCGAGGCAGGGCGCAGAAATGCTGAGCCGCAACCTCTACTGCCATCCACCTTCGCACCCCTCGCACCCAGCTGCACTCGTGGCTGTGCCTGGCATTGTGCAGCTGTTTGGCCTCGCACCGCAGTGCAGCAAACTCCTGCACTATGCAAGCATCAGTGGCAGCTGCAGGAGCTCTCTGGCTGCTCGCTGGCGTGCACCGGCCACCGCCCCAGCCACTGCCCCAGCCACTGCCCTGGCTAAAAAATACGAACCCTCCCTGCCAGCTGCCATTAGCAGAATAGTAGGAGACCTGCCCATCAGGTGGGGAGTACTAGGCTGAAGCTCTATTGCCCTACTAAATCGCGCCCCCTGATCCATCCCCCCGCCTCCCCTCCCACGCACCCTGCCCCGCACCCCACCCCCCCACCTCCCGCCCATGCACCCTGCCACCCACCATGCTGCCACCTGCCCACCTCAGTCCACCTCCCCCCTTACCCACAGCCCAGCCACCCGACTGCCTGCCCCCTCACTGCCAGGGAGGTGATGGCGGAAGTGTTGCAGCAGCTGGACAAACAGCCCTCTTTAGTCTTGCAGGCGAGTGGGGCGGCTGCAGCAGGGAGGCCCAGGGCACCGGGGCTGTGGCACCAGCCAGCTGCTGCCTGGCAGCCCAGAGGTCAACAGGGGGCCACCCACTGAAAAGGCACAAGCTGCAGGCGCTTGCATGCATGTTCTCAAAGTGGTACAGGTCTGTTCGCAGGCTGTGGGCTCACTTGAATGTCACACCCTGCGTCACATTGTGTGCATGAGAGACATACAGCGCCGTGACTCGTGCCGTAAATCATAAACAGTTGTGAAATGTAGCAATCTTACTTTCCATTACTGACCAGTTGGTACTAGTTTTGGCACTGACCGACGACAGTTTGTCACAACACCACACTGTTGCTGCTCACTGTTTAAGACTCATGCCCCGTGTAGCCCTGACATGCCCACCGCCCCCCTTACATCCCCGCCTTGCTGACCCTACTGCCCCGCTGCCCATTCCCTCTTCTGCTCCCACTCGCCCCCTGCAGCCCCTGCTGCCCTGCTGCTGCTGTGCAGGCCCCCCCTGGGGCTGGGAAGACCACCAGCGTGCCGCTAGCGCTGCTGCTGCACAACCCCGCCTACCTGCAGCCTGCTGGCAGGGGGCCTGAGAGCAGCTCCTTCAGGCAGCAGTGGAAGGGGGCGCAGGGGCAGGGGCGGGGGCAGGGCTGGGGCGGTCAGGGGTCCCTGCGAGGGCGCAAGGTGCTGGTGCTGGAGCCCAGGAGGGTAGCGGCTAAGTCAGCGGCCAAGCGCATGGCAGCGCTGCTGGGGGAGCAGGTGAGGGGGGCGGACGGGGTGAGGGATGTACGGGGGAGGGAGGAGAGAGAGGGGAGGGAGAGGGGAGGGACAGGGGAGGGAGAGGGGAGCGAGAGGGGTGGGGAGGCAGCAAGACGACATGCAGGAAAGCGTGTGGTGGTTCATTGAGCACAGCACCCATATGAGGCAGGGACTAGGATTCGAACTTGGGTCTGGCTCTGTCATTTGTTGCGTTGTCTTTCACTTCTCTAACGAGGTGTGCTTGTGTGGTGCAGGTGGGTGAGCGGTGCGGGTACAGGGTGCGGCTGGAGACACGCGTCAGTGCTGCCACACGCATTGAGGTCGTCACGGAAGGTGACCCCCTGCAAGCGTCACTGGGCTCTGCCTGACCTGACCGACCTGCCTGACCCCCCCCCCTGCCCCCCCCCCCCTGTCCCGCCCCCGCCTTCACCCCCGCCCTTGCCCCCGCCCCCTGCCGCCTTGTACTCCTCCACCTGTGACCCTGCGTCGCTCTTGCTTGCCCGCTGTGCTGCTGGCCTGGTGCCGGCAGGTGTGTTGATGCGCATGCTGCAGTCTGACCCCCAGCTGTCAGAGGTGGGCGCCATCCTGTTTGACGAGTTCCACGAGCGCAACCTGGACGCTGACCTGGCGCTGGCCCTGGCCCTGGACCTGCAGGTGGGGCGGAACAAGCGGGAGTAGCTGCTGCTGCCCCTGCTGCCCCTGCTGCCCCTGCTGCTGCTGCTGCAGCTGCAGCTGCTGCTCAGCCCCTGCGCCCCCTTCCCCTCCCCCCTGGGCCAGCTGTAGCCCCTTGCATGCACCCCCGGTTGCGCCGCCACCCTTGTCACCACTTTCATGATGCTGGTGGTGGTCCTTAGCACTGCGGCTCACATCCAGGCTGCCCCGCCCTGGACCTCTTAACTTACATTACCCCATCATGACTTACATTACCACATTGCCCATCCTAACTTACATTACCGTACAGTTCCCAGGCGAGGCTGCCCTGACCCCCCGGCCCCTGCTGCTCCTGCTCCCCCAGCTGCTGCCCAGCTACCCTGCCCTGGCTCCCCTGCCCTTGGCGGCTGTAGGCGAGCACGCGGCCTGACCTGCGGCTGCTGGTGATGAGCGCCACGCTAGGGGGCGGCCTGGCCACTCGCACCGCAGCGCTCATGGGGCAGGCGGGGGCCGGGCTGGGGCAGGGGGCCAGCGTGCCTATCGTTACCAGTGAGGGGCGCTCCTTCCCCGTCACCCTCAAGCACCTGGGTAAGGGCCCCTGACCCCTGACCCCCTGACCCCTGACCCCCTGACCCCTGACCCCCTGACCCCTGAGGCTGCCTGCCTGCCTGCCTGCTTGGTGAGCAGCGCCGCCCAATGATGAGCGGGAGGGGCTGGAGACGGCTGTGGCGCAAGCCGTGGCCCAGGTCTTGAAGCAGGACCGTGGCGGTGGGGACATCCTCTGCTTCCTTCCGGGGGTGCAAGAGATTCGAACGTGAGGCGGGAGAGGGGGATAGGGAGGGCAAGGGCAAGGGCAAGGGGGGAGGGCGATTACTGCCAATGTCATCATATTCACGTACGCACTCACATTTTGTCCATGCTATCACTGCCAGCAGCATCAATACAATGCAATCATCAGCAGCTCCTCCCCATTCATCTCCAAGTCTCCATGTCCCCTACGAGATGAAGCCGTGCGAGACAATGCATGTGTCACTGCCTTTGCAGCACCGAACGGCTGTTGGGCTTGCGATATGCGACAGTGATGCGCAACATCGAGGTGGTGCAGCTGCACGGCACGCTGTCCACAGCGGTGCAAGACCGAGTTCTGGCTCCACGCGGACCTGGCGCATCCCGGTGAGGATTTACAATATCGGCAGCGACCTCATGAGCCAACTCAACTCGTCAGCGCGCACAGGGCCAGACCCTCGCCGTGCCCACAGCTTTCGCAGCATCAAGTCATGTCGATCGCCAATAGTCACGTTTTCTTGACCTGATGCGCCGCGAGGGCTGCTGGCTGGCCGCACACTGCAGGCGTGTCATCCTGGCCACGCCTATCGCGGAGAGCAGCTTGACGATAGAGGGCGTGCGCGTCGTCATTGACAGCGGGCTGCGCCGCACACCTATTTACGACGCGGATGCCGGCATCAGCCGACTGAAGGTCCGCAGCATGGTCCCCCCCCGCCCCGCCCCGCCCCGCCTCGCTGCATCCCTCAGCTACGCCCCTCCCCTGCCGCTTTCGCCTACCCCCTCCCCAACTGCCCATACCCTAGCCCAAACCAAACGAAACCTGAAGCCAGCCTCACCCCAATCCCTAGCCTGAACCCTAGCCCTGACTGTACTTTTCACAGTGCCAGCTGCAGCGTCCTTGCAGCTACCCCCCAGTGCTGCCTGGCCTGCTGTGCAGACGGTGCGGGTGAGCCAGGCCAGCGCTGACCAGCGTTCAGGGCGGGCTGGGCGGCTGGGACCCGGTGTGGCCTACCGGTTGTGGAGCCAGGGCATGGCGCTCAAGGCGTCCACACCGCCTGAGATCCTGGAGGTGAGCGCCTCACCACCCACCCCCTGGCACCCCTCCCTGCCCTCCAAGCCCCCCTGCCCCCCTGCCCCTGTCTCAGGCTGCCCTAAGCCCAGGCTGCCGCAAGCCCAGGCTGCTCCAAGCCCAGGCTGCTCAAGCCCCCCTGCCCCCCTGCCCCCCTGCCCCTGCCTCAGGCGGACCTAGCCCCTCTCATCCTGGAGCTAGCGGTGTGGGGGGTGGAGCTGGAGACCCCCACAGCAGCAGCCCATGCCGTGCCCTGGCTTGACCCGCCCCCTGCTGCCAGGGTAGCCACCGCCACTGAGCTGCTCAGGGAGCTGGGCGCCCTCAATGACCAGGTGTGACCAGGTGTGAGTGAGGGTCGAGCCACAGCCTCAGCTCATTGGAGGGCAGGCATCAGTGTGAGCCACAGCCTTAGCTTAAAACTGCCTCAGCCACAGCCTCGCCTCCTCCAGGGCCGCAGCCTCTACTTGTCGCTGCAGAGCACCCCTCAGTGCCTCCCTCCAGCTCACAGCCGCGCACTCACAGCTGCTCCCTCCTCCCTGCACACCCACCCAGCCCACCCCCCAACCTAGGCACCCGCACCCACTGTCCCCACACCACCATCACCCACCCAGCCCAGCCCACTCCAACGCCAACATTAACTCCTTTCCCCCTGCTGACCTCCTCCCCCCCCTGACCTGAGGATCCCCTCACTGCGCCTGTGTCAACATGCATGGCGCATGTAAATCATCTGGTACATGATGTGTGATGTGGTGTAATGTAGTGTGAGCGGTGCCTGTCCTTGGCTGGCCTCAGGGCCAGATCACACCTCAGGGTAAGGCCATGGCGGGTCTTGGGGTGCACCCCCGTTACGCCCACATGGTGCTGGAGGGGAGGCGGTTGGACGGCGTTCAGTTGGCCGCTGTGCTGGCCGCGATGCTCAGCGAGCGCGACTTCCTGCGGGTGGGGCGCCAGGAGGCGGTGCGCACCGCCAGCATCGCGCTGCGAGTCGCGGCGCTGGCCAAGTCGGTGAGATGAAGAGGGCGGGGCAGGGCAGGTTGGCGTGCACGGGTGCGACCTGGTTGCTATCGAATTGACTTGCAGCGAGAGAAGTGGCTGCCTTGCACATGTGTGAACATGTGAGGGGTTCAGTGTATTGAATATGGCAGGGAGGGCAGACTTGCGTACAATGCTAGTGCCATTGGATCTGCAAAGCATCTTGCACCATAATGCCATGCCGCATGCCTGCCAGGTCAAGGCAGAAACCAGGGACATCGCGGGCGTGGCCGCTTTGACGACTGTGTTAGGTCCGATTGAGGCGCTGACAAGGGACGCCGACCGCGAAGCTATGCGCATGATCCTGCTCGGTGCTCGCGGCATCGCGGCGTCAGCAGCCGCCATTCTCAACAGCAGTGACTGGCAGGCTGGCTCAAGCTCAGTGTCGGGAGATGAATCAGACCCCGGGATGAGCTCCGCGGAAGACGATAGCGACACCGACGACGGCAGCGACGACGACCGGCAACGGAAACCGTTAAGCGTCGTCCAAAGGCGCCGTGAGGTTACCCGGGAAACAGCGGAAGAGTTTAACGCGGCGTGGTTGAAACAGGCGGGTCGCACGGACCTCATTGGCGCGCTAGTGGCCCTGGGTGAGCGCGGTTTTCGACAGCTGCGACCCATTCGAAAGTCATACACGCAACCACACACTTTTAGTTGACAAAGGGTCCAGATGACAAGCAGGGTGGAGGCTGAGCGTTTTACCTTGCCTGCCCCTCGCAGCCTATCCTGACCGGCTGGCCACTCTTGTGGAAAACGAGGGTGAGCGCGTGACCTTCTGTGTCAGTGGCGGTGGCACTGTGAGGCTGCCGAGCAATGAGGACCCTTTGGGCGAGGTGGGCAGTGCTCAATGAACCTCAACCCTGCTCCCTGCAATGCAGTGGACAGCCCTCAGCGCTTGCGCTGCTGCAAGCACTAGCTGAGCATAGTTGTTTCTGTTGATTTGTGCTGTTGGTGCAGCTAACAGAAGAGTGATCAGTGCTGTTGTTGTTGCTGGTGATGTTGCCTTGAGAGTGACTAGGGAGCCCATGCGCCCACAGACAGCCCCTAAGACAGGCAACCCCCTGCTATGCAGCCTCTGACTGTAGCTGCTCTTTAGCATGCCCTCACCCCTCACCCCTGCTTGTCAAGCAGCACCTGGGGGTTCAATCGCAACCACCAGCAGGTGTGATGGAGAAGCAGCATGTGGGCATGGCAAGCTACTCCTGCATGTCAAAGGAACCCATGACACGACTATGCAGTGATGTGTATGACCGCAGACGACCCAGATCCTGGCCATTGCGGAAATGGTTGGGGCACGGGAGGGGAGCGGGCAGCACGACATGATTGCTCTGGCTGCCCCCCTGAGCCTGAAGACCATCAAGGATCAGCTGAGCCACCTGGTGCAGACCTACACGGTAATGCCTGCCTGCCTGCCTGCCTGCCTGCCTGCCTGCCTGCCTGCCTGCCTGCCTGCCTGCCTGCCTGCCTGCCTGCCTGCCTGCCTGCCTGCCTGCCTGCCTGCCTGCCTGCCTGCCTGCCTGCCTGCCTGCCTGCCTGCCTACCTGCCTGCCTGCCTGCCTGCCTGCCTGCCTGCCTGCCTGCCTGCCTGCCTGCCTGCCTGCCTGCCTGCCTGCCTGCCTGCCTGCCTGCCTGCCTGCCTGCCTGCCTGCCTGCCTGCCTGCCTGCCTACCATTCTGCCCTTTTACCCTTCCAGTTGGCAGCCACCTGGCCGCCCTGCCCTCATAGTGTGCCACACCCTCCTTGCGTGTGCTCCTCACCCCACCCCTGTCTTCCGCGGCCTAGCCCTGCTGCCACTCTGTCTCCCCTCCCTCCCCTGCCAGACTTTCTCTATGCTTGGCCACAGCGCTGCAAGCCTGGCCATCATCACCCATGGCGGAGGGCTAGCTCAGGGCACAGGTCTCACAGGCTGACACTTCCTATCCGCACTTCGCAGTCGGTGACACCACGAATCATCAGCACAGCCACATCGCTAACATGATCGCGGAGGCATAGTAGCTTCCATGGCAGGTCAGGGGTTCAAACCCTTGGTGTAGTTTTGTTTGAACCCCCATGCCGGGTGCGGTGTAGCTTAGTGCTTTGTGTGGGGTTGGCTCAATGCTATGTTTGGGAGGTGATTATGTGGTGCCATGCAGTGTGTGTGGTGGTGCCGGTGCCTGGCTGCAGACGGTTGCGTGGGCCACTGCCTCGCATGCGGTGGTGGCCAAGCGGCGCACGCGCATCGGGTCCCTGGTGCTGTCGGACATGCACGTGCCCGTCAGCGACGACGCAGCCTGGCCAGCGCTGCTGCAGGTGCAGTGTGCCACCACCAGGCTCCTCCACTGCAGCTTGCCTAACTATGCAGGCTCACAACCACCGCAACCACCACAACCACCATAACCACCATCAGCACCCATCAGCACCATCAGTGCTGCTGTTGCGTTAGCAGCAGGAGCAGCAGCAGTGGTGGCAGCGGTGGTGATGCGACGGTGAAGGTCAGTGGGGTGGGTCACACAGGGGTGGGTCACACCGTGTAGATGTGTGATGTCTTGACTTGGCAGTGCTGCTCCCCCACAGGGTGTTCATGTGCCTAGACCTCAAGGGGGTGGGGTCACATGCCCCCGCGTATGTGAGGTGTGCGGTGTGATGCTGGTGGCAGGGGATTCGCCAGATGGGCGGCATCAGCGCCCTGGGCGAAGACAGGGAGTGGGACAGGTGGCGACAGCGCATGCAGTGGCTGAGGTGAGGCCCTGAAGCCCCACTTAGTAGCCACCCTCCGCCTGCAGCCCTCACACCCTCACACTCCCTCACACTCCTTCACTCGCACTGGCACCTGATCAGCTGTCTAAGCTCAAGCAGCTGACTTATCTCTGGTCACCTCCCCCCTGACACCACCATCTGCAGCACCCCGCCCCTCTCCTCCCCCTCAACCCCCACCTTGTCCCCTACTCCCCTCTCCCCCTCTCCCTCCACCCCCTCCTCTCCTCCTCCCCCTTTCCCTTTCCCACCCCCACCTGCTCTATCCCTCCCCTCCACCCCATCTCTCCGCCTCCGCCTCCCGTCCTCTTCCCTCCTCCCTCCACTCCCGCCTGCACCCACTTCTACCGTCAGAACCTGCTCCGTGCTGCACTGCCTGCACAGGCGGTTGGACTGCGCCCGCTCACCCGAGGGGAGCAGCAACCTGCCAGACCTGTCAGATGAGGCGCTCATGGACAGGTGCCTAGCGCCAATGATGCACCACTCCATGCAGCTGGCACTAATGACAACAGCAACAGGGGCGGCAGCAGCAGCAGCAGCAGCAGCAGCAGCAGCAACTCAGTCCATGCATGCATCCTTGTTTTACTTTGTTTGGTTAGTTGGGCATGCAGGGCAATGGTACAGGGCCAGGCATGGGGTGCTATGTCTTAGGGGTACTCTGGGCAGGGGCAGGGCAGGGGCAGGGCAGGGGCAGGGCAGGGGCAGGGGCAGGGCAGGGCAGGGGCAGGGGCAGGGGCAGGGGCAGGGCAGGGCAGGGGCAGGGGCAGGGGCAGGGGCAGGGGCAGGGGCAGGGGCAGGGGCAGGGGCAGGGGCAGGGGCAGGGGCAGGGGCAGGGGCAGGGGCAGGGGCGGGGGCGGGGGCGGGGGCGGGGGCGGGGCAGGGGCAGGGGCAGGGGCAGGGGCAGGGCAGGGGCAGGGGCAGGGGCAGGGGCAGGGGCAGGGGCAGGGGCAGGGGCAGGGGCAGGGGCAGGGCGGGGCAGGGCAGGGGCAGGGGCAGGGGCAGGGGCAGGGGCAGGGGCAGGGGCAGGGGCAGGGGCAGGGGCAGGGGCAGGGGCAGGGGCAGGGGCAGGGCAGGGGCAGGGGCAGGGGCAGGGGCAGGGGCAGGGGCAGGGGCAGGGGCATTAGTGGCCACGAGCAGCTGGCAAAGGGTCCTGCTGCTGCTACGTTGCCAGCGCTAGCATTGCCGCCACCACCATCCTCACCATTGCCTGACACCCATCACTCTCACCCATCATGCTCACCTGGCTAACGACTGGGCCTGGCTCACCTGCCTGTGTGGTGTGGTGTGGTGTGGTGAGCGCAGTATTGAGGGCTGGCTGCGGCCTCTGGTTAAGGGCGTGCGCACCAAGACCCAGCTGATGCGCCTAGACCTGTCCGGAGCAATAAAGGTGGGAGGGGGGCAGCACGGGGCAGGCAGCGTGGCAGCAGCGTGGCGGCAGTGTGGCAGCAGGACATCCATGCTGCCAACCACTTATGCCTCCCCATGTGAATAACATGAGCGTCGTCACACTCCTAGTCACACAAAAGTCGCAAAAATATCACCACTTACACGACTCAAAGAATAATATACGACACTGGTGGTCACACTGACAGTATGGTCATTGGCCCTAGTGGAAGCTGGGAAAGGTGAACCAAAGCTGCATGTCCGGTTATGGCCCTGACATCAAGCATTCAGCACAGCCACGGCACGCCAGGCCAGGCAGGCTAGGCAGGTGGCTGTGCCCTGGCTGCCGCGCAGAACCAAGTGCAGTACATGGACCAGGAGAGGGTGGAGTGGGAGGCCCCCCCACACCTGGGGCTGCCCTCCGGTGGCCGACTTCCCATCAGCTACGAGGACACACCCACAGTGGCCTGCAGAGTCCAGGAGGTGGGGGGGCGTGAGGGGGGCGTGGGGGGGGGGCCTGGCCGTGTGCATGGGGAAGAGCGGGGGGTGAGCGGGGCATGGGGGCAGGGGCCGGAGGCAGGAGGGCAAGGTGCCAGAGGCAGGGGGGAGGGTGGGTAGAGGCAGGGGCGGGTGGCCCCAGGGGCCAGGGGGGGCCAAGGGGCGTAGTAAGGCAGGGGTGCGTTGTTGCCCTTACCAGTTGTTGTTTGTTCCTTGGCCCCCGCCTCCAATGGCTCCCTCCACCCTTTGGGTTGCTCACGCGACAGCTATGGCCACTGTGGCTGCTGCTGCTACTCCTGCTGCTGCCGCTGCCGCTGCCGCTGCTGCTGCTGCTGACCCCTGGCTGCACCTGGCTGCAGGTGTTCGGGCTGACAGTCAACCCCACGGTGTCCCACGCCAAGGTGCCGCTGACCTTCGTGCTCAGGGCCCCGAACGGCAAAACCCTGCAGGTGAGGGGGCAGCGGGCAGGGGCAGGGGCAGGGTGGGTGTCAGGGATTGGTGGTGGGGGTGGGGGGGTCCACCCTCAAGCTTGTGGGCCTACGCTAAGCCTGGCACAAGGGCAGCATGCGGCATTAGGCATTAGGGCTATTTCCCCAGAACAGGGAGGTGGGGGGTGGGGGAGGTGTGGTACTGGTGGAGGGCTGCCACCGCTGGTGTGTGCTGAGCTGTGCCTGGCAGCTCCCAGCCCCCCCTACCTGGTGTGACCTGCCCCCCCCTACCTGGTGTGACCTGCCCCCCCTACCTGGTGTGACCTGCCCCCCCCTACCTGGTGTGACCTGCCCCCCCTACCTGGTGTGACCTGCCCCCCCTACCTGGTGTGACCTGCCCCCCCTACCTGGTGTGACCTGCCCCCCCTACCTGGTGTGACCTGCCCCCCCTACCTGGTGTGACCTGCCCCCCCTACCTGGTGTGACCTGCCCCCCCTACCTGGTGTGACCTGCCCCCCCTACCTGGTGTGACCTGCCCCCCCTACCTGGTGTGACCTGCCCCCCCTACCTGGTGTGACCTGCCCCCCCTACCTGGTGTGACCTGCCCCCCCTACCTGGTGTGACCTGCCCCCCCTACCTGGTGTGACCTGCCCCCCCTACCTGGTGTGACCTGCCCCCCCTACCTGGCGTGACCTGCCTCACTCGCCTGTCAGCTGCGGCCCCAGAGCAGCTGCTGCTGTCTTACCAAAACCTCCTGGCTGCACTCTGCAACAGTGCTGCCTAGAGCTGCGCTGCCATGCCATGCCATGCCATGCCATGCCATGCCCCAATAGCGCTGTCTAGGCGTGGCAGTGGTGTGTAGCCCTCACTCAGACGCAGCTCGTCAAGCCATGTCGCCTGATTGCCACCTAGCGCAGTCGGGCCAGCCAGCCACTGGCGGTGCAACGAATCAGGCAGGGCACTGTTGGCAGGGGGGGGGGGGGGTGGAGGGGGAGGTGCAGTGCAGTCAGTGGTGCCTGCCGCTGTTAAAACGCGGCTACGTGTAGTTTGCTCCTCTGAACACATGTTAGGAAAACTAGATAAGAAGACCTTCACAAGCTGAAGCAGCAGCTTGCCAGCACTCACCCCATCTGTCACCACCCCACGTTGCCCACATTATCACCCTGGCTGCTACCCTCACACTTTTCCACCTGACCTCGTCATCAGGGGGCAAGGATTTAGGGGCGAGGGGTGGAGGTCAGGAGGCAAGGGGCAAGGGGCAAGTGGCAGGGGGCAGGGGGCAGGGGGCAGGAGTGGGGTCAAGGGTTCCAGTTTGTCATGTGCGCAGAAAACGTCTGACATCGCCGGGTTCTGGACCAACTCCTACAAGGGGGCCATAGCGGAGGCCAAGCGCCGCTATCCTAACCATTTCTGGTAAGCAACACCCCGCACCAGGGGCATGGAGCAATGTTGGTGGGCCCCCGGGCATGATGGTGCTAGCGCCAGGGGCAGGGATCAAGGTGCGCCGCAAGGCACTGGTACTCTTCTGCTTTGGATACATCGGAAGGGAGCTCCATGCTCCCAAGTGGATTACAAAACATCCACATGCTGGGAGTGGTGGGCGGGTGTTGACAAGAAAAAAGGGGCCTGGTGAGGGATGCCTTCTCCTCAGAGACTTGTCCAGATGTTTGAAAATGTAGTGTCACACAAGGGTGACCTCATCCATGACGACCAGCCCCACACAAAGCTTACAACCTCTAGTGTAGACCCTCTCTTTTGCAAGGCATGGACGGTGCCCACTGCCTGCCTGCAGGCCCGATGACCCCCGAACAGCAGAACCCACTAGCAAGACCAAGAAGGCCAAGCAGCTGGAAGAGCGCAAGGAGGGGAAGGGGGACGAGGACAGCAGCAAACAAGACAAGAAAGATAAAAACCAAAAGAAGCAGAAAAAGAAAAAATAAAGGGTAGGTTTAGCACACAAGCGTGGTAAACCATGCTGCGAGCCCGCTGCAAGGTGGTTAGTCAGCCCAGGGGCACAGGCCAGAGAATGCAGAGCAGAGTCAGCAGCAGTGAGGGGAGCAGTTGGGGGAGTCATAGGTCACGAGGCCTGTTGGGCTGGGTGGGCTGGGCTTGGTGGTTGCAGCACCAGCTGCAGTAGTGGACCTGCATGGGGCCAGCAGTGTGACGAGCTAGCCCCTGGCCTCATGCTGTGGGCCTGCCGCAAGGTGGTGAGTCAGCCTGGAGTCATGGACCAGGCCCATCTAGGGTTCTTTGCCGCAGGTACTTGTAGACCACTCGTAATTTCCGGCCCACAGTTGTGCGCTCGTGAGGTCGGTGAGTGTTGTGTCGCTCCGCTACGCCGCATTGTAAGCTGTCTCCGCTGATGACTTCGCTGAGGTCTCAGCTGAGGTCTCCCCTGCAGGTCTCAACTGTCAGCAGCTAACCAGCAGCTAAGGACGCGTCAGCAAATGCAACGGCTGTCAAAGGACGGACACGCGCACAGTGTGACAGTGGACACTATGAAAAGGCTCCGTTTGCCACAGATCGCCATCTTAGTTGGAGCAGGCGTGGCGGCCTGCTCTGATTACCGCTCGGGCCCCAAGCTGCAACCGCGGGTTAAGGTAAGCACCGTCGCAAAGCAGCAGCCCCGCACTATAGCAGCCCCACAACCATTGCTTGTGCTTGTGTTCGCAGATCGACGCGCTAATTCGTGACCGCGCAATTCGTAAACAATGGTACACGGCCCCGTAGAATGGCAAACGGCCAGGCCTCTCTGAAAGGTAAGCCCCTTGCCCTTGTTGCCCCGCACACAGCCCCGCACTTGTTGTCCAACACACCTTGGTTGCCCCGCACTCTAAGCAAGCCCCGCACACTAAACATCGCATACAGCCCCCACAAGTTGCCCTGGTTGCACTTGTTGCCCCGCACATTGCCCCGCACACTAAGCATATGTCGTGGCCCTATGTGCTTGCAGGTATCGCGTAAGCAGCAGCGATGAATAAACCTGCAGCCATATAGGAGCTTCCTCGTGGAGCGTCCATCCCTACCCGAGCCCTGGAGCCATGGCACACTCTAGGGCTGTTTGCTAGTTCACTAGTGTTCACTAGTGCAACGGGCTGGTAGTCATATAAGCGTAAAGCTGTTAGTTTTGATGGTGTGCCCAGTGGTCGGGGGGTTTGCCCCCAGAACGTGCCATCGACTTGGGGTTTGTGTTCATCAAGGGTGCGACCGAGGTTGCTTCAACATGTTTGGAGTAGCTGAGTGAGATTACCCACAGGCAAACATGTTGTTCCTTGTTGAATGAGTTTTGTTGGCCTGGAGTCATGGGCCACCCAGCATGGAGCCATTAGTGTGACAATTGAACTCCTGGCCCTATGGACTGACCTGGCATTTCCACAAGAGAGCTCCCGCAGCCAGTCCAACGCAGCCAGTGAGCCACACAGGCAGCAACCTCGCAGCCTGGACCTAACACACCCCAGCCAACCAAGAGCAGCAAGGCAGAGCAGGATGACAAGCCCTCCCATGGACAAGGCCGAGGGCTGGGCTGCGAACCTCACTTTACCTCACTATTGGCCTGGGCTACAAGCGGGTGCGAGACAAGCCTCCCAAGGCCCAGGAGAAGCAGCAGCAGCCTGCTGAGGCACAGTAATGTGTGCCCCCTTTGTTGAGCTGTCATCAGTTTACAATTAGTGCATATCTTGTCATGCCAACTCTACATCATAGCCCTCGGGTCAGGCAATAGTGTAGGTGGTAGGCGGCTCATGTGCCATGTGCACTGGGTTTACTCCACACAGTTCAATTACACTGTTTGAGTCGGGTCTAGTTAGTGGCTGCTAGTGGCTGCTGGTGGGTACTGCTGATCCGACTCAAATGGAGGTCCTAGTGAGGGACAAGAGGGCTGACGGTTCAAGCGGCTCAAGCCACCTGTCCACCAGCGTCGAAGTGAGCTGGTGAGTGGGAAGGCAAGACTACAATCTTGTAGCACGATAATGTCGCAACAGACCGAAGCGCAAGGTGAAGATGTTTGTACAGCAAGCCTGGTTCCACGTACAAGATTTGGTTCTGATGACCGAAGCGCGGGGAGAAATACACAGCTATGAGAATTTGCATGACTGCATGTTGAGCTATGAGAACTTGCATGACTTCATGTTGAACCCATGTGCACCTTTGTTTGTGCACCTTGCTATGAAATGCGTTACAAAGAGTCCCAAACCCCTAGAGGGGGAGGGCGGCCTAGCAGCCTAACGGCTGACGGCTTAAGCGACATCATCTATGTAAGCCACATCTATGTGACTGCAAAACTCAGCTTTACAAATGCCAGCTGCACGGACAACACAGCTACAAGTTGTGATCATATACCATGATCCCTGTGTGTTGCTTTGGAATTCATTATGCACTTATTTCCATTGCTCAACGCTCAATGGCCAGCCCTCCTGAAGAATGGAAGAAAAATGCACCTCCCCTCACATTGTCAAGGAACAATGCAGCAAGCCCATTTCACCTTATGCTTTGTAATCGTAGTAGCCGTCTCCAGTGCATCTTATGCACTAATCATGCACTCATAGCTTGTGGCTCAGCCGCCGCCTCCGCTGTGTCAACTGCAGAGTCTGAGAACACATAGAACTTGTTAGGATGGGTCGCCTCAATGCCATTGAAGTCGCAAGCGCCCGCCACGGTGTAAGCCCCCGCATTAGGGAACAGCAGCCAGTCACCATTACGCAGCTCAGGCAGCTCGTGGTCCTTGTACACGCAGTCAGCCGAGTCGCAGGTGGGTCCCCAGATTGTCGATTTGTAGCTGTTGACACTTGTTGGTGGGGGCAGTAGCGGGGAGCGCACCACCTGGTACTCAGGCGTCTGTGCGTCGTACAGGATGCAGTTGAAAGAGCCGTAGAGGCCGTCTGTGATCCAGTAGTCCTTCTTTACGCTGCCGTCCATACGGTCAACGCGGTCTCGCTGTCCGTACACCGGGGTCAGGATGCTCGAGCTCGTCTCAGCAAAGTACCGGCCAGGCTCGGCGATGACGCGCACGTGCGAGCATCGGTCCATGGGAAAGTAGGCTGCGAGCGCGGAGTTGATGGTGTGCGCAATGTCTCCGAACTTCACGTTGCCGTCGCAGTCAAAGTGGCCAGTGAAGCCTCCACCAATGTCCAACAGCTCCATAGAGTGGCCCAGCGCCTCAGCCATGTCAAACACCTGCATGAGGACAGTGTGTACATCTAGCTTGCAACAAACACACAGAGCCCAGGCATTTGTCTACCACACAATGGTATACTGCACAGACAAGCACAGTGCACTGTCAACACAACCCACCATTGCTGGCACATACATTTACCTGAGACTGCTATGGCTCAGGAAGCTGCCACAACCACTCACCGTGCGAGCGTTCTCAATGGCTCCTGAAAAGGTTGCCAGGTTCTGGCAGGCTGAGCCCACATGGAATGACACGCCCACCACAGCCAGTCCCAGCTGCTTGGCAGTTGCCAGCAGCTCAGGCACATCCTCAATGTCTGCACCATACTTGAGGCCCAGGGGAACACGCGCATCTGGGTCATCGGCGCGAATGCGTAGCACACACTGGAAAGCCGGGTTCAGGGCTGCAATCTTGTGCAGCTCGCTCAGAGTATCAAAGGTGGTGTAGTCCACTCCGTGCTCCTGCACACAAAGCACAGGCAAACATATGAAAACTGTGTTAAGCAGAACTGCAGCATAGGGGTACGATACTAATGCAAGTAGCATGATACAGGCAGTACAAACCTGGTCACAACAACCCACCCAAGACCAAGACCAACCTTAGCGTAGCGGATGTCACATGGGCGCTTGCAGGGGTGGGCAAAGATGATACGCGAGGGGTGCACGCCCAGCTTCAACATCATGTCCACCTCTCCCTTGCTGGCGCAGTCAAAGCCAAGGCCCAGCGAAGTCAGCAGGCGCAACAAGCCTGGCTCTGGGTTGCACTTAACAGCGTAGAAGGGGGTGACACGGGGCATAGCAGCCTTCCAGGCCTGCAACCAGCAGCATGCAGCCCTACCCCATGTGAATGACAGCTGGAGTGGGCAGTCTGCAACACCCCTCAACTCCTGGCGGCTGACCACCCCCCACCCCCCTGCGCACAGGCTGGGTGGCAGGGGGAGGGAGGGGCCCCGCCAGGATGCCGAGGGGGGTTGAGCGCCGTAGTCGCCACCAGCACCCTGGGCCACTTGTGGCAGCAGGCAGAACCTTCCTCGGCGTGGCGCGCGAAGAAGGCGCAGCCCAGGGTGTGTGGATGCATAGTGTGATGCCGCTGCAGCTGCTACTTGCACCTCGCTGACCTATGCCATCCCCACCTCACTACCTTATACACTCTAGGCAAAAACAGCACAGTTGACACATCACAACAAGCAGCAGGTAGCTGGGCAGCATCACTTCAGGTTTTGCGTACAAACACGCAGCACTGCAAGCTGACATGCTCAATTATGCAGGCCTATGACTCTGGCAACTACCTCTTCCCACCCGCTGACTGGCTGCCAGCTGACAATGTGTGGAACAGTGTGTGCTTACCATCAGCCATCTGGACAAACACTCACAAGCAGGTTCTTAGTGGCAGCATGTGAGTATTGCCCTGATGGCACCCCCCATACACGTGCCACAGTGTGAGCAGCAGGTGTGCAGGCAGGTTACCAGGTGGGCGAGGCACGACACAACGTCTTGGCTGGCCAGCAGCAGTGGTGTGTGCGGGCCAGGCCCGATGAATCCTGGTTGGTCAGCGCCGCTGTCCAGGCGTCCAGGTAGGAGCCATCCGCCGCCCACAATCACTGTGCCAGGGTGCTAATGCTGGGTGTCGCTTGCATCGCCAGTCTGGAAGCTTGGAGGCTCCGTTGACTGGCAGTGGACCAGCAGGGGACGACGAGTGCAACACAATGTGCTGACAGCTGGGCTGGTTGGACTGGGTTGGTGTAGGAGGGGCACGGGAGCGCAGCACAGAGCATGTGACTGAGAGGCAGGCAAAGCTGCCTGCAGGTTTGAAGCACACAAAGTTATGGTCACACAGGGCTTGGCATGCACAGATATACACATACATTTTTTTATGATGTCATGTAATGCATGTGGATGCAGATAGCCCCCCATTCCCTGCAAAGAAAGCGTATCCATGTATGCCCCACCTTGTACATGCGCAGCACGTTGGCAAGATCAACCACATAGAATGTGTCGTCAAGCCCCAAGGCAGCAATCTCCTTGCATGCCTTCTGCGTAATGCCCCCCGGACCACCTGTAACCACAGGGCAGTCCCAGGTGAGCTATCAGACGTAGCAAGACACGGGGAGAGGGCAACAATAGCTTGCAGAACAAAAGGTGGCGTCTAGACTGACCTGACTTGATGCGCTCAACCTTCAGGTCGCGTAGCACAGCTGCCGCAGCAGGGATACCAGTCGCCTTGAGCTGCCAGGAGCCCAGCAAGGACGGGCCACGGTCAACGGGCTGAACGTACTTGTCGAGCACTACCACATCCTGCGGCTCAGCCTTGAGGTCCAGCAGAGAAACCACTCCCATCTGTAACAGAACAGCAGAGCCAAACGGCGTGATGATAATGCAATCTGTGCTGGATGCGCGTCACCGCGTAGTAGTAAAGCTTACGTTTGCTCGGGCCGCTTCGGCGCGCCAGCCCGCCTTGGCAGCGGGCACTGCCATGGAAGCAGCTGTTGCAGCTGAAGCCGGCCCGCACAGGGGCTGGCTGGTGCCAAGCACCGGCTGCTGCGCCAGGATCTCAACTGTGCCAGCAGTAGTTGCAGGAGGAGCCATGGCCTCGGTGGATGTGGTGAAGAACCTGCGACCAGCTCGGTGCCAGAAGGGATGCTCTCAGCTCCGTGCCAGCGCAACAAGTCTGCCCGCCGGACATCCCAACTCCCTGACTCGGCTGGGTGGCGGCGAGGGCCCCTAGGCAGCCCAAGCTAGCTGTTAAGCTGAATGATACATTAAGCAGTGTACATCCTCGTCCGGGCAGCTTACCTGGATACTTGTGCCTGTCTACTTTTCACAGTAGACAGTATAAGCTGCGCAGGTAAACGGAGGGACGCCAGCGTGCCGCAAAGAGCACGGGGTCGGTAGGGGAGGGAGGGGACCGGAGGATCTACTGCTGTCTGTTGAGTCCTGCGCAGCAGCCGGGCTAACGCGGAGGGATAACTAGAGGTCCGTATGTGTCGGCGGAGGGCGATAATGATGTCCTCAAATTTGCATGGAGTGATATCTAACAGGATTCTTGACGAGGTGGCCATCGGGGGCCGCACGGGGGTTGCGAGCTTTGGTTGTAGATCCGTGTCTAGGTTCAGCACACGCAAGGTTCCCGGCCATGAGCTTCAGCGACGCACCAGTGGAGACGGGAGCCGTATGTGCGTGCATACACACTTCCCCTACCTGTCCTCCTCCATCACCACTCCTGCAGCAGCAAGAGCCCTGCAGCTGGCAGCCTCAGCACCCCCTCCCGCATGCTCCATGATGCACAAGGGCCTGTTTGACCCTGACTTGATGAGGAGGTGGGCGCTGAGGGTGTGGGGCATGCCTGTGATCGAGGACTCTTCTCCCTGCCTTGTGTCCCTCTTCTCCCTGCCCAATCTCAGTCCTCTTCTCCCTCTCCTGCCTGCCCTACCTTCTCCGTCTGCAAGCTGACCAAGGGCTACCCGCGCCCACCCACCCCTTCCCTAGCCCAGGCCCCCTCGCCCAGGACACCCCTTCCCCTGCACCGGAGCCCCATCCTCCCCCTGCCCATCCCCATGACCCCAGGCCCCCACCATGGGGCAGGTGGCTGGGCCGGGACACGCATGCCTCAGCTTACAGTGCATCGGGGAGAGTGTGCAGCGCCCCCTGGAGCTATGCAGCTGGAAGGGCCTAGAGTCTCTGCCAGAGTCTCTGCCTGGCGAGTAGTACTAGCAGCGCTACAAGCTGGTCAATCACCGCCCCCCCAAGGTCAGGCACAGGTTGCATCAGCGGGGCATCATGGTCGGGCCCGCAACAACCCACAGGGCCTATCACGTTAGACAAGCTGGTGGCCTCATACGTTTTAATGGGGGGGCCCAGTGGTCTCCAGCTGTTTGGAGTGAACGTGCCACCGGTGTGAGGCTTGGTGGTCATCAAGGGTGCGGCTGATGACGCTATAGTTGGATTGTACCCGAGTGGGACTACCCACAGTCCCTGTCAGTCAGACAAGAGTTCCATGTTGAATTATTTGTGTTTTCCTGTTTGTTCACCAGCTACACCACCCCTTCAACTTGCACTTACACTAACCCATCCTCACTCCAGGCCCCATTAGAGTCGGACCACTAGCAACCACTCAATCAGTGTTATGAGGCCGTGTGGCGTTATGCACATGCACAGGGCACGGGTGCCTACCACCTACATCATTGCCTGACACCTGTGACAGGGGCTATAGTCAGTTGGCATGACTGTCATGCACTAACTGAAAGTTTAAAATGATGACAGCTCAAATGGTGACACACTACTGTGCCGCTAGGCCCAGGCTTCCAGGCTGCAGGCTGTGTGGCTGCCTGGCTGCTGCATGGGGCCTGTGGGGGCTGGCGTGGTGCCACTGCCGGGCACCACATCATGCCCCGCACAGGCTGGTCGCAGCAAGCGCTGTTCCACCTGCCCTGCTGGGGGCTTCCAGTCTGCAGGCCTGGTGGCCCTGCGTTTGTTCAGCTGCCTATCACGCTGCTGGCCATTTACTGCTGAGCTGACTCGGCTGGTGTGGTGCTCATCCACAAGCACCATCCTGCCCCGCAGCTGGTCTGTGCCCCTGCGCCTGCACACCACCTTGCAGCAGGCCCGTAAAACCGCGTCAGCACCCCAGCCTCCACCGGTGCCAATGCTAGCTATGCCCAATAACACCACCAGCTGCTTGGCACGCCCATGGCGCTGCATGGACACCTCCGCCATGTCCTTCTGCACCTGCAGCCATGCACACAAGGCATGAGGCTATGACGTGGAGCTGGGAGTGAACCTCCGCCCAATGCAGGAAGTGCGCCATAATTTTTCTTCTTGCAGCCCCGGGGACTGCGCCACCAGGGACTTTGATGACCTGCAGGCAAGCACAATAAGCACTTTGACAGGCCACTTTGACAGGCCAAGGCACAATGCGCGGACACAATGCGGGGCCACACAAGGCGGGGGCGGCCCCGTACCTGGCGCCTTTGCGTCTTCCAGCCATCCCTGCGATCCTGTCGTTGTTTTCCTTGAGTGGAGCATGACAAACATGGCAGCATGCGACAAGTGATTACGATTACCTGTCTTCAACTGAGTTTCTCGAAAGGTGATAAATATATGTTTTGAAATATGTTTAGACATGTCCGCCCATGCTGTACTTCGAACCGTATGTCCGCTGCAACATTCGCTGCAACCACGTGGCTCCGTCCAAAAGCGTTACAAGGCTCGCTGCGACAGCCCGCACACCAGCACGCCATCGGCGTTGGCAGACCTGCACGGTACATGATAGTACTCGGTGAGTGTAAGGTTGCCATCTTCCAAGGCTTGTGCTCGCTGCTGCACGTCTGCACGAGCTTATGGGTCCGGCCATCAATGCTCCCTGAGGCACTGTGCGCCATACTCTAGTTCCCATGAACAATACCTCAGGCATGAATAAATCTCAATGCACCTCCAGCCCCCTTGTCCCTCACTAGGGCCTCCATTTGAGCCGGAATCAGAAGTACCCACTAGCAGCCACTAGCAGCCACTAACTAGACCCGACTCAAACAGTGTTATTGGACTGTGTGGAGTAAACCCAGTGCACATGGCACATGAGCCGCCTACCACCTACACTATTGCCTGACCCGAGGGCTATGATGTAGAGTTGGCATGGCAAAACATGCACTAATTGTAAGCTGATGACAGCTCCATCACGTGATGCGCAGTGCGACGGGCGGTGGCCTTTTCAAGCAACTTGGGTTTTCCAAAAATACACGGTTGTGTGAGAAATTCTTGTGTATTCTCACTGAGAATACACAAGTGCTATGTTACAGCCACCCAGGGGGCAGACCAGCCTCCTGCTGCCGCCGAACCCGCCAAACCCCGCCTATGTGTTGGACCAGTCCTTGTTGTTGACTTGACAATGCACCTCCAGCCCTGCGGCCTGCTTCTCCTGCCACGGCCGCCGCCCGCTGCCTTTGTCATCTGTACACTTTGGCTGCCGGCAGGTGTCAAACTGAGGACCTAACTGCCAAGCAGCCAGCCGGGCTATCGAGCTGGAGCGTGAGGCCAGGCCAGCCTTCTCAGGTTTACTAGGGCCGCTGTAGCAGCACGCCATCACCCCCTATGGTGTCCCTGTCAGTGGCTGGTCATGACGTGCGCTTTCCCTTCCCACCCTACGCTTCACAGCTCACGTGAGTGTCCCCTCACACCCGCACCCCTTGCCCTGCTAGCCACTACATTACTTCCCTGCCATCCGCCAGCTGAAAGGCAGCTGTATGCCAAGATGGAAACCTGCAGCTGCGTTGCTGGTACTGGCATGTCATGGCGGGGTCAAGGCAGGGCCTGCACATGTGTCACTTGATGTGAAGGCTTGGGCTGGGCTTGGGCTTGAGCTGATGGCAGCCTGAGGCAGCAGAAGGCAGCCGCATGAAGCAGCCTAACACAGTCTGAGGCAGCACCTGCACAGGGCTGGGCGGTGTGAGCATGAGCTTCTAATTGCCTGCTTCCTGATGCTGCGCTGGCTGATGCAGGTTCATGCACAAAATGATCCACGCACTCTCCAACAAGCAACATGCCCTCCTGGAAGCGCCCACAGGTCAGGCGGGAAGGGATGAAAACGAGCAAACAAATGAGCAGCACATTATTCCCCTACTAACCTACTAACTGTTATGTGAACTGAGTGTCTGTGACCTACAGCCGGTACAATACCTAGCTTCCTACCCCCACCCAAGGGTGGAGCGATCAATGTTGGCATGAAACACATGCTCTGATGTAAGCAACAGCTTAAGCATTGCCTGGTACTGTGCTACAGGCCGCTGGGCTTGGGCCTTGGGTGCTCCGTCTCACAGCTTCTTGAAGCCCAATGCTGGTACTCCTTGCCCTTGGCAGGAGCAGCTCCTCAGTGTTGCCACCTGCACAGCTCCAGTGGGCACCACTTGCTCTCCCCTGCCCGCTGGAGGTTGAGGGCTGCGTTGCAGTCCCTGTCCACCCATCTGCCAAGGTCCCCAGGGGTAGCCTGGTGCAACCAAGGGCACCACATGAGCCCCCGCACTGGCGCCTCAAACCGCTTGCTCCAGGCTGACCGCCACAAGCGGTGCTGCACCTGACCGGTGACGGTGCTTCCAGCCTTCAGGCCTGGTGGGCTTGCTGCGGTCCAGCCCCGCTTCACAGGGCTGGGGGCTGTTCATAGCTGAGCTGACCCTGCTGGTGCGGAATTCATCCACTGTCACCAGCCTGCCTGGCACCCTGTCGGTTGGCTTGCCGCTGTTGGCCCTCTCCACCACCTCTCGGCAGGCCGGCAGCACAGCCTTGGCCCCCCACCCACCCCGCGTGCCAATGCCTGCGTTGCCAAAGAACACCACCAGCTGCTTGCGGGTCCCCCACTTGATGAAGCTCTTCATGTAGCACTTGACGAACTGGAGCCTCGAGTTGGCCTGCTCCTTCAGCCTATCCTTCCGCGCCTTCCCTTGTGGCGAGACAGGCCTACCCAGCCCAGGTTGTCAGGCTTTCCCTTGGGCTTCCGCTTGGGCACCTTGGGTTTGGGCTGTTTGGGCGCATCCGCGCCCTTGCGCTCCTTGCCCTTCATCGCAGTGCAGTCATCACAGCACATGCATGGCTCAGCGGCAGTGCAGCATTAGTGTAACCGAAAACAGATGAGCAGCGCTTACCATGTTTACACCATAGCTACTTTTAAAAACTGAAAAGCCCTCACTAGCGCCTACATTGGAGTGGACCACTAGGGACCACTTCATGGCATGGGCGCCTACCAACTACACTAATACCTTACCCCTGTGAGAGAACTATAGCCCAGAGTTGGCATGACAAACATGCGCTGATGCTAGCTGATGCCAGCTCAAGGGGGGCACACTACTGTGCCTCAGCACGCTGGGTTTTGGGTTGGCGGTCTTGCAGCCACTTGTAGCCCAGGCCTGGGTACTCTTTGCCCAGGCCACCAACACAACTCCAGCGGGCGCCACCTGCTCTCCCCAATGCGCTGCATGTTCAATGCTGCATTGCAGTCTCCGTCTACCCACTTGCCTGGCTGCAGTGCTGGCGTGGCTTCAGCAGCCTTCTCCAAGCAACTTAGGGTTGTCAGTGCTCATGTGCACAGAGTGGTGGACATGGAGGTTTATTGAGGGTATGTCAGCACCTTGGCCCTCAACCTTGAGCCTTCAATGCAGTGGGACACTCAGTGTGGACCCCTACAAAACGGTGTTTTTTCTGTGTGGAGTTCCCATGCACATGGCATACACATTGCATACACATGGTCATGACCGCCTACCACCTACATTCTTGCCTGACCCAGAGGGCTATGACTTAGAGTTGGCATGACAAACATGCACTAATGTAAGCTGATGACAGCTCTAATGGCGGGGCACACTACTGTGCCACAGCGGGCTGGGTCTTGGGTGGCTTGTCTCGCAGCCCTTCTCATATCTTCCCATACTAATTATACCCGTGTGTCACTCACTCTCACACCTCCAAAGGGCACCTCCAAAGGGCACCCGGCACCATGAGATGGGTGAAAGGTAGCTGGCTGGGTTGGCAACTGGCAGGGTGTGTCAGCTTGCAAGAGTGCAGCCCCAACCAGCTGAACCTGCGGAGCCGAGCCAAGTCTGGCTTCTCCTGGCTCCCCATGCAACGTGCTGCAGTCCCAGGCCTAGCTGTGGCAGTGCATAATTCCCATCTGGCATGCCTTCAGGACTCGAACCCGGGTCTTGCCAAAATGCCACAACCCGCATATGTAGCAGGTACATCTGACCATCGCATCCACATCACACTCGCACCTCCAGGAGCTTGCCGTAGTGCAAGGAGTAACCTTGTGGTGGAGCTTCAGTAACGCTTCACTTGCCTTTACAGCCCCTGCCATGGCGCCTTGCTGCATCGCCACAGCTGCACCTGTTGCCAACCCTCCTGCACGCTTGCAGGCAGTGGGAAGACCTTGTGCTTGCTGTGCTCAGCCCTGGCCTGGCAAGCAGCCGCAAAGGCCAAGCTTGCCATGCTGCTGGCAGCCAGTGTGGCGGAAAAGGGTGGGGCCAAGGGCCCAGCGCTTGTCAAGGCCGAGGGCGGGGCAGAGGTCCTGGGCCCGTGCAAGGCCGAGGTCAAGGCAGCCACCGATGACAAGGTCAAGACAGAGGGCAGGGAGGAGGTCCTGGGCCCGTGCAAGGCCGAGGTCAAGGCAGCCACCGATGACAAGGTCAAGACAGAGGGCGGGGAGGAGGTCCTGGGCCAGGGCAAGGCAGCCAACCCATCCAAGGCCAAGGGTTGCTGCAAGGGGGACGGCGGGGAGGCAATGGAGTGCGAGGCGGATGCTGCACCCAGCCCTGGCAGCGCTTCCCCCGGCAGCACTGCCAGCAGTTCCGCAGGCAGCCCAGGCAGGGGCAGTGGGAGCGCAAAGCCCACTGTGCCACGCATCTTCTTCGCCACCCGCACACACTCCCAGATTGCTCAGGTGCGCCTCGAACGTCAGGCCCCTTGCCCACCACTCCCCTGCCAGCCACCAGGGGGCAGGTCTGCCTCTGCAAGCCAGCCGCAGCCCCTCCTCTGATGCCCTGACCATGACTGTCAGCCCAACCCTTGCCCCTCACCCCTCACCAGGTTCTGCCGTTGCCCCGCCAGAACACAATGCTAAGGATGTGCACAACCTGGTGGTGTGCCTCGTCAGCTGTGGCCTCCCGTCTCCTGCTCTTTGCCACCTTCCCTGGCAGCCACTTGACCCATGCGCCATGTTCACGAGCTCCCTGCTGCTGTGCCCCAAGTGCATGCGAGTGACTCATGCGGGACACCACATTGTTGGCTGTGGCTGATAGTGGTTGGGGTGGTTTGGGATGCTGAGCTCCAGCCAAGCTGCAGCACTGCATCAAGACAAGCGGACCAGCGGCTGCTGCCCTGAGGCTCCCCCTGTGCCCCTGTGGCTCTGGCTACCGGTCAGTGCACAGCCCCTGTATGGCTTGTCCAGACCTGGGTGGTTTGCTGCCCTGTGGTGCTGCAGGTGGTGAAGGAGCTGAAGCGCTCTGAGTACAAGCCCCGCATGGCTATACTGGTGAGGATGGCAACCCTGGGGCAGGCCGCCCTGCTGCCTACTGTCTCCTGACTGCGGCTTGCTGACTGTTGCCTGGCGTGGGCTGGCCATGTGGTATGTTGAGGATGGCATGAGACCATGTGGACATGTGGCTGCCTGTTGCTGGCTGGCTGGGACGTTACTGTGCATGGCTGCCTGGCACGCATGGGGTGCTGCCCTGGCACAGCTTGCTGGGTTGGGCTGCTGCCTCTCAGCTGTCGTATGTTTGTCGGCCGAGCTTGTTACTGTCTGTTCTGTTGCTGCCACTGCCTCACCCCACCAAGGAGTGCTCGCCACAGCTTGCATCAGGCTGCTATTGAAGCTGCTGACAGTAGGCCCGCACGCGCTTGCCACCAGCAGGCCTCACTCAACCTGACTGGCCCTGGCTGGCGCAGGCAGCAAAGCAGCACTACTGCATCAACAAGGCAGTCATCAAGACAGGACGAATAGACGAGGCCTGCGAGGAGCTGATGCAGGGCAAGTTTGGATGCAGGTTCGCTGGCAGCAAGGAACGGAGCAGGACCCCCATATTACAGAACACGGTGGGTGTGGCCTTGCATGCAGGGCGTAGCCCATGCTGGCTGCTGCTGTTCCCCTGATCAGATGAAAAATAATTCATATACGGATATATATATATATAATGTAATATAATGCTACGTATTTATATTATTTACTATTATAATGGTCAACGACAGCTGCTGCTTCTGAGTCAAGATATACCATACAAGGCCATACAAGCCTAGCCCTTGCAGCTCTACTCCAGTGCTACTCTCTGCGCTTGCTTTCTGGATGGAGGATAGTCCATATAAGCTTGACCTATCCCTTGCAGCTCTGCTCAAGTGCTACCTTGTGTGCTTGCATAGGGGGTCACGCATAGGGGGTCACACATCTTGGTGCCTGCTTGTCTGATGGTCTGTATGTCCTGGGCAGGTGCATGACATTGAAGACATGAAGAAGGCGGGTGCCAGCCACAAGTGCTGCCCTTACTTCACCGCTAGAGACCTGGCTGCTGCCGCTGACCTGGTTTTCTGCCCCTACTCCTACGTGTGTGATCCAGGTGTGACCCAGCTGCTATCACACCCAGTGGTTGTGTGACTCTCACACTGTGTTGCATCCACCCCACAGCTCACCCCCATCACCCACTGCAGAGACGCCGCTCTCCTGCGCAAACACCATGCTAGCTGCCGTCCTGACTGGACAAGGTCATGCCCAGGACTACCTTGCACCTGACTGTTGGCATAACAGCATTCCACTTGAAGCGCTTGCTACTCTTCCTTCTCCTGCTGTTGTTGCTGCTGCTGCCTGACTTACTGCCACCACGACCCGTCATGCGCAGCAGTGATAGCTGGCTGTGGACGTAGACACGCCTGCTGCTTGTGCCTGTGCAGCTATCAGGGCAGCAGTGGGCTTGGACTTGGCCAACGCCGTCCTCATCTTTGACGAGGCTCATAACATTGAGGACGTTGCCAGGTGCGGGGATGCGTTGCCAATACCGCTGCTGCTGCTGCCGCCGTTGCTGCTGCTGCTGCCGCCGCCGCCGGTGCTACTGCCGCTGCTGCCGCTGCTGACTCTGCTGCTGCTGCTGCTGCTGCTGCTGCTGCTGCCTGGTGTGTGTTGCTGCCTCGGCCAATCAGGGAGGCCGGGTCCATGGACCTTGAGCTAGGAGTATTGCGGGAGGCGCATGCTGGCCTAGGCATTGCCATGGACTTCAGCACCAAGCCTGAGCTCTACAAGTGCGCTGCGCTGAGTCACCGCATGCATGCCTCATGCCATGACAGTCCCACCCTTGACAATCCACCCCCCATTACCTCACCCCAGCTTACCTCACACCCAACCACACATATCATCAAGTCTGCCACTGAGCGTGGTCGTGAGCTGCATGTGAAGCATGCAGTCGTGATTGTGAATTTCCTAAGGGATGAAACAGCAATAGTTGCGCAACTGTTGTGCAGCACTCTTGCAGCTGTTGCAGTTGCTGTGGCTGTTGCAGCAGCTGTTGCGCAACTGTGTGCAGCAGCTGTGCAGCAGCATGAAAGGTGATGGGTGTGCTCCACAGCCCTCCTGGGCTGGGTTCACCACTGCTGCGTTGCCTGTCAGCACTCCCTGTGAGGTATATGTCAGCACTCCCTGTGAGGCACCTTACCAGCAGCTGAGGCTCCAGGACCTTTCCAGGGAGGGAGCCAAGGCCCCGGCACACACCCTGTGTGCTTACCCCACCTACCCAGCACCTACCTACCCCACCTACCCAGCACCTACCTACCCCACCTACCCAGCACCTACCTACCCCACCTACCCAGCACCTACCTACCCCACCTACCCAGCACCTACCTACCCCACCTACCCAGCACCTACCTACCCCACCTACCCAGCACCTACCTACCCCACCTACCCAGCACCTACCTACCCCACCTACCCAGCACCTACCTACCCCACCTACCCAGCACCTACCTACCCCACCAACCCAGCACCTACCTACCCCACCTACCCAGGCACTATCAGGATAACAGGTCGCTGAGGATTACGTTTGCACACAACACCATGGCCACCAGGGACCTCTGGCAGCAGCGCAAGCACAGACCATGCCTGTCGAACCAACGTAGCACATCCTGCTAACACAAGCAAGCAGAGCGTACATACCAACCTGACGCTCACACACATACCACTGAGACCATGTCTATGTGTGACATCTGTGTGACACTTTGGTAACACTGCGGACCAGCTGCTGCTGCTGCTGCTGCTGTTGGTGGCTGTGCAGGAACCTGCATGCTGCCCTGGGCCAGTTGGTGCTGTGGCTGCAGGACGTGGTCCAGGGGCCGTGCATGAGGCCGGGTCAGAGCTTTGGCCAGGTGGAGGCGGTGCTGCAGGGCCAGCAGGTGGGCCGCTGGGATGGCAAAAACTTGGGTTAAACTAACCCGCTTCTTGCCCTTCATCGCGCCAATGTAAGTCGAGAGAGTGAGAGTCATAAGAGTTGATGCAGCCGTACCATTGGTACCATCTACTACAGGGCGCGATGAAGGGCAAGGGCCAGCCTGAAAACCCAAGGGCCAGCCTGAAAACCTGGGCTGGGTAGGCCCCATGTCACCACAAGGGAGGGCGCTGAAGGAGAGACTGGAGACTGATGCTGCGGCCTTAGAATCCTTACCCTAACCCTGACCCTGACAGTATCTATTACCCTACCCTCGTTGCCATTCCAGGGAATGGGCTCCCAGGGCTTGGTCCGCACTTTGCCTCACTGTGGCTGCCGGGCTGTAGGGGTGCAGTGGGGTGCAGTGGGGACATGGCTGTCCTGGCTGTGTCCAAGGACGGGCCCCACCCTGCCTGCCCGCTGCCTGCCGTACCCTGTGTGGCCTACTGTGCTGCAGATGGTGGAGGCGCTGCACAAGGCGGGGCTGGGGCCAGAGGCAGTGGTCCAGCTGTGGCAGGAGTACCAGGCCGCCCGGGCTGCCGAGGCCAGCGCCACCTTTGAAACCGGTGCGGGGCACAAACATGCGCACTGACAATCTCCGCATAGCCATGCGTTTCCATGCCATGCTTGGGTTATAATCTTGGGTTTAATATGTGTATAAGTGGCTTAGTTCCGGTTGGGTTGTAATGCTGCAGGGTGCTCCAGGGTGTCTAGTCTGACTTGTGAGACTAAGACGCTCACGCGATCTTAGCGATCTTAGCCATCACGCGATGCGCAGTGTGACGGGCGGTGGCCTTTTCAAGCAACTTGGGTTTCCCGTGAAAAATACACGGTTGTGTGAAAGTGCTCTGTTACAGCTGCTTCTACTGCCACTGCCTTTTTGACGCCAATGTCTGTGTTTAAGACCCCTTGCTCAGCCAATCACACAGAGCCTGACTGTTGTGCCTGTTCATAGCATTAACATCAGGCCATCAGGCTGGCAGGTTAGCAGCACACATCAGCTGATACAAGTTGTCCTGGTGTTCCTCGCAGGGGGCGATGCAGGGCAGCAGGCGGTGCCGGAGGACGTGCAGCGTGCCGGTGCAGGGGGCCTAGCCCTGGGTGTGCTCAGCCGTCTGCTCAATGTGCTGCGCCTGATGTACGGGCTGCGTGGGGAGGCCCAACCGGGCCCTGCTGCCCCGGGGGCGGCGGCTGACATGCATGGGGTGCCTGACTACCGCATGGTGCTGCAGCGGGGGGTGCGGGCGGGGGGCGAGAAGCGGAAGAAGGTCAGGTGAGGCGTCCACAACCTGCGCTGCGTGCTGACCTGCAGCTGGGGTGAGGCGGCCTGGCACCACTGTCATGGCATGCAGGCAGGTCAACAGGTGGGTGCTGCTGGGGCATGGTGCGCCATGCACCCACTGGCTCATGCCTCATGCCTGTTCTGAGACCACCTGCTGGCAGACGTGGCAGTGTGTGTGGCTGCCCTGAGTACATGACAAGCAGTGCGCTGAAAGGTCTGTTCCGAGACCACCTAGTGGCAGATGTGGCAGTGTGTGACGGCGTTGGCTACATATGTGGTTGCCTTGAGTGGTGATGTGGAATGGTTATGGAATGGTTGCATTGATTAGTCATGCGGCAGGCTTGACCAGTGTGGGTGTGGGGTGTGGGGTTGGGGTGTGGCTGCAGGGGTCAGAGGAGCCGGCCAGATGGACAGGAGGCTGGTGGAGGGGCAGGTGCGGGCAGATTGACACTGGGATAGGGCCTGCCAACCCACCTGTCTACCCACCTCCCGCCCACCTTTCCCCTCCCCTTTTCCCAACCCCCCTGTCACACTGCAAACATGCCTGCTCAGCTGCCCAATGCACACCCACCCACCTGCTGGACTACCTGCCCTCCTGGCTGCCCAGCTGCCTCCCCAGCTGCCCGCCACGCACCGCCTGCAGGTGAGGAGCACGTGCAGCTGGGCCTGTGGTGCCTGAACCCGGCCCTGGCCTTCCTGGCCGCTGCGGGGCGTGCGCACAGCGTGGTGCTCACCAGCGGCACCCTGTCACCCCTGGCCAGCTTTGCCTGTGAGCTGGGCATGCACTTTGACGTGCAGCTGGAGGCACCGCACGTGGTGGACATGCGCAAGCAGGTAAGGGCGGGGCGGGGTGGGGTGGGGTGGGGTGGGGTGGGGTGGGGCGGGGCGGGGCGGGGCAGGGCGGGGCGGGGCGGGGCGGGGCGGGGCGGGGCGGGGCGGGGCGGGGCGGGGCGGGGCGGGGCGGGGCGGGGCCGGGCGGGGCGGGGCGGGCGGGGCAGGGTAAGTTCCTGGGTAGGGCGGGGTAGGCGGCAACCCCCCTTCCCATTGACCCTGCCCCCCGCAGGTGTGGTCCAGCGTGTTGGGCAGCGGTCCCGGTCAGGTGCGGGTGCAGGCCACCTTCAAGGAGGCCGACACCTTCAGCTTTCAGGACACTGTGGGGCAGGTGAGGGGACAGGTGGGCTGACAGGCAGGAAGGCAGGTGGGCGGGCAGGCAGGAAGGCAGGTGGGCGGGCAGGCAGGAAGGCAGGTGGGCGGGCAGGCAGGAAGGCAGGTGGGTGGGCAGGCAGGAAGGCAGGTGGGTGGGCAGGCAGGAAGGCAGGTGGGCGGGTAGGTGGGTGGGTGGTTGGCCAAGCAGGCAAGATCAGCAGGGTGACTGGATGATCAGCAGGTCTGGTGAGCTGGAGTTCATGGCCTCTATGGCCACCCTATGTGCACTGCAAGTTGTCATGGCTTGGAGTAACTGGCTGGCTGGCTGGCTGGCTGGCTGGCTGGCTGGCTGGCTGGCTGGCTGGCTGGGCTGCAGGGGCTGCTGGAGGTGGTGCACTCCGTGCCTGATGGCGTCCTGGTCTTCCTGCCCTCCTATGGCATGCTGGAGAAGCTGAGTCAGAGGTGGCAGGTGGGCCGGCATGGGGGCCAGGGCAGGGCAGCAGAGCCACAGCGGGGACTGAGCAGGGCCAGGGCAGGGTAGGGCAGCAGAGGCTCCCTTGCCCCCCATGCTGGGCAGGGAAACAGAGGCCTCGTGTCTCTTGAAAGCAGTGGGGCCACAGGCTGTGTGCAGGCCTGTAGTGTAGGCAGTGTGGAGAGGGCAGGGCTACGGAGCAGGGCTACGGAGCAGGGCTATGGAGGCGCCCCTGTCCCTCTATGCTGAGGGCGGTGGGGACGCAGGCTGCCTGCCAGGGCCTGGGCCAGAGTCAGGGCATTGATGCATGGGTGGCAGGGGCATGGCTGAGGGGGCATTGAGAGCAGCGCCGCTGTGGGAGCCTGGCTGGGTGGGGCCTTGCGGGTGGCCACTGCCTCTGGGATCTGTCGCATCATCATGATGTGCAGCAGTGGCAGCAGCAGCAGCGCATGGCATTCACTGTGGTGGGGTCCATTTAAATACCGCTGGCGTTGCTGCAGCTCAAGACATCCAGGGATTGCCTGATTTACATCGGGTGCACAGACCCCTGTGCGGCCCCCATGTGACCCCTGTGTGACCCCTGTGTGACCCCTGTGTGACCCCCGTGTGACCCCTGTGTGACCCACGTGTGACCCCTGTGTGACCCTGTGTGACCCCTGTGTGACCCACGTGTGACCCCTATGTGACCCCTGTGCGGCCCCAGTGTGGGCCGTGGCTGTGTCTGTGTGCGGATCCCTGCCTGGCCTTGGTCACAGGCCGCGCCCTGCTGGGTGTGTGTTGCAGGCCACTGGCGTGTGGCAGGGCCTGAGCGCTGTGAAGGAGGTGGTGGTGGAGCCCAGGGAGGCGGGCAAGGCCTTTGAGCAGGCCATGCTGCACTACAAGAAGGTGGTGGATGAGGGCCGGGGGGCGCTGCTGCTGGCTGTCTGCAGGGGAAAGGTGAGCCCAGGCTGCACACCAACATGCCAAGCAGGCCTAAGAACCATGCATCCAGTTTCACGCTCAAGGATGAATGTTACGCAGCAATCCTTGCCTCGTTAGGGCGGACTGTCCTTATGGGTGGTCGCAGGCGTCAGAGGGCATTGACTTTGCAGACGCCCATGCTCGCGGTGTGGTCATCGTGGGCATACCCTACCCCGCCCTGAAGGACACTCGGGTGGGTTAACACCGCCATCAGGCCACAACACATGGACAGCTCCAGCGGCTGCTTGGAGCAGTGCCTGGTGCCCAAGGTGCCCAAGGGCTGGCCCAGTTCAGCTACTCCTGTAGCTGAGGCTGAAAAATACTGGATGGTCCACTGCATGACCCCAGCACCAGCACGAGCGCCAGCCCCAGGGCTAGTGCATGCCAGCCCCAGCCCCAGCGCCGGCCCTAGCGCCATTGCATGCCAGCTGTGGAGTGTGTGCCCTGCTGCATGAGCAGGTCATGTTGAAGAAGGCTTACAATGACACCCGTGTGGCGCAAGGGCCGGCTGCTGCCTTGGCTCGCCAGGCTCAGTTGGCCAGCTCTGTGGGGATGGCGGTAGCTGGGGTGGGGTACGGCACTGGGGTGGGGCAAGTGCTGGGTGGCGAGCAGTGGTACCAGGCCCAAGCCTTCCGGGCACTCAACCAGGTGAGGGGTAGGGGCAGCAGGGGCGCAGGGGCAGCAGGGGCAGCAGGGGCAGCAGGGGCAGCAGGGGCAGCAGGGGCAGCAGGGGCAGCAGGGGCGCAGGGGCAGCAGGGGCAGGGGCACGGGTAGGGGTAGGGGTAGGGGCAGGGGCAGGGGCAGGGGCAGGGGCACGGACAGGGACAGGGACAGGGCAGCAGGGGCAGGGGCAGGGCCAGGGTTCATGAATATACCTTGCTCTCCAGTGCAATTGTTGTCTAGCAGCCTAACCACACAGGCCTTACACGGAACCTCACAGTTCCCACTTAGCCACCAAAACTGTCTGGCTGCTGGGCACTGGCCTCCTTGCAGGCAGTGGGGCGCTGCATCCGGCACCGGTACGACTACGGCGCCATCATCCTGTTGGACGTGCGTTACAAGACTCCTCGGTCGCAGCAACAGCTGCCGCGCTGGGTGCGAGGCAACATCAAGGTCAGGAGCAGCACACTGACAGCAGTGTAGGACCACGGCCTGTGCTTGTGTATGCAAGTATGTGCTGGTGCTGAGGTAGAGAAGGTCATGGTATGAACTTGTATACATGACGATCATTGCGCGGTTGAGGAATCCACAGACTTCACCAGAGCAGCTTGTGGACATCGAGGACATTACGGGTTGTTGAGCAATCTTCATGGAGGTGCTGGCCACTGGGTACATGGAAGGAGTGGCATGGCAATGTGGCATGGCATTCTGGCGGTGTGGTGTATGTGCTACCTGAACGCGTGCGCCTTGCCTTAACACACCATGGCTTCACCGGCAGCGGCAGCGGGGGCCCCTCGCATGGATCAGGCTATGCGCACCACCTTGTACCACCCTGCCACACCCAGTGCGCCACACTTTGACACCGGCACTGCTATGTACACTGCTCCACTAATGCACACCAACAAACATTTGCTCGGCACTTTGATGTGAACAACGGCGCAAAGGGTTGCCGTCCCCAGCTGTTGGCTGCCTGGCCTTCACTGCTGCCCTGGCACCGCAGGTGTTTGATGACTTCTCCGAGGCTCTGATCTCTCTCAGGGCTTTCTTCAAGACACTGCTGCTGGACCCCCCCCGGCGCCCCCCGCCCCTGGCGGCTGAGGCCCCCTCCGCCCCCCAGCCTGCCACAGCCTGCCTGCTGGTCAAGGGCCAAGCGCCAGGCCACCCAGCCGCAGCAAACATGCGCACGAGCATCAAAGTGGAGTATGAGCAGCAGCAGGAGCAGCGACAGCTGCAGGCGGGGCCTGGGGTGAAGGTGGAGCCCGGTAGGGAAGCTGTCCAGTGCAAGGGGCAGCCAGCACACCACGCAATCAAGGCAGAGGGTGGCGGTGATGCCGCTGCCCAGGGCCTGAAAGGCGTGGTGTCAGCCGGCAGGGCAGGGGAGCCTGTCCCACAGCGGGCATCGGGTGGCAAGCAGTGGTGGCTGCAGCGAGGGTCGGGCAGCAGTGTGGCAGGCGGTGCTGCAGGAGGGGCCAAGGCACCAGGGGTACCAGGGCAGCAGCAGCCTGCCTGGGCGCCTGGTAGCAACGAGAACACCCCACCTCATGAGCAGCAGCAGCAGCAGCAGTGGGTGGGGGGGCCCCAGGCAGACAGGCAGGCGTGGGTGAAGACAGAGCCGGGGGCAGCCTCTACCACCCTCTTAGGGCCAGAGCGCCATCACCATGCCGCTGGTGAGAAACGGACGGGCAGCGACATCTTTGGTCAATTCAGGCTGGATAAGGCTGTTGCAGGAAAGCTGGCCAAGCTGGGCAAACCGGCTGTGCAGGGCAGGGCGTCAGGCGGCGGTCAGTGCTCTGCAGGAGGTCAGACGCAGCAGCCTGTCCCGCAGCAGCTAGGTGGACACTCTTGGCCGGCACCGCTGGCCCCACACTGCTCCCCTGAGGGTCCCTTGTCGCCAACTGGACAGGCAGGGCCAGGGGCAGGGGTAGGGGCAGGGGCAGGACCACCCTTATCCCATGGTTCTAGCCATTGGGCTGGCTCCCCAGTAGCAGCACCACCAGCAGCAGCAGTGGCAGCAACAGCAGCAGCAGCCATCACTCCAGGCATTACGACCACCCCCATCTGGAGCCACTCCGCTGCCACACCTGCCACACTGGGCTGGGCTGCCAGGCCTGCCGCCACTGAGCTGGCTCCAACCTCCGCTGCGTACACCACCCCCACACCTGCTGCTGCTGCTGCTGGAGGAGGCCCCAGGACATGGGAAGGGGCGGCAGGAGCGGTGGCCTTTGCCGGCTTCAGCAGCCCCTCCCCTACTGGGCCCGGCCCCACGCCTGCCAGGTCCCCTGTCGCTGCCGTCTTACCCACACACACGCCGCCGCCGTGTGCAGTGGCGGGCCAGAGGCTCAGCTCCCAGTCCTATGGCAGCAGGGGCACGGTGCCTAATGCTGGGTCAGGCCACCAGGTGCCGGTGTTCACAGCACAGCAAGCATCACAGCAGGCACACGTTCAGGCCTGGCACGCTCAGCCACTGCCATCTCAGCATTCATGGCAGCAGCAGTCCCAGGGGCTGCACCAGGGGGCGGTCCAGGCACCCAAATGGCAGCAGCAGCAGCAGCAGCAGGCTTGGCAGCAGGCACCCTCATGGCAAGGAACACACCCACACCCACACACACCACAGGCACATGGGAACCAAACCACACAGCCCACAGCAGCACACCACCAGCAGCAGCAGCAGCAGCAGGGAGGGCAGCAGCAGCAGCAGCAGCAGCAGCAGCACACACCAGGCCTGAGCAGGCCTGACACACAGCCGGCGGCATCCTGGCACCAGCACAGCCCACCAGCCTGTCACCAGCCTCCTGCTAACCACAGCTACCAAAGCACCGCACAGCCCACAGCAGCACAATGGCAGCAGCGAGGGCCACAGCAGCAGCCAGCCCTTCCATCTCAACAACAACACCAGCAGCAGCAGCAGCCACACAAACAACCGCTGGCTTGGCAACCTTCTCAGCAGCAGTCAGCCTGCTGGCAGCAGCCGAGTGCAACCCAACAACCAGCAGGGCACCAGCCTTACCAGCAGCAGCAGCAACAGCAGCAGCAGCAGCAACAGCAGCAACAGCAGCAGCATCAGCTCACGCAGCCAAGCTGGGCCAGGACCACACCCTGGCAGCAGCCCAGGCCCAGTGCCTACCAGGCCCATGCAGCAGCAGCCACGGGGCCCACCCTTGGGCCCACCCCGCCTCACACCCAGCAGGGCAACAGCCTCCTGCTGGGGCCGCAGCCCACACTCAGCCACCAGCCACAGCCCACACTCAGCCACCAGCAGGCACCGCACTCAGCCACCCAGCCTGGTGGCAGCACCCCCTATCAGGCTGCCGCTCATGGATCTGTTGAGGGGCTGATGCCAGCCCGGCCTCATGTACTTCCACCTGCTGCTGCTACCGCTGCTGCCGCTGCCAGTCCCGGGCCAGCGTGGCAGCAGAGCCCCCTGGCCTGCACCCCTCAGCCCGTGTCGGGTGTCAGGGGCGGCTGGGAAGGGCGGGGCGGGGCTCCAGTGGCCAGGCAGGCCACATCCAGCAACTCGGCTGTCAGCAAGGCCAAGCTGCCGATGTCGGGCCTGGCCTGGGGCTCGCAGTCGGCAGGGAGGGGCCGAGTGTGAGCACTGGCGCGGCCTGGCGGCTGGGGCTGGTCACTTTGAATTGTACACATTGTACATATGTGCAGAAAGCTAAATCAGTAATGAGCCAGGCAGCCGGGCAGTGGGCAGTGGGGCGACATTATCATGATGTGGCCAGCTGTAGTAGCCTGCAGGCAAGGAGGAGCAGGCTGGACCTGGCAGCATTAGGACCTCAAGCTGGGCTGGGCGCTGCCAGGGATGGGTTTGTGGCCATCAAGGGGGGCACCGATGATGCTGTAGGCGGGCTGGCTGTGGGGTTGGCAGTCATCAAGGGTGCGACCGAGGATGCTTCAACTTGAATGGAGTAGCTGAGTGAGATTACCCACAGTCAAACATGTTGTTCCTTGTTGAATAAGTTTTGTTTGCACTGATTCTATAATGATGGCTTTTCAAGCATGTTCAGCACACGTTTCCCTACAAACTAGCAGGGGCTGTGTTACCTGGACAGTCTCATAGACCTAGCAAGGCTCGAAAGACCAATAAATATATGAACCCGGGCAATGTCTTACACTCTGCCCCCACCCCCATTATGGGGCGTTAGACGTTGGCATGATTGGCATGCTCTGATGTAGGCTGCTTACAGCAAGCAACAGCTCAGCACAATATACATTTCTTTGTTTCCACTGTCTACCTCCCTACTGCCCACCTCCCAACTGCCCACTGCCATGTATGTTTAGTAGGACTTGCAAGCAGCGCTCAAGAGCCGGGTAATGAGGGAAGCTTGGACACACTGCAGGTTTTTGACACAGCGCTAAGATAAGAAGAACTTGGGTCTGACACGGGACGGGAAGTTTGCGCTGCTTTGCGATGGACTGGGCTGATGCGGCCGCCATTGCCGCAATAGTCCGTCAGCGAGGTTACAAGCGCCTCGCTCTGCAGTTTCCGGACAGTCTTCTATCGCATTCCCCGCGAGTGGCCAGTGCGGTGCAAGAGCTGTTGGGACCAGGGCACTCGGTGAGGCCATGCGACTGCGGCCTCAGGATTGCGGCGACCTTGCTGCTCGGCACTGACCCTTCGTGCTTTCTTGCTGTGGCCTGCTCTGTCGCCAGTTACGGTTACACTGCCCTGCCACAGGTGGCTGTATTGGCTGACACCGCTTTCAATGCCGAGTCAGTGGACGAGGTGGCGGCACAGCACATGTCAGCTGACTGCGTGGTACGTGAAACCACAGCTGCAGCAACATGCAGGCAGGTGCAGCATCAGCAGCTGAGACGTGGCAGCAGACAAACAGCAGCCAAGCAGGGCTGCTGCTGCTGTCCGCAGCCGCCTGGCCTGGCACATTGACTGCACAACCTTCTCATGCTGGGACAGCGCCTGACATGCAGCTAAGCACATGTAGCACGCTGCCATAGCATCCACACAAGCATCCCTGCCAGCCATGTGATGCTATCTCTGCCCCTGAGCCTGTTCTCCACTCAGCCGCCATCTTCCCCATGCTTTCCTGCTGCCCTCCCCCCAATGCCTGCCTCCCCCCTGCCCTTGACTTTCGTAGGTCCAGTTTGGTCGCTCCTCCCTGGCCCCCACCGCCCACATACCCGCCATCCACGTCCTACCCCGCCACCCCCCGCCCCCACTCCTCCCCGCTGCCCAGGCCCTAGCCGCTGATTTGCGCTGCTCTGAGCCAGGGCGCCGCCTGGCCCCTATCCATCCCTCCCCCCCACCCCCCACCCCTCCTGCTGCCCCCCTCACACCCCAGCATACCAGCCCCAGCCCCGAGGCCTTGCAGCCCAGCAGCCCTCAGCTGCCTGGGCTACCTCCAGCACAGCCAGCGCCTGGGGCCTGTGCTGTGCTGCTGGTGGATCAGGGGCTGCTGCATGCCTCACGCCAGCTCGCCTCCTGCTTGCAAGCCCAGCTGCGTGAGGTGAGGTGAGGTGAGAAACAGGGGCTGGCTGCGGTGGGGTTAGGGGTCAGGTGGGTCGACAGGGCGGGGCAGAGCGGGGTGGGGCGGGGTAGTCAGCCATGGCAGGGCCTGCCTGAGCAGCACCTTCACCCAGAACCACACACCAGCTTCTACACACCTCCACCTTCACCTCCACTTTTGCCTCCACCTCCACATCTGTTCACAGCTCCCTGCATCCTCATAGCCGCCACCACACCTGGCGCAATACCCGCCTGTGCTCCCCTGACAGCTGTCCAGGCGTGGGCAATGCAGGAAGGCTGGGAGGTGGTGCTGGCGCTGCCTCAGCCCGCCCCGCACTGCATCATCCTGGGAGCCACTGCAGCTGCCTGGACCAGCGGCACCCCTACCCAGCCCAGCCCTCCTCAGGGTCAGCAGCAGGGAGGGGAGCTTGGCCAGCAGCAGCAGGTGTTGCACACTAGCCAGCGGGGACAAGAAAGGGTCAGCAGCCAGCAACAGGAGGGAAGGGAGGCAGACGAGCAGCAGCAGCAGTGCCAAGGGGAGCAGAGGGTGGAGCCGGCGCCAAGCCCTGGTGCGCATCACAGCTCCTTAATCATCACCTGCCTGCCTGCCTGCCTGCCTGCCTGCCTGCCTGCCTGCCTGCCTGCCTGCCTGCCTGCCTGCCTGCCTGCCTGCCTGCCTGCCTGCCTGCCTGCCTGCCTGCCTGCCTGCCTGCCTGCTTGCCTGCCTGCCTGCCTGCCAAACCCTTTTGCCTGCCTCCCTCCTGCCTCCGGGCTGCAGGCGGTGTGTGTTTAGCCGGGTACCGCTGGCAGCTGCCTGGCGGCCTGCCGCCCAGCCAGTGTGTGTACGTGTGGGTAGGCCCCCCCAGCACCCCCACACTGCAGGCTCTGCAGCTGGCCCTCAGCACCGAGGCCTGGCTGGCCTACTTCACACCAGAGGGCAGCAGCGCCAGCAGCAGCGCCGGCAGCAGCAAAGCCCAAGTCAGCAGCAGCGCACATGGTGGGACCAACAGCAGTGAAGACATCCACAGTAGCACAGCCAAAGTGGGACCTGGTGGCAGTGGTGATGGTGGTGATGGTGGCAAAGGGGATGCAGCTTGCAGCGGGGCAGGGACAGGGCCAGGGGTAGGGGAGGGCTGTGGTGCAGCAGGTGTGTCCGCGGCTGCGCAGTGCGTGCAGGAGGGGCTGGACACCGCCACCCGGGCACTGCTGAAGCGCAGGTGAGGCTGCCCTGACCCAGAGCACCTGCCCTGGCCCTCTTCACCAACAACCCAACCTGCCTGCCTGCCTGTCTTTCTCTCTGTCTGCCTTCCACTCAGGCAGTTGCTGCTGCCCACAGTCCTGATGGTCAGCACGGGACATCATGGTCCATCCTGACTGCTCAGCCACCCTCTGGCGGTGTTTGCCCCCTCTGACCCCACGCACTGCCCTCCTGCCTGCCTCCCCCCGCTTGCTGAGCCGAGCCTCCTGCACCACTGCTCACCCAGCCCAGCCTGCTGCGGGCGCAGGTACTTCCTGGTGGAGAAGGCGCGGGAGGCGAGTCTGGTGGGCATCCTGGTGGGCACCACAGCCAGCCCTGGACTGGCCCAGGCAATGGCTGCGCTGCGCCGCCTCATCAAGGCTGCAGGCAAGCAGGGCAGGCACCTTGTGTGGGTCACCTGCTGTTGGGGGGCTGTGGGGCTGAGGGGCGGCTTGCCGTCAGCTGAGGCACAGCAGCTGTGCAGGGCGCCTAGGTCAGGGGTTGGCCACACACAGTGGTTCATCAGGTTGAGCACAATAGCACAGATGGGGATGGGTGGCTCAGCACCTTGGCCCTCACTAGCGCCTACATCGGCATGGACCACCCGGGACCAATACAAAACGGTGTTTCGTCTGTGTGGTGTTCCCATGCACATGGCATATAGCCATGCCCATGGCATGGTCACCTACCACCTACACAATTGCCTGACCCCTGTGACAGGGCTGTAGCATAGAGTCGGCATGACAAACATGCATTGATTGTAAGATGGGGTGCTCAGCAGGAGCAGTAGGAGCAGCAGCAGCAGGGCTGGGGGTGCTGCCAGCATGTTGCAGCTTCTTCGTAGCTCCCACACTCATGCCTGACGTATGCCTAGACGTGTGTGCTAGCTCCGCTGCTTGCTTGATGCGCCTAGCTGCAGCCTCCTGGGGGCACCCTGCATCTCCCTCAGAGGGAAGGCTTGTTGGTCAGTTGTGGGTCAGTTGTGGGTTGTTCTGAGGGTTCAGGGGCACCTCCTAGCCTCCCCCTGACTAGTGCCAAACCCCCTCCCCCTGGTTGTGAGGGTGGATCTAGGCTGCAGGGCAGTTGTTGGTGTCAGGCAGCACAGGAGCCTGGCCGCCTGCACCTCTGCTGGCCTGCACCTGCAGCGCTGGCCACTGTGCCGTGGTGTGGTGTCCCGGCTGCTGGCTGCAGGCAAGCGCAGCTACACCATGCTGGTAGGCAAGCCTAACCCCGCCAAGCTGGCCAACTTTCCTGAGGTGGGGTCGGGCTGGGCCAGGCGGAGGGAAGGGGGAGGGGTTGGGGCAGGGCAGGGCAGGTAGGGTAGGGTAGGGGAGGGCAATGGCCCAAGAGTGCAGGTGATCATGGCGGTGTTTTGAGAGGTGCAGCAGCAGGCTCAGGCTGCCGGCAGGTCAGGCCATGAACGGGCAGTTGGGCTAACCTAGGCCAGGGTGGGGTGACGTGCTGGTGACCCCCTCATCAGGGCAGTGCAGGCACCCAGGCATCTCCCATTCACTGCACGCCACATCAATGCCTCTCCCCGCCCTCCTGCCCCCCTACCCTGCCCAGCCCCTGCACCCCGCCCATCCGCCCTGTGCTGCTGGTGCCTTCCAGATAGAGGTGTGGGTCCACCTAGCTGACCCCTCCGCCGCCATCCTGGACAGCAAGCCCTTCCTGGCCCCCCTGATCACCCCCTATGAGGCGCTGCTGGCCCTGGCTCCTCCCCTGGCCATCGGGCAGCAGCCACCCCCCCACCAGCTGGGCCTCCAGCCGCTGCTGGACCTGGTGTCCCCTCAGGGCAGGAGAGCAGCAGGGGCACAGCCGCAGGGCCCTGGTGCCCACACTGACCCAGCAGCAGGGCAGCAGGGTAGTGGGGCAGCAGGCAATGCAGGGGCGTGCCAAGGCTCAAGCTGTTGTGGTGCAGGAGCTGGTGCTGGGGCAGCGACAGGGTCAGGCAGTGAGGGGTGGACGTTGCAAGTGGCGGGTGGTGGTGATGGAGAGGGGGGTGAAGGGGAGGGGGGGCTGCTGGCAGTGGCTGGCCTGCAGCTCAGCTGCGTGTCAGGGTCAGGGGGCAGGCAGGTGAAGCCACGGGATGCGGCCGGCTACCTGACCCAGCATAGGACGTTCCAGGGCCTGGAGGCGCCAGTGGCAGGTGCGCCAGGGGCAAGAGGGAGGCGATGGCTTGGGGCAGGGTGGGGGCTGGCTGAGGGGTGGGGCTGCACCTCGTCGGAAAGCTTCGGACCTCTGATTCGCGCCTCATCGGAGCCTTATTATAATAAAACACCTCTAAGAAGCCTCGAAAAACCTCTAAGAAGCCGGTTTTAGAGCTCCGAAAGTTTCCGACGCTGTGCGCTTGCTATATCCTTGCTTCCCTGCGTGCCCTGCGCCTGAAGCCCACATCCCAGCGCTACTGGCCTTGTGTTGACGCCATGCTCAACCTCAGGGGCGGCGCCCAAGCTTGCGGCAGCGGCAGTGGAAGGGCAGCGGGGCCGGGCCGCTGTGTACAGCGCTGAGCCTGGCAGCCGGGCAGTGGGCAGCGGGGCGACATTATCATGATGTGGCCAGCTGTAGTAGCCTGCAGGCAAGGAGGAGCAGGCTGGACCTGGCAGCATCAGGACCTCAAGCTGGGCTGGGCGCTGCCAGGGATGGGTTGGGGCCATCAGGGGTGGCACTGATGACGCTGTAGGCGGGCTGGCTGTAGCTGATATAGCTGAAGCACTGCGGCAGCTGTGGTGCTCACTGTCGGCCACTGTGGGGACAACACCATGTAAATATATATATGGGACCCAGGTCCCAGCCCCCCCCCCCCTCCCCCAGCCCAGGCCTCCCCTGCCTAGGGCCCCCCTCCACCCCCCCCTGCCCAGGACCAGCCCCCACCTGGCCCAGTGCCACGACCCCAGGCCCCCCCATGGGGCAGGTGGCTGGACCGGGACACCAACGGGTGCCTGAACTTGCAGCGCATTGGGGAGAGCATGCAGCGCCCCCTGGAGCTGTGCAGCTGGACGGACCGGGAGGCTCTGCCCCCCATTGGCAAGGAGTACCAGCAGGGCTACAAGCTGGTCAATGACCGGCTGCCCAAGGTCAGGCAGCGGCTGCACCGGGCTGCAGAGTACCGGCGGGGCATTGATGGACGGGTCCGCAACAATGCATAGGCCCTTGTAGTTTACACAGGCTGTTAGCCTTAATGATGATGTGGCTTACACCGCTTAAGCCGTCAGCCGTTAGGCTGCTAGGCCGCCCTCCCCCTCAAGGGGTTCGGGACTTTCTGTAACGCACTTCATAGCAAGGTGCACAAACAAAGGTGCACATGGGCTCAACATGAAGTCATGCAAGTTCTCATTGTTGTTCTGTAAAGTCAAGGCAAACTCCGGCTGCTCCCTGATGGAACTCGTGGCAGTGCACTCAAAGATGAAATGCATGGCGTCATCCACTACCCCCTCTGTGCATCTGGTGCATGTGCGATCAATGAAAGTTAAAATGTTCGAACTTCTGTAGAGAGTTGTCTGTTCAGCAGGTGTCGTCCCCATGCTTGAACCATGCAGCATACGAACATCTCTCCCGATGCACCGTCTCAGGCAGTCTAGGGTCTCCCTCAAACCCAACCCAACGCCCTGTTAGCCTTACAAAGCATTTAAGCTGTTAGTTTTGATGGGGTGCCCAGTGGTTTAGCGGGAAAATGCCAACGGAGTGGGGTTGGCAGTCATCAAGGGTGCGACCGAGGATGCTTCAACTTGATTGGAGTAGCTGAGTGAGATTACCCACAGACAAACGAGTTGTTCCATATTAAATGAGGTTTGTTTGCACTGCAAGGATGTCTTCATGATGTCTTCTCCAGCCGCGAGCTGGCTGGACATTGTGCTCTGCACCAGGGCATTATCCGCATCGCAGCCAGGACCATGCAGTCCATGCTCTGGCAGCAAAGCAATTGTCAACCTCATGCTAGCAGTGCTTCCGAGTATGGCAGATAGGATGCAAGCCTGGCTTTGCCACCAGCACCAGGACTGGGCTTGAAGTGAACAGGACCAAGATGCCCCTGCCACCCAGGTCACGGCACCAGGCATTCATTTCTCATGCAGCCGTCAAGTCGTCATTCCAGTAGACATGCAGCACGGGCACAAAGGCGTCCGTGGGTATCATCAGCTGCTCAAAGGTGGATGTCTCGTCTGGCACACCGTTCTCCAGCAGCGTCTTGTTCATGTCCAGCTCCTGAGGCCACGGACCAAGCCACAAACATGGCAGCACCCTGGGCCCATATGCTGGAGGTGAGCCATGCAGTGGTGGTGGCCACAATGACACACAGCCACAGTCACAGCCACAGCCGCAGGAGCAGGCATGGCCACAGCGACAGCCACAGATACATATACACAGCCACAGTGGCCACAGTGACACACAGCCACCCTCTCCCCTTGTGCTGGAAGTGTGGCATGCAGCCATAGTGGGCCTAGCGCTGCATTGATACAGCAATGCAGCCCCTGCTGTGCTCTCATACCATGACCTCCACTGACAAGTTGTGATGGTGACAGCACATGGCAGCCGCACATGATGCCTGATCACTCTAAGCCTGATCATTGGACCAACTCGTTGTTCTTAGTGTACCATGATGCTCACAGTCGTGCCTCGCATCATGGCCATGCTCAAGCCAGCAGCCAAACCAGGCTGCTGGGGTGACCCCTCCACCACCATGCCTTGCTGACTGCAAGCCCCCTCCCCTCCTCACCTGGAACTGCATCTCTGCCTTGTCGCTGCCTGGCTGTGGCACAGTCACCAAGGCTTTGAAGGTGTAGCTCTGGGCGTGGGCATTCAGCTCGCTGTAGCGCTCGCGGATCTCCACCACCGTCTCCTCACTGGGTACCTGCAGCAGCAGCAGTCAGCCAGCCCAGTTGGTGTAATGGGAGCCAGATGCGGTGCGTGGTTGGTCTGCACAGGGCTGCAATGCTTAATGTGTGTAGGGTCATTGATAACTTGGCAGCATGGCATGATGATGACGGTGAGGATGACGAGCCAGCACCTAGCCTTGGCACCTTTTCTTATGTCTTTGCTCAATGCATGCAGCAGTGATGGGCGATTCGGAAAAGACGTATTACTCAGTGTAATAAAAGACATCAAAACAGGGATTTTGTATTACTTTTAGTATACAATTATTTATTATATTATTTAATATTTAATGTATAACTAATCTAAATCAAAATCCCCTATAGATATCCCACATAGCCCCACACCCTAGCCCTAGTGGGTCAGCATGCAACAGGCTGGGCTATAGCCCAACACCCTAGCCCTAGTGGGTCAGCATGCAACAGGCTGGGCTATAGCCCAACACCCTAGCCCTAATGGGTCAGCATGCTACAGGCTGGGCTGTAGCCCAACACCCTAGCCCTAATGGGTCAGCATGCAACAGGCTGGGCTGTAGCCCAACACCCTAGCCCTTATGGGTCAGCATGCTACGGTTACTGATCTCAACGCCTTCGTCATCGGCACTTGTTGCTACAGAGCGTTGGGACGCTATGTGGTTGTTCTGCGATGGATGTTCGGATGTGGTGGGCAGCCGCCCGCTTCGGGGTTTGTGGAAGATGGGATACATTGTTGGGGATAAGTAATAAGCGGAGTACCAGACGGGCGGTGGAGCTATTACCGATGTAATAAAGTTCACTCATTTTGAGGACGATTTTTTCGAGTTATTACCGTTTTTTGCGCTAGATTATTACCGACTTATTACATTATTACCCAACCGCCCATCACTGGCATGCAGCCACTCCTCCATGATTAATCAGTGAGCAGACCAGCATGTGGGTCGAGGCAGGGCATGTGAAGGTGACCATCCTGCATGAAGTGACCCAGGCTTGGCACCTTTGCCATGCAAGACTTGCATCACTCTATGACATGAGCCACGCCCGATGTGGGCTGCTGCATCATGAGCCTGCGGCATTGTGATGCTGGTGCAACCTGCAGGCGCCTGCCACAAGGACTGCAACTGTCCCTGCTGCTGAGTGGGCTGCATGCCGGCGGGTGACTTGCCTCCAGGTGGTCCTCCTGCCCTGTGAGCACGTTCTTGATGCGGATGATGCGGATGCGAGCCGACAGCAGGCCAACCTGCAGGCAAGCTCAGCACTCCACACAACTTCATGCAGGGCTGCATTCTCCCCCTGCTTCCCTAGACAATGATCAGTCCGAAGATGCTTGACATTGATCAGTCCGAAGAAGCTAGACGTTGATCAGTCCGAAGATGGTCAATGTGCTGTGCTGTGCAGTGCAGCGTGCTTGACAGGTCCTGTGCGCCTGGCAACTGTTGGTGGGTGCAGTGTCCAGCATGCAGTGCGTGTCTTGCAGTGTGTGCTGGCAGCTGCTGGCAGCAGGAGACCTGCCAGGCGCCCCGGCTGCCATGCCACTCGCCTGGTACTTCTTGTCCCTCCACCAGGGAATGCCAAAGCTGGTGTCCCAGTTGTTCACAGGCTCTATGGGGGGCACGTGGGGAAAGCGGCCCTGCCAGGCAGCAGGCCACCACTCTGCGCCACCACCACCACCACCACCGCACCCTACCCTAAGCCCTTGTACGCCACCACCACCACCACCACCGCACCCTACCCTAAGCCCCTGTGCGCCACCACCACCACCACCACCGCACCCTACCCTAAGCCCCTGTGCGCCACCACCACCACCACCACCACCACCGCACCCTACCCTAAGCCCCTGTGCGCCACCACCACCACCACCACCACCGCACCCTACCCTAAGCCCCTGTGCGCCACCACCACCACCACCACCACCACCGCACCCTACCCTAAGCCCCTGTGCGCCACCACCAGCTGCTGTTGCTCAGGCTGGTGGTCACTGGAGGCGCATCTGGTGGGACTTGGACTCATACTGCTACAGCCATTACAGGTCACTACAGCCACTAGGCTGGTTCATGGCTGGCCGACTGCCTGGTTATCACATGTCCTGTCATACAGTCATGCCGCAAGAGCCTTGGGCACGCACTGGTCTTGCCTCAGCCACTGAGACCAGGTCAGCATGGATCAGGGAGACAGTGCAGTAGCACTGGTGGCAGTCATGCCGGGTGCCCATCACCAGCACTGGGAGACCTGGACTGGGTCCTGCCTGCCTGACCACGAACCATGGGTGTGTAGAAGCGCTCTAGCTCTGTAACTGGGCAGATGATGGTCTTCACGGTGCGTGTCTTGGCATCAAACCTGTGCCAGAGGGCTATCCCATTCCTGAGCTTGGCTGGTTGTGCTTGCGTGCTGTCAGAGACTTGCTGTGACGCCTCACCAGTGGGAGATGTCAGTGCCTGCCGCCTTGATGATGGGCTCTGTGATCTTGCCTGGGAACCTCTGCAGCAACAGCTGGCCGCAGCTGTTGTTGTGCCTCAGCTGTTGCTGCACCTCAGCTGTTCGGCGTATGCTGTAGCTGTCTTCTCACCTGGATGAGCCGAGTCAGCTCATACACCTCACCAAGGAAGGACACCCAGCAATCTTCGGGGGTGTTGTGCTGGGCTACCTACAAGAACAGCATCGTTGGTCATTTGCTGCAGGTGGACTCGTATCTTCACAGCATGCTCGACCTCGTATGGGGTATAGTATCGCCGTAGAGGTCCTCGTAACTGCAGCACAATGCATTCCCAGCGTCAATGCAGGTCCCAACATGTCTCGAAGTCACAATACTTTGCCACATACCGGTGCCATATCTAACGCACGCTAGTGCAGACCATCATCGCACCGCTTCAAGCGACTATGCCATTCCTGATCTATTGCGCATGCGCACTTGAAGTTGAAATGCGCATGCGCGTCAACTTTGCTTAGCTGTTGTTGCTTGGCTGTTGCAGCTAGGCAGTATATTCCATTGCTCATCCTATGGAGTGCACATGTTTGACCGTTGGCCGCTGGTCCACCCCGCGGTTGGCCCAACCCCCATGGCCCAAGAGATAGAAACGCATTTCTGCACGGATGAGGCCGCCAACTAGTGCGATGAGCTGCTGATGGCCTGACGAGTGTGCATCAGCCCCAGCGGTTTGCCGGGTGGCCGGCCCTAACCCGCGACGTGTTCTGGAGCATCGCAGACACTCTTAGCCACTGCTGTAGGCAGCCTGGACCCAGCGCGGCGTAAATGGCGCATCTGGATTTGGCATTTTTTTTTGCCAGCTTCCCAGCACGCATCGAGACCCTCTCCAATCTGGGTTCGTGACCGCTACTTCGGATTGCTGCTAAACCTGTTGCCAGGTGCAAGTTGCAGAATTGCAGGTTGCAAACGATGCTTAATGCATTGGTGCCTGTGGCTCCCGAGCAACCACGAGCAGCACAAAACAGGAAATGATATGCAGAAACTGAGCTGTGATTGTGGTTGCCGCTGTGCAGGCCAGTGAAGGCCATGGTTAACAAGAAAAGGGGAGTGAAGGCTAGTTGTGCCAATGCGCAGAAAGCGAGGGAGGTGATGGCACAACTCAGGGCTGCTAAGGCCGAGGCCAAGGCCCAGGCTGTTGCCGCAGAGGCCGAGGCCCAGGAACAGGCTTGTGCTTGCGAGAGTGGGGCGCAAGCGGAGGCTGTTGCTGCTGAAGCCGAGGCTGAGGCCCAGGCTGATGCTGGTGCTGATGAGGCTGAGGCGCAGTTTCATCAGCTGCAGGCAGCCCTGCAGCACAGAGAGCGGCAGCTTGCCGACAACCAACGCTTGCAGCTGCTACAGCAACAGCTTCAGGACCTCCAGCGGGGTGAGCTACAGCGCAAGGAGCAGCAGCTGGCTGACTTGGTGGTGCAGCAGCAGGCAGCTCTGCTACAGTGGGAGCAGCAGTTGATTGAGCAACAGCAGAAGCTGCAGCAGCAGCAGGCAGACCTGCGCCGGAGGGAGCAGGATCTGGCTGAGCGACAGCAGCAGCTGCAGCAGCAGCAGGCGGACCTGCGCCGGAGGGAGCAGGATCTGGTTGAGCGGGAGCACCAGCTGCAGCAGCAGCAGGCAGACCTGCACTCAAGGGAGCAGCGGCTAACTGAGCAGCGCCTGCTGACTGAGCAGCAAGCTCGCATCCAGTCATTGCAGCAGCAGCTTCACAGGCTGCCGCAACAGCTTGAGGCCCAAAACGTGGCTAAAGTGTTAGTCCAGATGAGCAGATGTTAGTCCATCTTGAACTGATGGGGAAAGTGTGTGGGGTGGTTGTGCTGACAGCCTGGGCTAACGAGCATTTTACTGTGCCATGCAATGCACAAAACACCAGTGCCAGCCACAGGCAACGTGGCCACATCATGCTTGGGCGCTACCTGGTGCTGGACGACGCTAGGCAAGCAACTGTATGCAGCATGCCTGAGGCTGATGTGGAGTGCATGCATGATGCTGTGGAGGGGTGCAGAGCAATGCACCGCATGGTGTTCACACCTGACAGGGAGCAGCCTCGATGGGTCATGGCTGCTTGTGCATGCAGCACGTGCATGAGTGTGCCATGCCTGCCGTGCATGAAGCCTGACAACACCACCCCACTTGTGCCCATGCCCATGTTTCAAGACACCGTGAAGGAGGTGAGGGATGACAGAGAGTGTTATGCATTGTTGATGCGTTTCCGGCCCTACTTGATGCATGATGAGGTGGGTTGGGGCAAACTGACCAACACACATTGTGCACAGTACTGCAAGCACAAGAGGTTGTGGAGGCCCGTGGGACGTAGGGCATTGTGAGGAGCTGGAGTGAGGAGCAGGAGTTGAGTATGAGGCGCACGGTTGATGTGGCTGGGTGTACGGTGCACGGGGGTTCAATCTGGAGAAGCGAAAACGGCCCGCACTGATCGGCAACGTCCTAGTGGCAAAAATTGTGACCGGGTACACAGGAGGGCATTGCGTTTCTTGACAATAGACACGTTGGGAATCCAGTACTGTCATACAATTGAAGTTGGCCGTCCATCATCTGACGTTCCGAATGGACAGTTAAGTGGACAACAAAAAAGCCCAAATTCGGAGAAACTTGGCAGGGGGTGACGTGACACAAGTTGCACTCTGTTCTTGTGCAGGGACAGGCCACAAGCACAATCCGCACTCCCAAACATGTCATCAGCACACTAGCACACATGTCAGGGGAATTCCTGCGCCCGAAGCAAATGAGCCCGTCCATGCCGCTGAGCTGCTGAGCGCGATAGCTGCTCGCTAATCCCAGCCACACTAAGCAGGCCATTCCCGGCACATCGCACGGCACCCCCGCCCGCCCCGGCACAGGTGCACATCAGCCCGAGCAGCCCGCTAGCATCGCACCGCCCTGCACAGGAGTCGTTGTACAACTTCCAAAGATCAGTTAGATTTTACCAGGGTTGCGGCCAATGGCGGGGGTGACCCGCTAGCCACTATGGCCTATTGGCCTGCTCGTCTCGCTTTTGAAGCCACGCTTCAATCAACTCTCGAGTAACGCAGCTACACTGACGCCTCATTTCTCAGCCCCTTTCATTGCTAGTATCCGCCTGCGCCCTCCCAAGCCCTTCTTGACAGCGGGCTGTGCCGGGGTCTCCTTGGCAACCGGTGGGCGCGGAAGCCCGACTCTCCGGCGGGCTGGGCGCTGTTTCCGCTCTTCAGGCTCCTCATCCGCATCATCATCCATGAGCGCGTCAAACCCAGCGTCCAAGCGCGGGCGTCTGAGGATATCCTCGACGGTCGCCGACATGATCACACGTTCCTTTCCACCGGCCTTTGCACCTCGCGTCCTGCTGCGTCCCGCGAACCCCTTGGCCCCCGAAGCCGCCGTCGCCTCCTCATCTTCCTCCTCCTCCTCTTCCTCAGCCTCGTCTTCATCCTTCTCGGCATCGATGCCGTCCAGCTCAGCCATAGCCGCCTCCCACCACTCCGCGCTGTTGATGTCAATGCTGCCGGAGCCAGCGCCGTACTCGGTCATCAACGACACAAGCGCCTTGTCGTCCAGCTCGCCACCCTCCTCATCCTCTGCGGCAATACACGTACGCTGGGCTTTCAATTACACACCTTGCACAAGGGTGAGGCAAGTTTTGCGCTGACCACCAATCATACACTGCTGGCACTGCGGGCACGCACGTAGGCTGCGAAGCGCAGCCGTGGTGCAGGCTGGCATGCGCACCTTGCTGAGAAGCGGGTTCCCGCAGCGGGGAGGGGCAGGGCAGTGGTGGGCGCAGGAACACCTGCACTCCCTTGGGTGCCCACACCCTGAGCGGCACGTCCTGACGCGCCCCGGGGGCCCACACTGTGATCCAGCCTGGGAGGCCTGTGGGGTGGGTGGGGTGGGTGGGGGGTACAGTGGTCAGCAGGCAGGTGGGTGGCAGGCAGGGGGTCCTGTGGCCCCTGCCGCCCTTGGCTGTCTGTGTGGCCACGACTGGGGTGTGTGCTCTATCCTGCTTCGTTGTGTCAGGGCAGGTCTAGGGTTAGTGTGAGGGCACAGGCAGGGCAGGCAGGGCTGGGTCAGGCCACGGTGGGCCAACTCTGGTCCCATTGATGAGTCTAGGAAGGACTGGGGCTGAAGCAGGCCAGGTCAGGGCCTGGCTGGAGGGCAGGGCTAGGGCGCATGCAGGGCAGGCCAGGCCAGGCCAAGTCAGGGTGGGATGTTGTGCAGAGATGCCTCAGGGTGAGTGTGGGGTGTGGATTGGGCGGGCAGGGCTGGCTGGCGTGGCAGGGCTGGGGATGCGGGGCGGGTCCAGGTGCAGGGCAGTTTAGTGCAGTTGACAATCACAAACAGCATGCCTGCCTGTCCTTTTGCTTGTCTCGCAGCCTGGCTCCCAGACCCACTGGCTCCCACCAGCCCCGTCACCCCACCCTTAAGCCAGCCTCTTGGTGCAGCTGAACTGACCTGAGATGCAGACGTCAGCCAGGGGCCTGCGGGAGCCGTCCACCTTGATGCGCAGCGTGTGTGGCACCAGGCCGCCCCGCGCCGCCACTGACCCCCCACACAGCAGCACCTTGGCGCCTGGGCTGCTGCTCTCAGCGTCTTCAGGGCTGCTGCTGCTGCTGCTGCTGCTGCTGCTGCTGCTGCTTGCTGAGGGTGAGGTGCTGGGGGGGCTGGAGGCCTGGTTGGCGCTGGCCATGGTCACCTGCTCCACTGCCTGAGCCGCACAGCCCAGCAGCAGGCATGCAGGGGAGGGTGGAGATGGCAACCAGGGTGCAACCAGGATGCAACCAGGATGCAGCCAGGGTGGAGACGGCAACCAGGTGGATGACGCCAGCCGTGGAGTAGGGCAGCAGTGGGGAGTGTGGTGGCAGTCAAGGTGCACCAGGCCAGTAGTGAAGTGGAGTGCCCAGGGTTTAGGTCCTGTATCAGGCTGTGTAAGCAGCAGCAGACAAGGTCAGGGCAGGCTGTGCTCCTAGCCAGCACAGGCCCAGAGGGTGCAGGTCCTGGCGCTGCACTGGGCCGCGACAGCTCCTACCCTAGTCTGGGCCCGTTCAGGGAGATGGGTAAAAAAAGCACGGAGGCAAAGGGACGGGGCTTGAGGGTCAGGAGACGGAACCCAGGCTTAGGAGCAGAGGCAGGGAGGGCACAGCAGGCCCAGGCCAGGACACGCAGGCCAGGCCAGGCAGGGCTGCCTCGTCACGAGCCTCAGGGGCGCCATTGGTTGATAGCCAGGCACCACCAGCTGGCACCCTCACACGGCCCCAGATAGCAGCCAGGGGAGGAAGCCCAGGGAGGCAGGGCACAGCAGCAGCAGCTCCAGGGGCAAAAAACAGTTATAAGCCGAAAGAGTCGTCCTCAAAATGAGTGAACTTTATTACATCGGTAATAGCTCCACTCCGCTTATTACTTATCCCCCAACAATGTATCCCATCTTCCGCAAACCCCAAAGCGGCTAGGGCTACAGCTCTCCTAGCTCCAACCTTTTGCGTCCCTAGCTCCTCCGCTTCTCTGACTCCTCCGCTGCTCGAGGTCTCTCCCCCGCTCCCTTTTAGCTCCCTTCCCCTTCCTTCTCTTGCAAGTGTAACAACAACAACTACTACTACTACTACACCCCAGCCAGTTGCATGCTGACCCACTAGGGCTAGGGTGTTGGGCTACAACCCAGCCTGTAGCATGCTGACGCACTAGGGCTGGGGTGTGGGGCTATGTTGGGTATTTTTGCATCCAGGTCTACAAGGGAGTATGCTGAGTAATAGGTCTTTGGCGAATCGCCCATCACTGGTGCGGAGCTGACCCACCTTGGCCAGGGGCTGGGCAGCCACCCTGAGGGAGGAGGGCCCGTAGAAGGCCAGGGTGGTGCTCGGGGGCGCACCCACCACATCCACCCTCACCAGGTCACTCCACACGTAGGTGCAGGCCACGGGCTGCTGCCGGCCGGCCTGCAGCAGCAGTGGGGCTGAGGCCGTCTGCGCAGCCGTCTGTGTGCCTGGTGCCTGCCCTCTCAGCATATGGTTGAGGGTGCAGCAGCAGCAGCAGCAGCAGTGCCGGGTGGCGCCAGCAGTGCATGTGGGCTATGTTGCAAGGTGGGGTCATGCATGCATGCTCTCCGGCAAAATGTGCTTTACATGCGGGTACTCACTCATTCACTCTTCCTATGCAGCTCAGTGTGATCAACAAGTGGATGCAAGTAAACTAGCAACGTGACCTGGATGAGGTGAAAGTGACCAGTGGCTGCAAAACAAGAGGAGCCTGCAAACAACAAATGAAGGTGAAGGGGAGCAGAGCAGGACCTTGACACCAATATCATGGCTGCTGTAGGTTGGCGGATGAGCGGGCGGGCGGGTAGCCGGGTGGTGTGGGTGGATGGGTGGGTGGGCGGGCAGCCGGAGGGGTGGGTGAAATTGGGTGAGTGGGCGAGGGGCTGGGTGGGGGAGCAGCTGGCTGGCCTTGGTGGCTGTGGGTGCTGGTAGGTCCCTGTGGTCCTTTGCTGTGCGCATGGGCTGCTGTGCAGGGGGCATGGGGGTGAGCTGGCGGGGTGTGGGTGGCACCAGTGGGGCCAGGCGCTTGCGGGGGTGCAGCAGCTTGAGCTCAGCGGGGGACAGCATGTGCGGCACGCGGTGGTGCAGGTGCACCCCGGGCGTGTCTGCAGCCAACAGCCGCAAACAGCCACTAGCAGGCATCCCAGCTCATAAGCAGGAGGTCAGGGGCGCCTGAGGTGGAGGGAGCAGGACGCGCCCCAGGCGGCAGCTCCTTCCTTGATGCACGCTGGCTTGCACGCCGGAGTAGTCTTCTTCTTCTTCTTCTTTTTCTTTCTTTTTCTCAGGGGCGCCGCCACCTGCCACCTGCCTGCTTGCCTGCCACCTGCCTGACACGCCAGCCAGCTGCACAGCCCCACTGTGCTGACCCTACTGTGGGCCTTGCTGGTCCTCAGCTGGCCATGCCCCTGGCCCTGGCCCTGACTGCGTGCTGCCTGCAGTGCACTAGCCCAGCCCCAGGCGGCCATCACGGTGCTGCTGCTGCTAGTGGCCCCAAACAGACTGAGCCCCAGACCATGTTTTGGACAGTGCAGCCTGTTGCTAGGAAGCTGGGCAGAAGCTGTCCACATGGACCGCATGCAGAGGCAGTGCCTGGGCCTGCAGGTCGTGCAGCAGCCCCGGCCCTGTGCTGCCTGTGCTGTCTGCGGTTGAGTGGGTCTCACCAAACAAGGTGCCGCCTGAGGCGTATGCCTGCAGGGCTATCAGGCCCAGGGTGGTGCCGGGCATGGGGGACTCAGTGGGCAGGTAGCGCGCGTTGGCCAGGGCCGCGGGGTCAAAGTTCATGCCTTCAAACTTGGACATGTCCTGCAGGCCGGGGCATGGCAGGGAGGGCGCAGCTTGAACCGGGTTAGCGCCCAAGGTGAGGAGGGACCCTAGGTGGGGCAGGAACAAAGCTAGGAGGGAACTGAGGCAGCGGGTGTGGAGGCTCGGTGCCAGTGAGGGTATGCAGTGAGGGCGGTGTGCTGCTTCCACACGGGCAGCAGGGCAGCAGGGCAGGGCAGCAGGGTGGTGGCCGAGTGGCCGGGCAGCAGGGTGGAAGCCGGGGTCTGGGCTGCGGCCCTGACCTTGAGCATGGCGCGTACGAATGCACTCTTGCCAACATTGGCGGCACCGATGACGTACACATCTCTGCCCTGGCGCTCCTGGCTGACCTTGCGGGTCACAACCGTCACCCCTGCACCAGAAAGAGGGACAGCAGCCCTGCCGTCAATCCAGATGTGCCTGCCTGCCCCCCCTCTGCCCTTCCTGCCTGCCCCCCCTCTGCCCTGCCTGCCTGCCCTGTCCCTCCCCTGCCTGCCCGCCCTGTCCCTCCCCTGCCTGCCTGCCTGCCTGCAGCTGCCGGCTACCTGCCGCACACCCCCCCATGCCACCCTCACCAGCCTGCCTCCACTGGCCCCTCCCCCATCCCTGACACTAACCCAAACTCGGCCCACGCACATAATGATGACTGGGGCAGGGTGCAAAGGGGGGCAGGGGGCCAGTGGGGCTTGGGGGCTAGGGCAGGGTGGCACACAAGAGGTGTCAGCGGGGATGGCACACACAACAGGAGTCATGCCCACCCTCCCCCTGGCCCACGCCTGCTGCCGCCCCACGCCTGTCCCCACCCCCTGTGTGTGTTGCCCGCACCTTCCCCTGAGTGGCTGGACACCAGGTGGCAGGAGATGACGTTGAGGCGCTTGCGCAGGGCCGCCTCCATCAGCCAGTCCGCAACATCCTGAATCATCATGCACCATGCGGCCCATGCAGCGGCATGCCCAGGCTCATGCGGTCAATGCACATTCCAGTCCCTATGCTGCTGCCGTCTGTGTGCGTCACACTATGGAGCGGGCTGCCAGGTCCCATGCCCAAGCTACTGACGGTCAGGGTGACGAGGGTGTAAACAGTGGCATCACGGCAGTAGCAGTAGTAGCACCTCAGTCAGCAGTGAGGGGCGAGCTAAGCAAAGGTTACAGCAGGCAGGAAACAACAGGGTGCTGGCAGCCCTGACTGCCCTGACCCACAGTCCCTGACTGCCCTGACCCGCAGCAGCAGAACAGGAGGTGGGGGGACCGCAGCAGCAGACAGGAACAGGGTGCTGGCTGCAGCCTGGCGCCACCAACCCTGACCTGACCTGACCCGCAGCCCCCCAATCAATACCCACCCTGCCTCAGCCACAGCCCCGATCCTGCCGTCTGGCCCCTGCAGCAGCTGCTGGGCCCTGGTTCCCTGCAGGCTGTGTGCCCCGCCCTGCAGGCTCCCTGCCCATGCGCTGCTTACCCGGGGGTGGGTGCCCTCAGGCAGCAGGTCCATCTTGGTGCCCACCAGCACGATGGGGTTGCGGCCAACCATGTCCCGCACCTGGACAAGGGCAGAGGCAGAGGCAAGGGCAGTGCGGGCCAGCACACAGCAGCAGCAGCAGCAGCAGCAGCGGCTATCTACACGACACACAGCAGACACCTCAGGGCCCACGCACCCTCACCAGGTGCCCGCCCCCGCCCCCGCCCCCACCCCCGCCCCCGCCCCCGCCCCCGCCCCCGCCCCCGCCCCGCCCCTGGCCCCCGCCCAGTGTGATTAGTGTAGAGGGGGGAGCAGCAGTGCGGCTTTAGGCTTACCTTGCCCATCAGTGTGCCGGCCACATCCGTGAGGTCCACCAGCATCACCACAATCGCCTTCTTCTCCCTCACCTCCTGCTCACCTCCACAAACACCACAACCATCACCCCCAGGCAGAGCAGCAGCAGACAAGGCAACGAGAGGTAGGAGCAGCAGCCACCACAGCCCCGCAGCAGGCGGCACCCAGCAGCAGCACTCAAGCTAGAGACTGGCTGGGCCAGGTGCCACTGAGCACCACAGCTGACGATGCTGTCTGAGACAGGGCCTGAGGTACAGCACCACCACCCCCTTGCCCCACCCCCTTTCGCCCCCCTCGCCTCCCATCCTCCCCTCCCACCCTCCCCTCCCCTCTCCTCCCCTCCCCCCCCACCCCCAACACCCCATACAGACAGAGGCACGTGCCCAGCTGTGTGCAGGCTCAGCCAATGGCACAGGTCTGGTTGGTGTGGCAGGTCAGGCTGTCACGAGCAAGCAACTGTGCTGTAGGTGTGCCCTCCCCTCCCCCTCACACTCATGCACATGGCCCCCCTGCCCTTGCTTAGCCCTTGCTTAGCCGCCCAGCACCAGGCTGGGTGCCACACCAGGCTGGCAGTGCACACCAGCCACACAGCACACAGCAGCCACAGCAGGCACAGCAGCCACAGCACAGCAGCCACAGCCACAGCCACAGCACAGCCACACCAGGCTGGCAGTGCAGCCTGGTCAAGCCAGCCAAACCAGCAAGGCTCACCAGCAGCTGCAGCCGCAGGCGCTCGGGGGTGATCAGCACCTTGCCCAGCAGCTCTATGGCCTCCTCAGTGGCCTCAGCCTGCTCCAGCAGCGCCTGCAAGCACCACACAGCAGCCAAGCCGCCTGCCTGACAGCCTGCCTGCCTGCCTGCCTGCTTGGCTGGCACTTGCCTGGTGACTGGCTGACAGACAGGTGCAAGGCCTGCTGGGGGCCAAGGCGGGCGGAGAGCACTTTGCGGCACTGGCTGAGCTCAGCACTGGCTGGCAGCCTGGCAGCCTGGCAGCAGCAGCCTGGCAGCCTGCGCCCCTAGGCAGCCTGGCAGCCTGGGCAGCCTGGACACCAGCAGCCTGGCAGCAGCCTGGCAGCCTGGCAGCACTGCCCACAGCGCCTGTGAGTGAGCCAGGTGGGCCTGAGTAGGCCTGGGCCCTGCCAGCTCATGAGCCTGCCAGTCTGGCAGTGGACCCTGCAGCGCCTGTGAGCACCCTGGTTGCGCATGACATGAGGTGCGACATGCGCCATCCAGGTCCACCTTGGTGCATGCTGCTGGTCTGCACACGCTCTCAAGCCAAGCCAAACCAAACCACCACTGCCTGGACCAACTGCTGTGTTTGAGAGCATGTGACTGTGCTGCTGCTCTGCACACACTCCTAAGCTGCTCTGCACACGCTCCTAAGCCTCCTGGCTGCACGCCACCCTGAGCCGTCTGCCCACCTTGGCCTGCAGCTTTTGCGTGAAGTCCTCCACCCCGGGGATCATGACGCCGTGGGACAAGCCCTGGCAGCGCACACACAGCACCTGCACGCACAGCAGGGGAGGAGGGAGGGCGGATCACAGGGGCACTCTGCACATAGCCCAGTGGGTCTAAGGGCAGTAGGGTGCAGGGGCAGGGACAGGCGCAGGGGCAGCCCCACCCTAGCCATAAGCCTAGGGGGAGGTGGGGTACATGGGGCCCTCCTCCTCCTTCAGGCATGCAACAGCGGCGTCTCCTTTTGTCATACATCCAGTGGCCTGCAGGCCATGGCCCCTCAACACCTGATGGCCAGCTCTACTGCATGCTGCTTGGAGCATGGTGCGGGCCAGGGCCTGAAATGATGAGCCCATGCTGCCCCACACTCTGTACACATGGTGTGGCCTACAAACAGCAGGCCAGGACCTGGCAAGGCCGTGACCCTGCACTCTGCCACACCAGCTTGTCTCCCCAGCCTTCCTGCTGCACCTTGACCATCATCATCATCATCATGGCTTCATGCTGAACGTCACAGGTGCATGGGCGTTGCGCACCGCATGTAGGCATGCAGCATGCGCATGTGGGTCGTCAGCTTGCCCCAGCCAGGTCTCAGGATGAATGGGTCAGCAGCTGCTTGTGCTGGGTGCGCTATGCCTGACCTGCTTCAGCTGCCTGTGCAGTGCCTTGAGCTCGTACTTCTCAGGCGCCACATAGCCAGGACCTAGCGGTACACTGACTTGCAGCCGGGCGCCGCAGCCGTAGCATGAGCCCTGCAGCAGCGGCAGCAGCAGTAGGGTCAGCAGCAGCAGTCAGGTCAGCAGCAGAGGGAGTAGCAGCAGCAGCTTGCGCAAGTGCCAGCACCAGATGAAGTGTAGTGGAGCTGGGACAGAGACAGTGTGAACGTGGGGCGGTGTGAGGGGTGGCGTTAGACCACCCCTTGACTCACGGCAGCACCGGGGTAAGTAGGAAGATGCATGCACTTTGCATGCATGCATGCCTCCACACTCCTTGCCCAGCTGACTCATGTTGGGGCGGCGCTGTGGCTCCCTGCCGCCTGCCCCTAGCAGCTGCCGCGCCTACAAACCTGGGCACATCATGTCAAACCTGGGCGCATCATGTCAGTACCGGCTGCCACTCACCCGGCGCTGACCAGGTGGCTCCTCCATTTCCATGTCCAGCCGCTCGATCTGCCTCACGGCCTTTGCCGCAGCTCCCCTGTTCAATTCCTCCCTCCGTATGCCTGGCTGACTGCGGCTGCTGCTGCCGTCACTCCCCCGCACCGAGCTGGGAGCATGGGGAGGTCGTACAGCTGTGGTCCTGCTGCTGCTGCTGCTGCTGCTGGTGCTGCTGGGACGAAGGCTGCTGCTGGTCGGGCTACTGCTGTTGCTGCTGCTGAGCCGCTCACTGCTGCTAGTCATGCTGCTACTTCTGCTGCTGATGCCACTGCTGCTCGCACTGCTGGCACTGCCCCTGGTAAAGCTGGTAGGAGCAGCCCTCTCCCTGGGGGCCGGCCCTGGCCTGGCTGCGGGGTGGTCAGGAAGGCGCTGGGGGGACCCTGGGCTTATCACCCCACCCTGTCGTGCTGCCCTGCTGCCTGAAGTGCTGCGCATGGCTGCCGCCTCCCCTCTCCCTGGCGGTGGCCGGGCTGGTCTAGGGCGCTGCTCCTCCTCAGGCTGCACTTCCCCCCAGGTGCTGCCGCCGGCGGAGAACAGCCGCGATCTGCTATCCTGCACTGGGCCACTGACACTGCTGGCATTCACATCCTTCACATCCTTGTAAGGGGCAGCTGACTTTCTAGGGGCCTGGCTGCCTTCTCTGTCACTATGGGTTATGGGTTCTGTGCCAGCAGCTGACGCGCGGGCTTGTGCATGGCACATGAGAGGGTGAGGTGGCTGACCCAGGCTTGTTTGACTGCAGAGGCTTGCTGTGGAACTGCGGAGCAACAGAGAAGGAACTGCTAATGACTACGGCATGCTAAACTCATGGCTGGCAGCTAGACATGCAGGGGTTTGGCGGCTGATTGCGCGATATGTCTCGCGCGAAAGCCGCCGCCCAAACGCACCTGGGACATCTCGAAGGAAGCCACTGGCAACCCAAGTGGAGCATGCCGCTGCCTGATACGCTGCTTGGCGCTGGCCGGCTGCTTCAGCAGCAGCGTAGCGTAGCGATCAGCATGCCGGTGTTTCGCAACCGTTTTGTACGTTAGACGAATAATCGCGTGAAGGTCGCTACAGAGAGGCGTACAGCTTGATAGGACAGACATGCAAGATGTTACAGATGGCACTGTCGCCTGTCAACCTAGACTTGCTGACTTGGTTGGTAGCTGGCTCTGTACACCGCTGCCTCCCTGCTGCTGCGCCCACCCTGCGCACATGGTCTGCACAGACTGCCAACTCTCAAGGGTCTCTCAACTCTCAATGATGTGCATGCTAGGCCGCCAGTTCCCAGTGCCCAATGCTGATGGGCAGGGCCAAGCGGCCATGCCATTCTCATTAAGGTGCCCGCTGCCATCATCTTTCTGAATGCTTGTCTTGATCCTGGTGACCGATGAATCGGTCATATCCCTCCTCCTTCAGTCAAACAAAACTTATTCAGTCAAGCTTCCTCCTTCAGTCCTCCTGCTTGTTTCTGAGGCTTGCTCTTGGCCTTAGTCCTGGTCTTGGTGATTGATGAGGTGCTCTCCCCCTTCCTCCGTCTCTTGCTCCTGCTTGGTCATGGTGCAAGATCAACAACAAGCAGATTGCAATGTGAAAGCCACATGTCATGGCTGTTGACAGCCAGTGCCAGCAGACGGTTGGCCATGAGCAGAGCGTACCTTTTGGTGGTCTTCTGAGAGCAAGGATTAGCTTCCCGCATCATCATGACCTCAACCAGGGTGTCAGGCGCCAGCTGCGTCAGGTCCTTCCCCAATCTGCTTGCTAAAGCTTGCTTGACAGCAGGACTTGGCATCTCCTTCCATGCCGCCAGCACCACATCCTTCAGCCAGGCCAGCCGGTACTGCTCAGCCACACGCAGCCACTTGGCGATGTAGCCCACGCCGTAAAAGCTCAAGCACAGCTGGCCCCGCAGCAGAGATGTCAGCGTGCCACGTGCCTGGTCCTGGATGAAAGAAATGTGGTACTGCAAGGTAAGAGCCATACACAGTAGCCATAGTTTGTACTGCTAGGTAAAAGCCCCCCATGGAAGGGCAGAGGGATTGCAGCCAGGCTCCCAGGGAAGCTCAGAGGGTCCTCGGCTGCCTGGACACTGCATGCCCATACTTGTTGCACCCATGCCGTCCTTGCTATCACATGCTTGGCTACGGGGCATGCAGTGGATGTGGCCGTGGATGCTGCATGCCGCAATATCACATGCATGCATGCAATGCCATCCCGTGTCACTACAATGAGCCTACAAGCGCACCAGCATGTATGCATTCACCCATAAGAGCCGAGGTAGGGTCCAACAGGCCAACAGCCACAAGCTGCACTGCTGCTGGCTGAGGGTTCTCAACTGGTCGCTCATTGCTGCCGACTTATGACTCAATGCTGGATCAAGGCGTGGCTCACTGTGTGTGCCAGTGGCAGCAGCTCCAGCCACTCCTTCAGGCCCAGCTCAGGCTTGGGCCAGCGCTCTGGGTACAGCTGGCCCGCCAGCAGTTGCCATTGACGGCTCGTAGTATCAGGCGCCTGCGCATGGCAGGAACACAGCGACTAGCGGCCTGGCGGGGCTAGTCAAGGCATGCAGACCAGTTCAAGCATATGTGCAGGAGCAGGATCTCGCGTCGGCAACACGTCGCGAGCTACGGTTCCGTCGCGAGGGCTAGAGTTTGCGCGGACCACTTGCTTTCAGTTCGCGCTTGCCATCTGCCCTGTCGCTTGGCGACACCATTGCGTCCAGGTAGCGCGGCGAGGCGAGGCGTAAGAGCTCCCACGAAAAGGGTACCTCGCCATCAGAACACCGCACTTTCAAGGAATCCACGCGCGCCATCATCTTGTTTGCATCAAAATCCGAGCAAGGAGCGCGATCGTGCTGGGGAATAAGCGAGTCCTCGCCCGGTGTTATGTGATCCTCACACCCTTAATCCACTGAATCGCTGAGGTAGTATGACTATTACTGCAACGAGGGCAGACAGAGGCATGCCGTGTAATCCTGGCGTCTTTGATTCTGGCAACCTGTCCTCACAAGCCAGTAAGCTAGTGCCAGTGAGGTAGTGAGCTAGTGTCAGTGTGCTGGCTAGCCCCGTACAGGAGGACCTAGACAAACGTTATCTAGGACTGCAGGGCTGACATCATTGCGCATTCATATTGTTACGCGTTGACATGCTGGCAGCTCCTGGCAGCAGGCTCGAAGCACCCTTTGAGGCAGTCATACCCCGCCACAGCCTGCCCCTGGCTGAGCTATTCTCCAGTTCCTCCATCCCTTCCTTTTTCTTCTGCTGCTTTTGCCTGGCTCTTCATTACTACAGGTTAGTTTGCAGGCAGCCCAGGTCCTTACCCAATCTGCCTGCTTGGCATCTCCCTCCGTGCTGCCAGCACCACATCATTCAGCCAGGCCAGGTAGCTGACTCAGTGCTCCCCTGCCTCTCTGCGTTTGCCTGTGCTGCCGGTGCTGCTGCCGGCGCCTGCCCATGTGCAGCTGGCTGGTCCGCCCCTTCAATGCCCAGCTGGGTCAGCATGTAGCTCCGCCAGCTCCCGTCACGCAGTGCCTTGGCTATTTCCTTGGCAACAGCCTTGTCAGCTGCAACGGATGCAGCGTGCGCCTCGGCCCCCCGCAGCGGGCCAGCCTGCCCCTCCGGCTGCGGCGGCTGTCCACTGTCACAGCCATGCTTGGACCGGTGGGCTGCTAGGAGGGGACCCAGTGTGATCTTCAGGTTATCACTTGTCATCTTGCGCCCCACACATACGAAAGGTAGCTTGCTGTTGGCTGCAGTGCGTTCACCCTGCGCACATGGCCCACACAGCCTGCCAGCTGCTCAGTCTGCTGGTGTCTGCACTGCCCCTCGTCAGCTCATGGCATAAGTGACACATGCAAAAGATGGTGCTGATGGCTGCGACGGTGTCACAACACAACACGTCACGTGACATACTGCGTGACAGTTGTTGCTTAGCAAGGTTGCCTATGTACCAACACCTTTGTACCTTTGTTACCAATGATGTCTCCATGGCAATGAAGGGCTACTGTCGCATGCTGCAGTGACAGTCCAGATGCTGCCTGCCTGCCTAGCCTGTGAAACTGCCAGCCTGCAAAATTGCCCCTGCTTACTGCCAGCCTGCCAAACTGCCCAGCCTGCCAAAGTGCCCAGCCTGCCAAAGTGCCCAGCCTGCCGAAGTGCCCCGCCTGTTGAATTGCATGCATGGTCAGCAGGCTTCTCCTTGCGTGTTGTGTGTGCCGGCTGTGGCTGACTCCGCATTCCCAGGGCTTGACTGCTCCAATGTGCCCCTCATCAGCTCATGGCGCATACACGACACGCACGACACATGGTGACTGTCGTGTTGAGCAGTGTGGCAGCCTACCTGTTTGAGCTTGTTGTGGCGGCCAGAGCTCGACTTCTTGGCAGCAACCACCACATGAGCCTGGGCCAGCTCCCGAGTGACTTCCACCTGCACAGGCCCCGCACAGCGCGCTTACACACGCACCCACATTCACCTCATAACAGCCATACTCCAAAGCTCACGGGCTGCAGCAATGCCGGCTGGTTGCCTCAAGGCATGTCAGGCACTGCATGTCATGCCTCGCTCAGGCAGTGCTATGCGTGCAGCTGCAGCAGCAGCAGCAGCAGCAGCAAGGATTGCCAGTGCCACCACAATGCTAGCTGCATCTCCTACCTGCATGGCCTGACTCTGATGAGTAACCCCCACACCCTGCGGCCCTAGCCTTGCCGGCCCTAGCTCACCTGCTCTGTCCAGCCTGCTGTGTCGATGGCTTTCTGGGTGAGCCGGGAATCAGTGCAATACAGGAACAGCTGGAGCGGTGGCTGCAGCCGCGCAAACAGGAGCAGGAGTGTAGGCAGACGCATGCACAAGCAGGCCATGGATCGAGCAGCAGGCAGGCAGGCAGGCAGGCCATGGATAGTGTCTGGGACCAGGCCATGGACAGGGGCAGGGGCATGAAAAGGGACAGGCCATAGCCAGGGAGGCACGCCGTGGACATTGGCTGGGAGTTTATTGAGACAAAGCAGCGTCAGACCAACTGGTTTCTGGTCCCAACCTCCAGAAAGGCTGCCTGGCAATGACGATGATGGTCAATGGTCCACCAGCCATGCCAAGCCAGGCTATAACTAAGGCCACGTGCCTGCTAGCACAGTGATCTGTACACAGGGCCTGCTTGCTCTTCCCTGCTCATGCTACACATGCCGGCCCTAGGTGGCGCACCACGGAGGGACTGGGCGATAGCGCTGTAGGCGGACTGCCTGCTTGGGTGCCACTGCGGCTTGGCTGGCTTGTTGGCTCAGCTGGGGGGGTGGCAGGGCTGGCGGCAGGGCTGGCTGGTGGGGCCCTGGCTGGCGGGGCTGGGGCTGGTGATGTTCTGCTGACGTCCTCAGACCTGACAGCTTTGCTGCTGGCGTCAGCCTTGGGTTGAGCCCCTGGACTGCCAGCAGCAGGCAGGCCGAAGCCAGCAGGTTGTCTAGTGGATTGCTTGACAAGCCTTGCCTGGCCTGTTGATGCTGTTGTCCCTGCTGCTGACGTTGCTAGCCCTGTTGCTGCTGCTGCTGCTGCTGCTGCTGCTGGCTCTGCTATTGCTGCTGGCTCCGTCACTGCTGCTGCTGCTGCCTTTGTTGGGCTGCTAGTGGCTCCTGACCCAGAACTACTGGCACTCTTGGCTCCAATGCCAAAGCCACGGGCACTGGGAGAAAAAGCCAGGATGGGACCTGAGAAATCCAGCTTGGTGGAGGCCAGCATTTTCTCAAGCCGTGCATCAGGCGTAGAAGGCAGGTCCTGGACCTCCTCTTCATCCTCCTCCTGATGTTTTCTTTTGCTCTTGCTTGCTTGGGGCTGCTGTTCCAGAGACCGGGCAATCTCATCAAAGAGGGCATCACTCTCACGTTGGGAAAGGTCCAGGGACAGGCTGGACTCATCCACACGCTCATTGTGTTGTGGCGAAGCCATTGGGCTTGCATGGGTTGGCCCAGACCCGCTGCTGATGCCAGGCCGCTGCTTTTGCAGCTTATTTTGCTGCTGCGGCTTTACTTGTGGCTTTGGTTGCTTCTGCAGTGCGGGCTTTGGTGAAACCGGTTTCTCGCCACGCTTGTTACGGAGGCGTCGCAAAGCCGCTTCAATCCCCTCCTCCACGCTCGGCTGGGTCGCGGCAGCGATGCGTAGGTTCCTGGCATGGCTACTTAGCCCTCGCTGGAGCTGCCAGCTACAGCTACCTATCATTGTCGCTGATTGCTTGTAATAGCCCTGAGCTTGGCCGTGGCACATGCCACTGTTTGTCTGCAATTTGTGTCACACCTGCTGCCGCCAAACCCGCACCATAAGGACCCTGCCCCCATTCACTCCATGCTACAATCTAATTGTGGTGTCATCGGTCGCACCCTTGATGACTACAACCCCCCACACTGTTAGCACGTTCCCTCCAGCTAACTGGAGACCACTGGACATTCCATCAAAGCTAATAGCTTGCAGTTTATGAGGCTAGCGGCCTGTCCAAACTACAAGGCCCTATGGGCTGTTGCAGGCCCGGCCATTAATGCCCCGCCGGTATTCTGCAGCCCGGTGCAGCCACTGTCTAAGCTTGGGCAGCCGGTCATTGACCAGCTTGTAGCGCTGACATTGCGAAGCTAATCAAGTCGTCGACACAATGCAGTACAATCGACAAAAGAGGGCCTAACCTGCTAGCGACACCGTTGTGAGATGTAGAGGCTAACGGTGAAAGAATTACATGGAACGGATCAAGACGGTGTCGAAAAGTGAATTGCGGGGCCAATGGCGGGGGTGACCTGCTGGTATTCCTCGCCAATGGGAGGCAGAGACTCTAGGTCATCTCAACTGCACAGCTCCAGGAGACGCTGCACGCTCTCCCCAATGCGCTGAAAGTTGAGGCATGCGTTGGTGTCCTGCCCCAGCCGCTTGCCCCATGGGGGGGCCTGGGGTCGTGGCACTGGGCCAGGTGCAGTAGGTGGCTGGTCCAGGGCCGGGGGGTGACGCCACATCAGGCCCCGCACTTATTACCATGCCGCTGGACCAAGGCTAAGCGCAGCAGCAGCTGGATCACCTGGCCTGCTGGTGGTACCCAGTCTGCGGGCCTGGACCGGTCACGTGGCAGGTGTAGCTCACAAGGCCGGGGGGCATGCACAGTTGAGCTGATACGGCTGGTGCAGAACTCATCCACGATCACCAGCCTGTCAGGCCTGCCATCCGTGCTGAACCTGCTAGGCTGCTCCACCACCTTGCGAGATCCATCCTGCACCCCCTTGACCTTCTACCCACCCTGGCTGAAGTTGCCCGCTCCCAGCAACACCGCTAGGTCTATCCCGTGGTGCCGCTCCGGCCCTCTACCGCTCCGGCCACGACCTCGCTCGCCAGCTTGAGGCAGGGGGGATAGTGCTGGCACTTTCAGCTGGTGGGCTTTACTTTTCAGCTGGTGAGCCAAATGTTGGAACGTGTGGGTTTGTCTCCAGGGAGTGCTGCTGCTGTTGCCATAGTCACGGCTGCGCAGGTGGAAGGGCACCGGCACAAGCTTGCCTTGCCTTGCTTGGTCACAGTTTAGCGAAAGCGACACATGAGGCCCCACAGCCCAGATTTGACTAAGCGTATCGTTGCAGGCGTGTTGCTCACTGCTTGGTGCCTTGTCCTTTCCCACCGCGACTTCCCACGTCTGCCGGGCCGGCCTCGGGTCCTCTGTCGTCATCACGTATCTAACAAAGACCGTGAAAGGGTGTTGTTTGCGATGCAGCGGGCACAGAGCGTAGCACCACCTCCCGCGGGGTCCGGGAACAACGGCCCGAAGCTCAGTGCAGCCGACCTCGAGGCGGCCAGAGAAGTGGCACGCGAGGCTGCCGACGCTTTCATTACCCGTATAGTGCAGGAGCGCAGCTCAGATAGCGGCAAACGTCCTGCGACGGATGAACCCGTGGATGCACCCACAAAGAGGCTGGCTGTCGGGGCAGAGCAGCCCCCTGCTGCCGCCAAACCCGCTGCACCAGCTGAGCAGCCCCCTGCTGCCGCCAAACCCGCTGCACCAGCTGAGCAGCCTCCTGCTGCCGCCAAACCCGCTGCACCAGCTGAGCAGCCCCCTGCTGCCGCCAAACCCGCTGCACCAGCTGAGCAGCCCCCTACTGCCGCCAAACCTGCCGCACCAGCTGAGCAGCCCCCTGCTGCCGCCATAACCGCTGCACCAGCTGAGCAGCCCCCTGCTGCCGCCAAACCCGCTGCACCAGCTGAGCAGCCCCCTGCTGCCGCCAAACCCGCTGCACCAGCTGAGCAGCCCCCTGCTGCCGCCATGACCGCTGCACCAGCTGAGCAGCCTCCTGCTGCCGCCATAACCGCTGCACCAGCTGAGCAGCCCCCTGCTGCCGCCAAACCCGCTGCACCAGCTGAGCGGCCCCCTATTGAGGGCCATAAGGACCCTGCCCCCCTGAGTGCTTCTCCCACCAAACCCTCCCCTTCTGCAGCAACAGCAGCAACAGGTGCCTCCTCAACCGCAGCAGCTGCACCCAGCCCTGCAGCCCCCCTTGCACCTCACAGCTCCAGTCCTAGCTCGGCAGATCCCTTTCCTGGCGTGTTCACACCTGCTGATGGGGGGGCCCTGGCTGGCCTCTCCCTCCCTGCCACCTCTCCCCAGCCCCTGCCTGGGTCACCAACTGCACCCAGCCTGGCACCAGCCTCGGGCAGCCCTGGCCTTGTCACCCCTGCTGCCCCTGGCTTGGGTCCTAGCCTTGGCCTGCCTGTAGCTGCCCCCCAGGTGCTGCAGCAGCTGGGCTCGGCAATGGCTGCTGTGGCTGCAGGGGCATCCCCAGGCCAAGCTACGGTGAGCCAGCCCCCCCTTCTCCAAGCCATCCCGTCTGCTACCCAGCAGCAGCAGCCGTCAGGTACAGCAGGTGTAGGTGTGGTGGTGCCACCAGGCATGGCGCACCTCACAGGCATGTTTGTCAGCGGCACGGTGCCTGCTCAGCTGCTGGCTCCTGGGGCAGCAGCTGCTGCGCCAGTAGCCTCTGTGCTCGCCGCCAATGAGCCCGCTGCTGCCTCTGCCGCCCCTGTGGCGTCTCCAACCCCTGCCGCTGATGGCAATGGTGGGGTGCCTGACAGTAGCTCACAAGCAAGTCAGCAGCAGCAGCAGCAGCAGCAGGCTGGGCCTGGAGAGGCTGGGGCACCTAGCAGGGAGGGGCTGAGCCAGCAGGCGGGAGGTGAGGCTGTGAATGCTGGGCCAGGGCCAGGGGCAGCATCAGCGCCAATGGATGTGGATTGACATAGCTGGCTGGACCCTTAGCCCGGTTGTCAAAGTCAACAGACCCTTTACCGCTCGTGTGTGCATGTGTGGTGCATGGTGTGGGGGCATGATCAGGTTCTATGCGCTTGTATGGATGCGCTTATGGCTGTCTATTAATGTTTCTGTTGGACCAGTCCTTGTTGACTACTTGTTCAACCCATCTGCCTCTTGGCAGTGTGCAGTGTGCTGCTCAAGCTAACAGTTGACAGACACAAAGGCAAGTTGTTGTCCTGCATGGGTTGTCATGCATTGTTGTGTGTGGGCTGCATGCGCTCACCAGGTAAGTATCGAGGCTGCATGCGCTCACCAGGTAAGTATCTGGAACCCTGCCTTTGCTGTTAGAACCTGGGGTAGTCTGACCTCTTTCTAACTCTTTCTAAAAGCATGTGCACCGTTGTCCCTGTCCTGACAATGGGTGACACTTGCACTATTGCGGGCCCCACGTGATTCATTAGGAAAAGCGTTCCGTGTTTACAAAAAATCAGTTGCCTCGTCATCCTAGACTCCTCGACATTGCCAGGCCATCACTACACCAAGCTACCTGCACCACTACACCAAGCCACCTTCAGCTTAACGTGGCGCAATGGAGCAACGCGCAGCATCCCGGCTCGCGGTTATGTCGCAGCACCTGGCACCAGCCCCAGACGCCCAGGTGGCGATGGTGCTGGGCCGACAATTCACAGCTGCTACTCTTGGCTCCGACCCGACGTTTCCGCAAGCCACTACCGCAGCAGCCTTCCCGCCCTCGGTTAGCGACGCGCTAGGCCTAGATACGCTGTTGACGCCGGAGGAGCGAGCTGTGCGAGACAAGGTCCGGCGCTACATGGTGAGCGGCAGGAGGGCGGGAGCTGCAGCAAGGACAGCCTCCGATTGACAGTTGACGCTGCAGGGGACGGGTAATGATAGGGTGGGATGCAATCCTCGCAATCTATGTGTGCCTAGAAGTGGCCTTTATACGCTGCTCAGTACCCACCCCCACCCCCAACTACAGAGCCACTTTTAAGCTAGTGTGTGTGTGGGGGTGCATTCCTCATCCATTTCACTGGTGACCTGCGAAGCTGCTGGGAAGTGTGTATGTTTGTGTATTTATGCGGTTGCGATTGCAGGAAAAGGAGGTGGCACCGGTCATCTGTGGGTTCTGGGAGCGGGCAGAGTTTCCCCACCAGCTGGTGCCTTCCTTGGCCACCCTAGGCCTGGCAGGTGGCGGCAGCAGAGGCTATGGCTGCCCAGTGAGTGCAAATCCCACCGCCCTTCCCCTCCCCCTCCTGCCACCCTGGCCATTGCCCTCAATGGCTTTTTGCGCTGTGTAAGCGCTGCTGCCCTCCTTTGCTGCTGCCTTCTTGCCCTGGTCCATTCGCCCCCTGCCTTCTTGCCCCCAGCCTTCTTGCCCTGGTCCATTCGCCTTCTTGCCCTGGTCATATCCATCAGCCCCCCTGCCTCGCTGTGGCCATCAGAGCATCACCAGGTCTGTCAGGCCTTCAGGCTTCAACATGCTGTGGTTGGCCTTAAGACTGATGGCAGCAGTGGCAACAATGGCAATGGCAGCTGCGGTGGCTACAGCATAGGTGGCAGAGCCAGCAGCAGCAGCAGCAGCAGCAGCAGCAGGCATATCACTCCAGCAGGGCATTGGAAGGCAGTCAGGCAGCTGGGCTGTCAGACAGTGGACCTGGAGGTCCAGGGACCAGCCTGGCCACAGCCTACTGCGCGCTATCCCCAGAGCAGCGAGGGTAGGCTGATGATATCATTAAGGCACAGCCTGCTATCATCAAAGCCAGCCAGGTGGCTTAAGAAGCTAACCCTAGGTGCTGCAGAGTGAGGGATGGCCTTGGGGTGCAATGTCAGTGTTTAACCTGGCGGGGTGCCCAGCTCGTTTCTCGGGCCCAGAGTGTGACTGTTTCACTCCTGTGGGCACTGCAGAACCTAAGCATCATGAGCAACGCCATCGCTGTGGTGGAGATGGCACGGGTTGACGGCAGCCTGAGCACCTTCCTGCTGGTGCACTCCTACCTGGCTATGCTAACCATCTCTCTGCTGGCAAGTGTGGCAGTCCAGGCACGACCAGGCAGCAGAGCCCTATTCCCACGCCCCACTCCCACTCCCACGCCCACACACCAACCTCCACCCCCAACCCTCAACCCCAGCCCCAGCCTCTGCAGCACCTATGGCACAGTGGTATGTCTAGCGTGACACCTGCCTTGACACCTCTCTGCCCTCATGTGAGACTGCAACCACCACCACCACCCTTTGCACGCACTACTCTGGCTGCAGCACCAGCACTGTACACTGCCCCTGCGTCCCTTCACTGGTGGCAAGCACATGCCGCCTCATGCGGCAAGCACTGATGCTAAGGTGCACGCAGCATTCCAGCAGCTGCTGCCCTGTGTGTGGTTCCGGTTGGGTGTGGATTTGTGGGGTGTGATGGGGTGTGATGTGATGAACCACCTCCAAGCCTCGTTCTCATCCTCCAGGGCTCTGAGGATCAGAAGCAGGAGCTGCTGCCCCGCCTGGCCTCCTTTGACCTGGTGGGCTGCTGGGCCCTCACTGAACCCTCCAATGGCTCAGACGCCTCCGCCCTCACCTGCACCGCCACCAAGGTCAGTGCCACCAGGCCAGTGCCACCAGGGCCAGCAGGGGCAGGGTCTAGACCAGTGGTTTTGACCTCCAAAACAGCCAAGCTGATGCTGGTCACGATGGGACTAGAAAACAAGCTTTTAATTCCGATCGTTACGTATTACTGGTGTAGACCCTTGTCCCCCTCCCCCTCTGCCTCACCAAGCACCAGCGGCTATGAGATCGTGAGCAGGACAGTAGGCTTGTCATGTGTAGAGCAGCAGACAACCTTTGAACCTCCACCCTGTCACCATCAGGGTCAGTGGTGGTGAATGAGCAGGGACATGGGAGCACATCCCCTTCCACCTGTCCCCCTCTGCAACTTCCCTCATCCCCCCTTTCCCCTTTTTACTGCCCCCAAGAGTGCCAGCAGCTAGGATGTCAAAAGGCTGGGGCATGTCAGCTGGACATGGGCCACGTGTCTTCCTCTGTTCTCACGTGTTTTCCCTCTTCTCACATTCTTCTCTCCCCGCATGTCCCTACCTCATGGGCTGGCAGCGCTGCGTGTCAACCAGGTGCCGGGCGGTTGGATGCTGGACGGCCACAAGCGCTGGATTGGCAATGGCACCTTTGCTGACGTGGTGGTGGTGTGGGCGCGCAGTTCAGAGTCAGGCCAGGTCAGCCCCTGCCCCTGCCCTAGCACACCCTATGCCTGTACACAGCTCTCCTACACCCCGCTGGCAACCACTGCTGCAACCGCTGGGCAACAGCTTGTCGCGCAGCATCCCGCCCTGTCATGCGGGCAGTGGTTCAATTCGTCATGGCTGATGCCCACAACTGAGAGGTCATGGGTTCAATTCCACAGCGGCAAAATGCTGTCCACGCCCCATGCAGTAGTCCTCCCCCGATGCACGCCAGTGTCATCATCACAGTGGTGGCTGTATCGTGCCTGCATCTGTCCCCACACAAAGCCCCAGCCAACCTGCTGCAGCCAAGCCTGCCATAGCTGATGACCCACCCGACCTGCCTCTGCTGCTGCCAGCTGGCATTGCCACAATGCCTGAAGTGCCTGTAAGTGCCCACTGCTGCCAAGTGATTGTATGCAATGCAGCCACCAGCTGGGTCCACACACATCCGTGCAGGTCAACGCCTTCATTGTGCGCAAGGGTGCCGCTGGCTTCAAACCCACTAAGATTGAGAACAAGATCGCCCTGAGATGCGTGCAGGTGAACATAATCAAGCTCATGGAGGGGAGGTAGGGCCAGGCCCAGGAAGATCGGCCAGACACTAGCTCCTTGTTTTTGCCCTGCTGCTGGTGGTGCTGCTGCTGCTGCTGTGAGGGCCTTAGCTGCTGCAAGCATGCCCTGGGGCCTGGGGCTCTGGGCAGTGCCCTGGTGCCTGGTGCTTCTCTTAGCCTCCCATGAGGCCTCAGGGCTAGCCAGGCGGTGCAGGGCCGCCTGCCACTCCCCCTTGCTGCTGCCACCCTATCCCTCCACCACGCTGTTCAAAGGGGTGTGCGAGCAATGCTGCCTCCCTGCCGTCTTTTTGAAGGCTGTGCTACGCCCACCAGGCTGTGAATTGCTGCCCCTTGCCCTCCCCCCTGACCCCTGGCCCCCTGCTTGTCCTCAGAATGCAGACATGACGTTCGAGCGCTGCTTTGTGCCTGACTCTGCGCGGCTGCCCGGTGTGGAGTCGTTCAAAGACACCAACAAGGTAGCCTGGCCTCCAGCCCCACCACCACCGCCATGGCAGCCCTGCCACAGCGCTCATGCCACCCCACCCTGCCCCCACCCACATCTCCTGCGTGCCGCCTGGCGTGCCTAGGTGCTGGCCATCAGCCGCATCATGGTGGCCTGGCAGCCTGTTGGCCTGGCCATGGGGGTCTATGACGTGGCAGCGCGCTACGTTGCTCAGCGGGAGCAGTTCGGTACGCCGCTGGGCGGCTTCCAGCTGGTGCAGGAGCGGCTGGTGCGCATGCTGGGCAACATCCAGGTGCGCCGCCCTCCCCACCCTCCAGGCCCTACACCCAACCACACTGCATGTCACCCCTGCTGGTCCTGGACCTGCTCTTCACCCTCCGCACAACACCCCTCCATCAGAGCTCCTGGCTTGACCTCCTGACCTGGCCTGACCTTGACCATCAGCCTGGCATGAACACCCCTGGTTGCACCTGTCTTAGCCTGCCTGGTAGTTGGAGCGGTTGCTAGCGCCACACACCATGCATGTCATACTGTGTTGCTGGGCAGTGCATTGGAGCTGGTCAGCGAGGAGCTGGTGCCGCTCTGCCTGCCAGAGCAGCCAGCAATAGCAGCAACTAGCAGCCAGCAGCAGCAGCAGCAGCTCGAAGCAGCAGCCAGCAGCAGCAACTATGCAGCGGCCTGCGGTGTGGGCTGTCGTTCACCACAGGTGTGCTGGCTGCTTGCTCCTTGTGCACTCAGGCCATGTTCCTCATGGCCTGGCGTCTCAGCAAGCTGTATGAGGAGGGGCGCATGACGCATGAGCAGGTGCGGGGCCAGTAGACAGTGGTCAGCAGCAGCACGGCTGGCAGCTGCTCAGCAGGTGCTGCATCCATGTGGCCCCCCTTTCCAGCAGTGGGTACAGCAACAGGTGCAGGGCAGCTGCTAGGGTGCAGCTTTGCACTGCTAACATGCGTTGCTCTGTGCAGGGCGGCTGAGAGATGTCATTGTGCTGCCCTTAGCTGTCCATGGGGCGTCTGGTGATGTCATACTCATCGCACCTCCACCTTGCAGCCAGCTCCACTGGCCTTGGCTTCATGACCACATGGGCTTGCACTGTGCAGGCCAGCCTAGTAAAGTCCTGGACCACGCTCCGGGGCCGGGAGGTCATGGCGCTGGGTCGGGAGATCCTCGGTGGCAACGGCATCCTCACAGACTTCAACATTGCAAAGGTGGGTGCATGCGCCATGGCCTGCGAGAGGGTTGGGTTGTCTGGGCGGGCATGGGCAGGGCATGGAGGGTTGCATGTATTGCCCTTGGTCTATGGAGGTGGAGATGGCTGAAGGCCTAGAGGTCGTGAGCCAGGTCTCGTGCACCAGGCTAGCCGAGCTGCTAGTAAGGGTCTTGCAGCAATGTGCCAGCCCTTTGCCAGGTTGGCTAAGTGTGATGATGCAACTCACAAGCTGCGGTTGAGGCAACTGGCTCGTATGTGTTTCTGCACAGGCGTTCTGCGATTTGGAGGCGTACTACACATACGAGGGCACGTACGACGTTAACGTCTTGGTAGCGGGCCGCGGCATTACCGGCGTCGGCGCCATCCGCGCGCCGCAGTCCGGGAAGAAGAAGCAGGCACCGGTGGATGTGCAAGCCTGAAACCAGGCTGTGGCGCCGGGGCAGCACTAGCGTGGAGGGTTGAGAGACCGATGCCGTAGAAACTGTGCGGATGGAAGAAAAGCGTCGGCGTCAGACCGTTGACTTGATCATTGCTGATCAGCGCCGCCAACCGAACACCCTGCCTGTGAAGCTTCTGTCGTCGTCTTGTAGCGAATGCACTCCATCATTCGCGTGTCATCATTGTATCTGTTGCGTCAGCTAGTATACTGCATCGTTTGATAGCATGAGGGGTTGTTTGCTCGATTGTAAAGTCATCGCACACATGTTTCTCGCTGCCTGGTATCTGTGTGAGTGTGTGTGGCAAACTGAAGTATTCCAAGTATTTGTAGGTGTTTCACGTTGTTATTGTCTACGGCTAGAAGAAAAAACGAACCGTGCCTCGGCCAAAGCCGGAGGGATCCGACAATGACCTTTTGACCCCGCCCCGCCCCGCCCTGACCCCGCCCCGCCCCGCCCCGCCCCGCCCCGCCCCCCGCCCCGCCCCCCGCCCCGCCCCCCGCCTCGCCCCCCGCCCCGCCCCCCGCCCCGCCCCCCGCCCCGCCCCGCCCCGCGAGTAGGCCCTCTTGCAGTAGCCTGTCAAGCTCGCAGCCTGTCAAGAATGAGCCCGCAGCCTGTGTTTGCTTACAACTCTTGCTTCATTGTGGAGTAGCATGAGGGCTGTAGAGATACGCCGCCTCTTATGTCGCCATGCGTGCCATGGATTGGAAGGATGTCAGTTGAATAGGGAGCGTCCGTATCCGTGTAACGTTACATGTTACATCCCGTGTACGTACATTGCCGGTCATGTTACATAGCATTCTTAGCTGCTCGGCTCGCCTGTTGTTAGCATGTACACCCCGCCGCACTGGTCGCAACTGCTACCGCACCTAGATATATGTTCAGGGTCGCGGGCCGCGGACTGCAGTTCGACTACACTATTGAATTGAGTCTAACCATCTTACATTTCCCGCGTCCCGGCCCAACAAACGACGTTGGATCTGAGTTTTCAACATGGCAACGAAAAGCATGTCCTTCTCAGCCTATGCCTTACATAAACAACTATTAGCCACAGTGCCAACTGGTTATAAAATTAGCATTCTAAGGTGTCCTCGATATAGGAGCGCTGGAAGAGGAGCGGGTCATCACACTTTAAAGGAGACTGTACCGAAGCGACTGGTACTGTGTCTGCTGCAAAGCCTGCTACGCTATGGTCGAAGCCACGACAAAACCCAACTTGGTCAAGGCCCGACCGCGGAAAGCGACGCTGCTGGGTACGCGATGGCAGTGGCTGGTAGCAATGGCCGCTGTACTGCTATCGATCGCGCGATCTGTGTTGCACCTCACTACTCACACAGGGCTGTCGCCTGTACATATCGCAAGTGCTGCGCTGGTAGCTTTCGCCGCCGTGTACCTGCTCTACATCCGAGGCGCATCCCACTTCCAGCCACCTGACCTCACGCCCCTACACGCCCCCAAGATGACAGACCTGCCCGAATTCAAAGGCGGCTGGGCAAACGACATGCTGTGGGGCAGCTACCGCTCTGGCCTGTACTTTGGCATGCGCACCAGGTCTGGCTGACCTGGCCACTACTGTCCTTCCTGTACAAGCAGCACGGTTTAGCAGCTGGCTGGACAGCAGGGCATGCGGCATCCCCCCCTCTTTCCTCATTAGGGCCTCCAATTGAGTCGAACCAATAGGGGCCACTACTAGGGACCACTCAGGGTGGTGCTAAGGGGCTGTGTGGAGTTATGTTCCAATGCACATGGCACATGCACATGGCACGGGCGCCTACCCCCCACACCATTGCCTGACCTCTGTGACAGGGCTATGGTCTAGAGTTGGCACGACCTGAATGCACTAAATGAAAGCTGATGACAGCTCAAAGGAGGACAAACAATTGTGCTTCAGCAGGCTGTTGCTGCCGCCGCTGTTGCTGCTGCCGGTCTCGCAGCCGCATGCAGCCCAGGCTCGGGTACTCCTTGCCGTGGGCTGGCACAGCTGCCTGGTCTGGCCACCAGCACAGCTCCAGCGGGCGCCACAGCAGGGCACGCGGCAGCCCCGCCATATCCCAGACAACCCCAGCCCGCACAATGCCTTCTTAGTAAAGTAGCCCATGCAACATGTCAGCAGCCACATGAGGGCTTGGGATCCATGTCTCCTGGCAGCTACAGAGCCTGCTGCCGACAACCCGCACCAGCAACCAAGGCCACCAGGACCTAGAAGACCTGCCATGCGCACATGCATGCAGCATGCGCCACGCACCCGTCATGGCTGTGGGTGTGTGAGTGCTCTGCAGATCTCCCAAGTCTCTGCTGGCTGGCCTGATGTGGTTCAACCCGGACTCACCCCAGGACTTCGTTCAGCAGGTGGGCCCTGGCAGCGAGTGAAGCAGGTAGAGGCTGGGGCTGACACCCGCTCAACTTCACTATACCTCAACTTGACCCCCTGCCCTGCATCTCACTTCAACCGTGCCCCTGACTCTAACCTGAACCCTGTATGGCAGGGAGAGTCTTAGGAGACCAGCTGTGCTCAGGCCGGCAGCACCAGCTCATGCAATGTACCAGGTCCTGTGTTGCAGATTGCTGGATGGGTGCAGATGTAGATTGGTGGTGATTGAATGTGGGGCAGCTGATCACCACCGTGGTGGTAGAGGGGAGGCAAGGCCAGGCAGGGTTGTGCGGGGCCAGGCAGCAACCCATTGCAGCAGGCTGCCGGCCTGCCTCCCTCTCCCTCCGCCTGCTCCCACAACAGACCATCACTGGCCTGGGATCCAGAGGTGTGGCAAACTGTGAGCACCGAGGAGGTATGGCTGTGAGTGTGACCATTGTTGTGTGATTCAGAGTCTGACTGCTGTGGCGCTGAGGCTGGTGCTGGTGTGGCTGTGTGCTGCAGCGGGTGCGCCACCTTGCAAGTCAGGACGACCAGCTGGCCCGCTATGGGTGGGAGCGGCATGATGGGCGCAGCTATGGGCGCCAAACCCTAGTGGACGGCAGCGTCACCCTCACCCTGTCCATGGTATGTGCAAGCCTGTGCCAGGGCCAGGGGAGGGTGAAGGGCAGCTGTGCTACAGGTGCCAGCTGTGGCGGCAGCTGTAGCTTTGGTGGCGGCAGCGGTAGTGTGAATGGAGTAGTGGAGTGTGGTGATGGTTTTGGAACACAGTGTGCATGTGTGAAGGACAGCTGTTTGGGGTTTGAACAGTGGCGACATGCCATGCAGGGGTGGTGGTGTATGCCTGGTGACACCGCCTGCCTAACCTGCTGCCAGCACCACCTCCGGCTGCATGCTTGCGGCCATCCCTGACCTGACATCAGAGGTGTGGCCTCCCTCACCCTCCCCTGCATACCATTGACCAGAGACCCATCATGTGCATAGGTAGGGGGTTCGACTCCCAGCAGCTGCAGCAGGCTGGCTGGCTGGTTGTAGGTGATGGCGTGTGCCTGCCTGGCTCCAGGTCAAGGTGCAAGGCGCGGGCAAAGGGCCTGGAGGGGACTGGGCGGTGCGCATCAAGACCAGCCGCACCCCTAAGCATGCAGGGCCCAGGGCAGCTCGCGTCAGCCTTGTCATGTACCTGGCGGATGAAGACACGCCCAAGGTGCTTGGAGAGAGCTGGCAGGGATGAGGGGTGGGGCAGGGAAGGCCGGTGCAGGGCGCGCAGGGGCAGGGCGGGCGGGTCCAGGGCAAGCAGGTCCAGAACTGGCAGGGGCAGGGCAGGCAGGGGCAGAACTGGTCGACACCCACAGGGGCATTAGAATGGGCTATAGGGACAGGGGCGGTGTCAGGGACTGGGCGATGCAGTGTGGTGTGGTGCCCAGACATTGCTCCGTTACTCTTCCTGACCTGGGATGCGTCCACTGCAGAGTGCCTGGCGGGTGCTGCCTGGGGGTGAGCCCACGGACCTCAAGGAGCCCACCACCCTGGCCTGCGGAGCCAACTCAGGCAAGGCCATCACTCTCCTCATGCTCCAGGTCACACCCCTCCCCCCTGCTGCTGCCCGGCTATCCCCAGCATCCTCTGCTGTTGCCGCTTCTGTCACACCAGAGAAGGTGCTGTGGCATCCACTGCCTTGCTGCCAGGCTGCAGCGTCACTAGGGTCAGCAGATACTGCTGACATTGCTGACCCGCCCCCTGCTGCTGACCCGCCCCCTGCTGCTGACCTGCCCCCCTGCTGCTGACCTGCCCCCCTGCTGCTGACCCGCCCCCCTGCTGCCGACCTGCCCCCCTGCTGCTGACCCGCCCCCCTGCTGCTGACCCGCCCCCCTGCTGCTGACCTGCCCCCCTGGCCTCAGTGGTGGGGGAGTGGAGCTTCCACATGCTTGACTCCAGCAAGAAGCGCTTCAAGGTGCCGCCCCGGCTGGACTACCTGGCAGTCCCCTCACTAGAGGGCGGCCACGACCTGAAGCAGTCCGTGAGGGAGCTGCTGCTGTCAGTCATATACGAGCAGATGGAAAGGTGAGCGGGCGGCAGCAGCGTGTGTAGCATGCAAAGGGGGAGCAGGGGGCTGGGCCGCAGCCAGGAGGGTAGAGTGCGGCCGGGCGGTGGCCCTGAGCGCTGCCAGCAGTTGGGGAGGGGGTAGGGGGAGGAAGAGGGTGTGGCCTGCTAGAGCTAGAGCAGGGCCAGGCGTGATACGATGGCTAAAGGCTGAAAGATTGGAGGGTGTGAGCGAGGTGTAGAACAGCCACACATGTCACTGCTCTGATGGCATGCTAATTTGATGTCACGCAGTCATCCACTCACAGAACATGAGCGGTTGGCTGGCCATCCACACATCCGACCCTGTCATCTAGTCAACCCTGTTGGGGCTGTAAAGCAGGCTTGGAAAAGGCACAGCACTTGGCTACAGTAGGGAACTACCAGCAGGCTGGTGGGCAGCAGCACAGGAGGTTGCTGGTGTGTAGATCATAGTTCGCTATGTCATCGTGTCGCCCTGCTGGTCATCGAAGCTTGATGCAAGGTGGCGCAGCTCATGCTGCTGCTCATGGCTCTGCTGGCCACAGGGACCCCGCCTCAGAAGTGCATCTCACCTTGCCCAATGGAGTGACGACAGGCTCCGACCTGGCCATGTTCCAGGTGAGCAGCAACAGCCCTGGCCCAGGCCTACTTCGCAGCGATGTAAGCTTTCCCTTCTCCACCCCACCCTCACCTTCACCCTCACCCTCACCCTCACCCTCACCCTCACCCTCACCCTCACCCTCACCCTCACCCTCACCCTCACCCTCACCCTCACCCTCACCCCTCACCCCTCACCCCTCACCCCTCACCCCTCACCCCTCACCCCTCACCCCTCACCCCTCACCCCTCACCCCTCACCCCTCACCCCTCACCCCTCACCCCTCACCCCTCACCCCTCACCCCTCACCCCTCACCCCTCACCCCTCACCCCTCACCCCTCACCCCTCACCCCTCACCCCTCACCCCTCACCCCTCACCCCTCACCCCTCACCCCTCACCCCTCACCCCTCACCCCTCACCCCTCACCCCTCACCCCTCACCCCTCACCCCTCACCCCTCACCCCTCACCCCTCACCCCTCACCCCTCACCCCTCACCCCTCACCCCTCACCCCTCACCCCTCACCCCTCACCCCTCACCCCTCACCCCTCACCCCTCACCCCTCACCCCTCACCCCTCACCCCTCACCCCTCACCCCTCACCCCTCACCCCTCACCCCTCACCCCTCACCCCTCACCCCTCACCCCTCACCCCTCACCCCTCACCCCTCACCCCTCACCCCTCCCGCCTGCCCCGCGCTGACCCCGGCCCCCTAGGCCGTCCCCGCAGGTATCTGTCCAGGTGGGAAGCTCCGTGGACTTTGTGTTTCTCAGTGCCCCAGGCCAGGACCCCGCCGCCCGGGTGGCTTCGTTGAGTGGGGCGCCCCTCACTCAACTGCTGCTGGACAAGGAGCAGGAGTTTGACTCCCATTTTGAGCGGGTGAGCAGCGCATGGCTGTCACGGTGACCAAGGGCATATGGGCACAATCACCTAACCCCCTCACACGTTACCAGTGGCAGTACCAAAGACAATGCCATGAAGGGCGGGTCAGGTAGGGGTGAGAGCCATGGCTGTGCCTCAAGGAGGTGTACTGCGAGGGTGGGTAGAGGAGGAGTGCGCAGCGCTGGTGACGTTGCTGGGGGTCAGGAGCAAATGCCTGCCTGCTGCCGCCCCTGCTAACCCGCTTGCTCCCTTGCTCAAGCTGTAGGGTGCAGCCTGTAAGGTGCATGGCTGTGTGGCCCTGGCTCTGCCCCTTGTGCTACGCTTGCAGGTGCTGGGCCCCGTGCTGGTGCCCATGAGTGAGGAGGACTACTACCCCCGCCAGCTGCAGGAGGCCAGCAAGGCCGCCCTCAGCAACCTGCTGGGCTCAATGGGCTACTTCTACGGCTCCTCACAGGTGCTGCTGACCAGGCAGCAGGTCATGGGTCCCACCCTGACGCCCCCTCACAACTGGCACCTGGACCACAACCCAAACAGCACACACCTCGTCACTTAGCATAGCCTCTTGTCCCTCACTGCCGCCACCACCGCCCTGTCACCTCCTCTCGTCCTGATGCTCCTCCCTCTGGCCCTTTCCTTGCTCTGATCCTAACCCTAACCCTAACCCTAACCCTAACCCTAACCCTAACCCTAACCCTAACCCTAACCCTAACCCTAACCCCAGATGCTCCTCCCTCTGGCCCTTTCCTTACTCTGACCACTCCCCTGTGATGTGCGGAAATGATGCAGGTGCTGTACCTGGCTCCCTCACACCCCGGCACTGCCTGCTGGCCCCCCTGCTGACTGCACTGCCTGCTGCCTCTCCTGGTCGCTGTTGCAGGTGCGGCTGTCAGCCACGAAGGTGGCGCCCTACTGGCCAGCGCCTCTCTTCACTGCGGTGCCTAGCCGCTCCTTCTTCCCCCGAGGCTTTCTTTGGGACGAAGGTTTTCACCAGCTGCTGATAAACAGGTGACCCTGACCCTGACCCTGACCCTGACCCTGACCCTGACCCTGACCCTGACCCTGACCCTGACCCTGACCCTGACCCTGACCCTGACCCTGACCCTGACCCTGACCCTGACCCTGACCCTGACCCTGACCCTGACCCTGACCCTGACCCTGACCCTGACCCTGACCCTGACCCTGACCCTGACCCTGACCCTGACCCTGACCCTGACCCTGACCCTGACCCTGACCCTGACCCTGACCCTGACCCTGACCCTGACCCTGACCCTGACCCTGACCCTGACCCTGACCCTGACCCTGACCCTGACCCTGACCCTGACCCTGACCCTGACCCTGACCCTGACCCTGACCCTGACCCTGACCCTGACCCTGACCCTGACCCTGACCCTGACCCTGACCCTGAGGGCTGCAGGTGGGACCCCAGGCTGAGCCGTGAGGTGCTGTCCTACTGGCTCGACCTCATGAACAGCAGAGGCTGGATACCAAGGTAAGTCCGCTGCCCACCCCTGGCCCACCTGCCCAACCAGCTGGTATCAAATACTGTTGCACTGCACACTGCACACTGCACACTGCACACTGCACACTGCTTGCGCCATTAGAGGCTCGCTACAGCTTTGGCTGCTTGTCCGCCCTCCCCCTCTTTGTGTAAGGGGACTCCTGCTGCCCTGCATCCCCCCTGACTGCCTTCTTCCTGGCCGCCAGCCCTCAGCTTCTGTGCAGCCCTGTGTCATCTCTGTGACACCCACTGTGATGTGCACCGCTGCTGGGGCTGCCACTGCTGATGGGTCAGGGAGCAGATCCTGGGCGCGGAGGCCGCAGCACGCGTGCCGGCTGAGTTTGTGGTACAAGACCCGGCGCACGCCAACCCCCCCTCCCTGTTCCTGGTGCTGCTGGAAATGGCCAAGGACGTGGTGGCGCTGGAGGAGGAGGAGGCCCACCAGGTGATGCGACATAATCTGGATCAGGGGAGGGCTGGGGCTGGAGGGCTGGAGGGCTGAGGGGCTGAGGGGCTGAGGAACTGCACTGAGGGCCAGGGTGGCAAGCACTCAAGAGACCACCAGGTACCATAACCTGGCAACCGAGCCTCGCTCATGGAGGGGGTGGGAGATGGGTGGTTGGCGGTGGGTGGGTTGGGGTGGGGTGGGGGTAAGGAGAGTGTTTGGAGGTAGGTTGCAGATCATGTACACCAGAGGTATGGACGCCCAGCACTGATGTCCTGCTGCACAGACGAAGTCTGGGCAAGGCAGCGGAGAGGTGCAGGAGGGGGCGGAGCGAGTGCGGGCCACCCGCAGCTTCCTGCACCGCGCCTGGCCACGCCTGGAGGCTTGGTTCAACTGGTACAACACCACCCAAGCTGGGCCCCTACCCCACAGCTACAGGTGCGGGGCGGCAGGGGGGCAAGAGCAGGCGGGGAGGGCTGGCAGGCTGCCACGCAGGTTTGTGGTGATGGTGTGCCCATGACCTGGAACTGTACGGCCCAGGAGGCGGATGAGGGGGTGATGGGGGGTGGATGAGGGGTCAGGGGTCTACAGCAGTGATATGTTTTTCTGCGTTATACATAACGATCGGCTTGTTTTCTAGGCGTGGATTTCGTTACCAAACGGACCCTTGCCTTGGCTGGCCTCGGCTGCTTCGTAACCGGAAAATGTCTTTTTGTGTATAATATTTATAGGAAAAAAATACATCGCATAAAAAAATGCAGCGTTACTTGTTTTTCGTTACCAGTCGGGACCAACTGCGTAACCAGCCATGTGAAGGTCCTGGACCCTTCGTGACCAGCATCAGCTTGGCTGTTTTGAAAGAAAAAAAACTGGTCTACAGCAGTGCGACGAGCATGGCTGGGCAGCGGGGCGGGTGGTGAAAGTGCTGGGTGGTGGCCAGTGGGAGGGCAGGTGGGCGCCTGGAGGCCCCCCCGGATTGGGTCCCCACCCCTGGGAGAAGAAGACCACACCGGCATGAAGAGTACTAGCGTGCATCAGGTGGAGCTGCCGCCCAGGAGCTTTTGCCTGCTCCCACCCCTACCCTACAAGCCCTAGGTCCTCCCCTCCGACACAACCATACACACATGTATAGAGAGAAGCCCTCCAGGTCATTGTCTCCCTGTGCTGCACACCCTTCACCCTCAGCATCTCCTGCAGCCCCCTCCTGGCTCCCCCATGCGCGCCCGGCCCAGCTTGCCTCCTCTACCCCCCTGGTGGCCTGGCTGCCAGGTGGCATGGCCGCAACGCCTCCACCGTGTACGAGCTCAACCCCAAGACCCTGACCAGTGGGCTGGACGACTTCCCGCGCGCCTCACACCCCACGGCTGATGAACGCCACCTGGACCTGCGCTGCTGGATGGTGGGGCAGGGAGGGGGACGGGTAGGGGCCAGGGGGGCGAAGGGGGGCGCTAGGGGCCTGAGGCTGGGGGCAAGGGGGAGGGGGTTGGGGGGGCGTGAGGGTGGGGGGGGTGCGCTCCCACCCCCGACCTGACCTGACCTGCCGCTGCCGCCCCGCAGGCCTTGGCAGCTCACACCATGGCCACCATTGGCGGTGTGCTGGGCCTGTCCCCGGAGGTGGTGGAGCCCTACCTCTTCACCAGCCAGCTACTCTCAGGTCAGACCCTCAGGGTGGAACCAACCAACCACCCGCCTGCCCGCCTACCCACTACCTGCCCGCCCGCCCGCCCGCTCGCTGCCCCCCCTTATGCACTACCCCACAGCTGTGCCTTGGCCTGTGCCCCTCAGACATGCCCCTGCTGGACGCCCTGCACTGGGACGAGGCCAGCCAGCAGCACCTGGACTGGGGCCTTCACTCAGAGGCCGTGGCCCTGCAGCGCACCGCTGTCATGGTGGATGGCAGGCCGCAGGTCAGCAGAGCGGCCCGGCAGCACCCAGCAGCTCTGTGCCCGCTTTCACGCCGTGGCCACACCCACTCGCACTACCCCAGCCCCCACCCTGACCGCTGCACTCTCCTCACACACTTGCACAGAGCACTGGCGGCTCATGACGATCATCAGCATCATCATCATCATCAGCAGCAGCAGCAGCAGTAGCCAAACATTGTGCTGCTGCATACTCAGTGCAATCAGCAGCAGCATCAAGGACATCATGCTTGATGCTATGAAGGCTATGAGGGCTTGTTGCTATGGAGGCAGCTATCCCCCTCATCCCCTAGCCCCATCACCCTCAGCTCCAGCTACAAGACTGGCAGGTGTGAGCTCCCACCCCACCCTGTGTGTGCCCCCCCGTGCCCTTGTCAGGAGGTGGCGGTGAGGGTGGTGCGGGAGGAGCCCCGGCTGCAGTACGTGCCCCACTTTGGCTACGTGTCCCTGTTCCCCCTCCTCATGCGCATCCTGCCCCCGGGAAGCCCCCGCCTGGGCGAGCTGTTCGTGCACATCAATGCATCCGAGCTGCTGTGGACCTCCTTTGGGCTGCGGTGCGTGGAGGCGCCAGGGCTGGGAGTTGTAGAACATCTAGAAGGCGTCTGGGTGGAGGGGGGGTGGGAGGGGGGGAGGGGCATGGGGGAGAGTGGGGGGCATTGTTTCGATAGGGGAGACAGGCAGAGATCAGCAGGGGCGGTCAGGGTGCGGGTAAGTGGTGCTGCGCCGGCCATCTAGGCACGCTGACCTGCACAGCCCCTCGCCCACTCCCCTGCATGCATGCCTGCCAGCAGCGTTTTGACGGGGCTAGTGCGAGGAGAGGTGGTGGGGCGCTGCTGGCCATTCCGGCACCCTGCCCTGCACAACCATCTTCCTAGAAAAGCACGCAATGCAGCCCCCAGCACTCACCTCCTACACTCTTCACCTGACCGCACTTTGTTGCGCCCACTTGGCCACCTGACCCCGACCCCCCTGCTGCTGCTGATGCATGGCTTACCAGGGACCCCCAATGCCTAACCAGGCCCTGACCAGCCCTGCCAGGTGTCACTGTGGCCCCTGCTGCTGCTGTGCCCCCTGCCTGCAGTTCGTTGTCTGCCGCCTCCTCCTTGTACCGGCAGCACAACACACTGCACGACCCCCCTTACTGGAGGGGTCAGGTGGGGTGGCTGCGGCCAGGGCGGGGCAGGGCAGGGCAGGGCGGGGCAGGCGGGGCGGCTGATGACAAAGAGGGCTGTAGCAGCTAGGGCGGCAACATGGCCAGGGCTGGGGGTGAGGGACGACTGCATCAGGCCAGGTCCAGGCAGGTGCCAGCAGGTGGAGGGGGTCAGACCACAGCAGGGTGGGGCGGGCCGGTATGGCATGTGCAGGGACAACCAAGCAGGGTCACAGCTCCAGCAGCCAAGGGGCAGCCACGGGGCCTCTGGCATCTGATGTGTGGCTTGCAAACCCAGCAGCCACTGAGCAGGGTAGAGGTTTGTGACAGGCAGGAAAGAGACAAAGCAGGTGCCATTAGACAAGATGCTACGGCAGAGGAGGGAAAAGGTAAATAGTCATGCCCACACTACCTTGTTTAGACAGGCTGGCGCATGGGTGGCCAGTCAGGGGAGTGGGCAGGCAGGCGGGCGGGTGAGTGGGTGAGAGGGTGGCGAGGGAAGAGCACATGCGGGTGTGTATGGTGTGGGGTATGTGGGCCTTGCTACCTCTGCCTGCTGCATTATGTCGTCGCCTGCCTGCTGGCCTGCAGGTGTGGGTCAACATCAACTTCCTGGCCCTTAGCGCCCTCAAGTACTACGCCACGACCCCGGGACCTTACCAGCAACAAGCCACTCAGATACACTTGGCCCTCAACAACAACCTGTTGCAGGTGGGCGCAGGGAACGCCGGCGGTGGACCGGTGGATGGCCACCGCGCCGGCCGGGTGGCACCGGGAAGGCCGGTTGTTTGGCCGGCAGCGCACCCAGGGTAATCCTGGCCCATCGGTGCTCCGTGACTGTCTGCTGGTCGCTGGTCGCGCGCAGACTCTGGTCACTCAGTACTACGACCGCGGCTACTTGTTCGAGCAGTATGACGACCGAGACGGACGAGGCGTCAGTTCGCACCCCTTCACGGGCTGGACCGCGCTTCTGACGCTCGTCGCAGCGGATATGTATTGACCAGGCGTTGCGACGTCATTTCCACACCATGGCCATCATCATCTCACGGTCCGTTTGTGCAGTGTTGACGCCACAGCAGCGACAACCTCTATTGACAGAGAGAATCATCCAGGTCCGACGCGGAGGGCATTGAGACGCCTGACTGTTTATTATTATAGGCATGCACTGATCTACAGCATTCCCTGATCTACACCGCGCAAACGTGAAGCGACCCGACAACTTAAGCAACCACCTAACGACGCGATGCACGGAAAGAAATGGGGGCTTCCGGTGAAGACACAAGAGAACACGGGAAACGGGGTGTCCGGAACCAGGCAATTCTCTGTGTACAGCATGTGCCCAACTGATGCCACTGTGTACCGCTATGGCCACTCAGCTGTTGCTGTTTTCATTAATAAGTTTGCTTGCGTGGTAGCCCTCGCACTCGGAACTGCTTTGGCCTCGGTCGTACCCAAATGTAAAGTTGACCAAGGTGTCAATGACAAATGTGTGGCTTACCTGATGATGAGTCGATGGGTCAGTCGTCACAGCAACCTCCACACATAGCCCCCTCCCACCATCTGCTTGCTTTCATAACATGCGCACTACCACCTGCAAGGCAGCGCCCAAAACCACTGAATCCCGATCAATGCCCTCCCCTCATAAGTCGCTCTCCACTCTCAAGTCACATGTCACATCAACATCTATTGCATACCTCATTGCTATTCTGGCTGATCAGAAGCAGTGGAGCAGCCATTGGCACACCTTTGCCACAAGCCAGCTGACAAAGCGTGACGCGTTGGCTCATCGCCCTCATGACCTGCGCTACCTGCCCAATGCAACCTGCCCAATGCTGCCCCCTGCTGCCTGCTTACCATAGCGAAAGCTGCACTTGTCAGGCAAAGGCAGGGGCAAACGCATAAGAGGTAGCCCGCCACGACCAGTCTGCCTGTCCACCAAGGCTTTGTAAACAACTCTAATGACCTAAACCCGAAAGAACGGCTGCACGACCATTGTCGGCTACCTCTGCAATGCTGGGCTATGTGGGGAGGGCTCAGCAGCCTGATCAGAACATGGCAAGGACTTAAGCACAACGTGTGCTGGCCCGAGCCAGGCAACTTGACATGGTCCTGGGTCATGGTCTAGGAATGTGGAGGTGGTGGGCTGGTCAGCCACCTTAAGAGAAAAAGGGTGCCCCACAGCTGCACTGTTTGCGGTTGCCCATGCACACCCCCTCAAAGGTAGCATGGCGGCGGGAAAAGGGCACCATGGGGGGAGCGGCTAGGAGGGCGGCCTGCAGGTGTGGAGCCGACAACAGGTAGAGGGAGGTGAGGGTCAGGGTCAGGTCCTGGGTCAGCCTTGGGGTTGAAGCCGGGGTCAGGGTCAGGGCAGGGGGAAGGGGCAGCTCTGTTCTTACCTCCCAAGCACATCATCACACCTTCCCTCCTCTGCCCTGTAGTGGGCCCTGCCTACCTGAGCAGCCTCCAGGGCCCCGGGTTGGGCCGTGAGGCGGATGTAGTGGTTGAACACGCGTATGGACTTGACTGCGTCCTGCACCGCGTTGTGGTCTCCGCCGCCCTCCGGCGCCTGGCCAACAGGGCAAGGCAGCGGTGGCACTGGATGATAGGCAAGGGTGAAGGTCAGGGTCAGAGGGGGTCGGGGTGAGAGTGAGGGGTGGAGTGAGGGATGGGCAGGGGAGGGGTGGGCAAAGGCCCCACTTGATGGTGAGGTGAGCCTGGCTGGCTGCGGCCCTGTTCTCAGAATTTTCACCCCACCATGACCATCCCAACCTAAGACTGATAGTCTTCATGAAGCGCTTGGTTGATGATCATTAGGCATATTTGCTGGGCCCCTTGCTGCCCCTGCTCTCGCTGCTGCTGCTCCTGCCTCACATACCATAACCCCCCTGCCCTCCCACTCTCTTGCACGCCTGCACCTCCCCTGCCCCTCTCCCCTGCCCCACACCATGTGCTGCCATTCACCTGCCAGTTGAGCAGGACCTTTGCCACTGCATCTAAGCTGAACACAGTCCAGCTGCAGAGCACACACAACACAATGTTGGCAGTTGGCTCAGGCAGAGCGTCCACAGCAGCGCATGCGGTGTGCACCACGACACCGCATGGGCCCCCACAGCCAGTTGCAGTAGGTAGGCCCTGCCGTGTGCTGCACCAGGCACCCAGTTAGCGGACCAGGCTTTATTACACCGGCATGCTGCAGGGATACTGGCAGCGGCAGGGAGGCAGGGAGGGGTGAGTTAACAACAGCGGCAGCAGCAGCAGCAGGATCGAACACTGCAGCAGGAGCGCTGGCAGTGGCACTGTCAGAGACGGTGGGGTGCACCGCTGTCAGTCTGGGGCTGAGGCCAGGGTCAGCAGCGTGAAGCGGCACCACTGGCCGTGCTGGCGATAGACCCTAGGAATGAGCTGTGCTGCATCGCATTCCAGCGTGGTGTCAGGAGGAGGCGTGGTTGCGGCCTCACCTCTTGTAGCGAGGGTTATGGACTCGGAACATGCCAGCCAGGTCTGCGGGCAGCCGGCTGGCAGGCCATCAGATGCAGGTGAGGGGACAGGATTGAGGTGTGAGGCACAGTGGCAGCCCACACTTGCAAGAGCACATGTGTTGAACTCCTTGTGCCATGCCTTGGTACAGAGCAACACAGCACAGGGGCCATTGCCAGCAGAGCCGGGGGTGCCGCTCCTCGCTGCCGACCCAGCCCCGAGCCCCTAGCCCCAAACTGACAGTGTAACACCGAATTGGCTGTAATAAGTACTGACCCAACTCTACCGATCCACACCTCCTGCAGCCTGCAGCACCCCTGCCACTGTCTCTGCCATTGCCACTGCCGGCACTCCTGCTGCTCATGTAGTCTCTGATCCAACTGCTGCTGCTGCTGCTGCCGACTCACCCCTGAGCTCCGCAAAGTCAACGCCCTCCTTCAACCCCAGCCACTCCACGTCCTTGCTGATGCTCTGCCCCACTAGGATGGCATTGCGGGGCAGGTGGGCACGCACCGTGGCCACGGCATCTTGTAGCCGCATGCCGTACTCATCCAGCAACCGTTGATTCAGGCCTGGTGGCAGGAGGGAGGTCGGGTAAGCGGGAGAACAGGAGCAAGCCGTTGGATGGCGCTTGTGCTATGATGAGGGTGCTTGTGGTGCGTGTGGTGCTTGTGCTCGTGGCGCTTGTTTGGGGGCTTGTCATGGCTGGCTGGCTGGGCATCAATACGCTGACAGCTCTCAACATCTTGACCTGAGCCGTATGCACCACGCACTGCCCATGTGCATGGATCACCTGTCAGCGCCCATATAGCTGCAGCCCCTGTGTTCCTCACCTGTCAGGGGCTGCAGGTAAGACACCACTGGTTGCTCAGGCTTAACATACAGGTTGAGGATGACCTGCAGCCATGTGGGCAACCGGTCATGGCTATGCAGTGGCATCCTGTGTGCGATGCGCCGCCAGAGACAGCATGTGGTGAGCTCAATGTCCTCCCATGCAATGTCTTGAGCATCCCAGCACAAACGCTCCTTTCATACTGGCGCTGCCACACAACACACGAGGCATCCATGCGTTAGGTCTGACTGCCCAGCACCCTGCCCGGTGCCTTGCTGCAGTTCTGCCCTACTCGACTTCGTGGCAGCAGCAGTCATGGTCACGGTGCTTATGCTGGAGCTTATGATGGTGCTTGCTATGCTTGGAGTGTCATTGTCCCGTGAAAATAATGCATTGGGCTGTTTTGTGTCGTGCGCAACAGCGACATTCACAATAACAGTAAACCTTGCTGGGGACTGGCCAAATGGACCTGTGAGTTCTCACTCGCTCGGCTTGGTCCACCAAGCTTATCTGAGCTACCGCTCGCCCATTATGATGCGTGGACGTCGCCACGCATTCTACGTCGATGCAGAAGTAAGGGCCCGGCGGCAATGATGCTGTCATTGCAGCGACGGCAGATAACGCGTTGACGTCGTATCGCGGTGCGACGATGTAACGTCGTTTGTTGTGCTGGGACGCGGGAAATGTAAGATGGTTCAACTGCCATCCTGCCAACGGCACGCATGGCGACATAAGAGGCGGCGTATCTCTACAGCCTTCATGCTACTCCATAACAATGCAAGAGCTGTGATCAAAGACAGTCCGCGAGCACATCACTGTAAAGGCTACTGGCAGTGCGCCTACTGCCCACTTCAGCTCCGCCCATCTGGTGTGTGTGTGCCTCTACGACTAGCTTATGCTTCTATAGCTCTCGCTTACAGACATCCCCGTGAGGTTGGCTTGCTGTAGCTGGATATCGCCGCCACTTGTGCCGCCACTTGCGCAACAGGGCCTTGTCACGCACGTACACCCACTCCTGGCCTGGCCTGCCTGGGTCTGGCATGGCTGGGCGGCCGTCCCATGTGCACAGCTCAGTGGAACGTGGCCCTGGGCCAACTGCACAGCGGCGAGTGTTGAGCGCGCTTGCCACGTCCTGGTCATAGAACCTGCACATGGGTGTGGGAGATGCATGAAGTCAAGTCATGTGTCATGCCATGTGAGATATGTTACAGCCATGCATATGTGCAGTGTCAGGCCAGTGCTTACCTGATGTTGGTGCTTGTTGAGCGCATCAAGTCAAGCAAGCAAGCAGGCACGGACGTCTCGTCCCGGCTTATGATGACATAGAGCAATCATCTGACCCCGTATGTGTGTGAGCAAGAGCATCGAGAGGGACGCGTTATCACCAATCGGCTAAGTGCTGTAGGGGCTTCCCAGGAGGCTTCCCACTGGCAACTTCCCAGGGGTACATGGCATCCCTGTGACTGTTCATAACACATGGCTGGGGCTGGGGCTGGGGCTGGGGCTGGGGCTGGGGCAGCAGCTGGGGCTGGGGCAGCAGCTGGGGCTGGGGCTAGTCAGGTTGCTACTGGAGTGCCTGCGTTCCGCGCTCCCCTGCTAGAGTTTGTTTGTTTTGCAACAAATTAAATGCAAACTAATTAAACCGATAATTCCTAGTATTTGTGATGGCTTCACGTTGCTGTTTTCTATGGCTAAGAAAAAAAGACGAACCGTGCCTAGACTAGTGCCGGAGGACCTAGGCAGTGACATTGAGGACCGCGACGAGGCACTACAGCCGGACCTCACCGAGGCGCAGCGAAATAGAAAGGTTTCCGGAGAGGCCCGCGCTGCCCGCGATAGGGACAACACATACCACGGCAGGAAGTGTAAGCTAGCCCACCTCATCGACCACTTGCCGCAAGAACTTTGGGATGCCTTCCTGGACGACGCGGTGCAGCCACGAGTGGAGGCCATCAGCGAGCGGGCGGTACTCGCCAGCCTGCTGTTTGGCTTACTCGTGCGCGGCTTGTTTACCATTCACGTAGCCGACCCGCTCGGCCTGCACGACCAGCCCGTGTACACAGACATCCCAGTCTCCCAGGCAGCCATCCCGGACCTGAGCTGCAGGAACCTGTTCCTACAGCTGGTCCGCGGCCTGCCCGGAAACGGCGCAAACACTCAGCCCAACGCGGCAGTGGCTGCCGTGCTGGCAGCGCACCCCGACCTCCGCGATCGCCTCGCAGCCATCCCTCGCCACCACTCTGATGGCAACATGGTGGACCACGTCGGCAAGCAGCTGGAGACAGCTTTCAGCAACATGCTCACTGTCCTCTTCACTGGCAGGCTCAAGAAGTCTGTGTCCCTGGCTGGGGGTAAAGGTCCTGCTGGGCACTGAGGAGCACCGGCGCAGATTCGGATTCTGGGGGCTGGTTGGTGGGCACCTGCCAGCCTGGTCTAAGCGGCAGTGCACCTATGTTCCCTGCTAAATCTGACCTTACACATGTGTGCCTTGTGTGTTGTACCATGTGTGGCTGCAGCTCATCAAGCAGGCCAAGCAGCGGTGGCCGGACCGTGTCCTGGCACTGGCCTATGGGGCTGCTGGCTTCAGTGGCAGCGGCAGCATTGGTTGCAGGGGTGTCCCGGTCAGCCAGATGTTGAAGGAGGCGTTGAGGCAGTTCCCAGCTGGGCGTGTGCTCATGGTGGATGAGTTCCGCACCAGCCGGGTCAGCTCAGCCTACAGCCACCCCAGTGAGGCCCTCCCTGGGCAGCCGCCTGAGTCCTTCAGGTGAGAGGGTCAGTGGGGGAGGGTCAGGGTAGTGCTGGGAGGTGGTGGAGTCAAGGTGGCTTGGTAGGGTCAAGATTGGGAAGGTAAGGAAAAATCTTACAAATGTGCATTGCCCCATGTGTCCATGCAGGTGGCTGCGGCCAGTGTACAGCGAGCAGGGCTGTGACTATACGGGGTAAGTTACGGATATACGGGTGGTAACCCGTACGTATGTATATCCGTAAGTAATACGGGTCAAATCCGGATCCAACCGCCACCCGTATGTGTGAAGCACCCAGTGACCTTCAAGCCCCGCAGCAGAATTAGTGCGTCGCGACGAGCGCACATCGACTGTCATGGAGCTGGGGTCACCACGCGCCACTCAGCGTCTTCCATGGCCACTGCGGAGGATGTGCAGCAAATCCCCGGCGTCACTGGGCCACTCAGAAAGCGCAGCCGGACCGACCAGCCCAGCATCAGCACACCGGTCTGGTATCAGAGGCATTTTGGCGCAAATGGCGATCCATGCATTGTTGCTGCTACTCCTGCTGCCGTCGTGCTGATGAAGTGTGTTAGTACTTGATGCCATGTGCCCTGCAGGTGAACAAGCCAGCTCTGTGCTCTGCCGTCACTGATGCCAGCTTTCTGCGCCCAGGCCTTACAGCAGCACAACAGCAACGGGCGGGGAGCATCAGGGCTGTTGTACTCAGCCCAAACTTTTGGGCTGAGAACGAGCTGATGCTGAGCACCATGCGCCCCGTTGTCCAGCTGCAGATCGACTTGCAGTCAGACAACGCGAACAATGCAGACGCGTACTATGGCCAACGTGTTGTGCACCAGTGGTACCAGCAGCAGGCCAGCTCAACCGAAGCAGTTCGCCTGTCACCCATCAGCTCACCAGCTGATTGGGTTGCCTGCATGCATGCCTAGCCACCCCCACATCCACCCCCTCCCAGCCAGGCGCCCAGCTTGGGCATGCGCCCACCACCCCCTCCCAGCTCGGCTCACAGCCTGATCCTGTGCCCTCTGTTGTGCTGTCCGGTCCACCTGGTCCTTTGGCAGCTGCTTTGTCGGCTACCATGCATCCCCAGGTGTTGTGTCCTTTTTGCTTGTGCCACCTACTATTGTGCCATCTTTCTGCTTGTGCCACCTACTACTACCCCATGTCGTGCAGGTGCTGGAAGGCATCTGGCGCAATACTCACGTCAGTGGCGCATGGGGAGGGTTCAAGGTTCGGCAGCCTAGCAACCCAGCAGCTGCTATGACAGTGCAGACCTGCTTAGGCACGAGGCTGAAGTTGATGTTGATGGCTGATGGTTGGGCTGCGAGAGGTTGGGATGAGTTAAGGTTGCAAACACACACAAGTAACAAAGTAAGCAAATATTTTAGGTTTGCGGAACAAAGGAAAGCAGGGTTGGCGGAAGCAGGGAAGGCGGAAGGGGAAAGGCGAAAAAGATGCCCCGCATGCTTGCATGGGCCCCTTACGGCGGAACCTTACGGATTGGTTAGGCGGAACCTTACGCGTGTGACCACGTATTACGGTAAGCCCGTAAGCGGATCCGTATTCCGTAAGCCCGTATCCCACAGCCCTGACAGCGAGGCGAAGCGATCCCAAGTCAGGGGCTTGATGTGCTCAACAAGCAACAACATCAGGTAAGCACTGGCCTGGCACTGCACATGTGGTCACCCCCGCCATTGGCTGCACCCCTGATATACTCCGACCGGTCTTTAAGAGTTTTACAGCGATTGTTGCGCAGGGCGGTGCAGCTCATCAAAGCGAAGCTAGCGGGCTGCTCGGGCTGATGTGCACCTGTGCCGGGGCGGGCGGGGGTGCTGAGAGATTAGGTCGCGTTGTGTTGGGAATAGCCCACTTAGTGGGGCTGTGATCAGAGAGCAGCTATCGCGCTCAGTGGCCCAGCTTTTCAAATGTTTGAATTTTCGTCGGTTGCAGTACCCCCCCTGACATGTGTTCTAGTGCTAGTGCTAGTGCTGATGACATATCTGAGAGTATTTGTATGGCGTGTGACCTGTCCCTGCACCCGAACAGCGTGCAACTCGTGTTACGCCACTTCATGTCAAATTGCCTCGAAATGGGCACTTTTCCGGCCGCCGTAACTGTCCAACCAGGACGTCAAATGATGCATTGCCATTTCAGCGCGGCTCCTTGTGTGATTTCTTAACGTGTCCGGAGAACAGAATCGCGTTGTCTTGATGTGTGGGCCGTTTCATGTGGGGGGGTGAACACTCATATCAGCTCAGTTTATGCATCTTTTTGACTGATTCTAGCTGCGATTGGCTGCAAAAGGACCTCAAACACCGATGCGGAGACCACCTTGACATTGCTGTCACATGTGGACTGAACCCGTGTTGAAGAATGCGATTTAAAGCGCTGTTGCATGCTGATTTGAAAAATAGTTTGGATGCGCCAATCACGCCGCGCTGGGTCCAGGCTGCCTCTAGCAGTCGCTAAGATTGCCTGCGAGGCTCCAGAACACGTCGCGTGTTGGGGGCCAGCCACCCGGCAAACCGCTGGGGCTGGCTGCACTCTAGTCAGGCCATCGTCAGCTCATCGCACCAATCGGCGGCCTCATCCGTGCAGAGATGAGTGAGAAGTTATCTCGTGAGCCATGGGGGTGCAGCCAATGGCGGGGGTGACCATGTGCATGGCCGCAACATATCCCACATGAAGTGACACATGACATGGCACATGACTTGACTTCATGCATCTCCCACACCCATGTGCAGGTTCTATGACGGGACGTCTCAGCCGCGCTGAACATCCGCCGCTGTGCAGTCGGCCCAGGCCCACGCCCCACTGAGCTGTGCTACTGGGATGGCCGCCCAGCCTTGCCAAAGCCAGGCCGGCCAGGCCAGGAGTGGGTGTACTTGCGTGACAAGGCCCTGCTGCGTAAGTGGCGGCGCAAGTGGCGGCAATAGCCAGCCACTGCAAGACAATCCAAAAACCAAGATACCAAACCCCTCACAAAGGGGATGTGTGTGAGTAAGAGCTATAGAGTAGGGTAGAGCTCTTGCTAGTAGTAGCCTGGAGGCACACACACCAGAAGGCTGAGCTGGAGTGGGCATTAGGCACACCGTCAGTAGCCTTTACAATAATGATCGCGCAGCCTGTGTTTGATTACAACTCATGCTTTATTTTGGTGTTGCATGAGGGCTGTAGGGATTAAAACAATACATCATTCATAACACAATACGGCGATTCTTCAAACAATCTTCAAATTTGCCACGTTCGGGAAAAGGTCCGATACGAAGCAAATTGTTGCAAAGAGACTGATGGCTGGGCTATGGCAGTGGGCCGTGAACAAGCTCGACGCAGCGGAGCAGTGGCTCGTGGACGAAGTACTGGTGGGCTGGAACCCATCGCAGGTTCCTAGCCTTCATGGTGCGTGCTCGCTTAGCGCCAATGCGGGGCGCCACGCCCCTGACAGTGGAAGACTGACGTGGTGTGAGCTAGGCTGCGAACTCAAGCCGTTGTGAGCGCTAGTGGGCGCTGCCTCTCCGGCCCCGCTGCGGTCTGGCAATGTCCATTGCCTGGCCGGCCGAGGTCGCGGGACGGCGGGAAGCGGCAGCAGGTGTCCAGCTAGGGTTCGTCTCCTAGGCGACCGAGCGCCCTGCCCTCTGACCGCTTACCTGCAGGCAAGGTGGCAGTGGTGACAGGAGCCAACAGTGGCATTGGGTATGAGGCCACCCGCAAGCTGGCAGAGAATGGAGCGGAGGTGTGGCAAGGCGACAGCAGCAAGAGCAGCAGCAGCAGCAGCAGCAGCAGCAGCACGAGCAGCCACTGGACTTGAGGCAGCATCCACTGCCTGCCTGCCTGCTTGCCCACCCCGTCTACTCCAGGTGTACATGGTGGTGCGCAACATGGAGAAAGGCCAGGACGCACTGGAGAAAATCACCAAGGAGCTGGGGTCAGTCAAGCTGCACCTCCTGCATGCGGACATGGAGTGCATGAGGTGTGTTGCCGGCATGGCACTAACCAGACTCACAGGGCTGACGAGCTGATGCACTTGTTTTACTCCACTGCAATACTGTTGCCCTGCTATGCAATGCCATGGCACCATCCGACTTGGTGGGGAGCCCAGTAGGCCTCACAGCCTGGTGTCAGGCACCTGGTTTGGGTCATTAAACCACACCCACGATCTTGTCGGTGCCCCCCTGTGTGTTGTGTATTAAAGGTAAGCAGTCATGGTGGTGCGCCTTTGTTTTTGCTCTACTTAATGCCCCTTCGTTGCCCAACAGCTTACAAGTCGCCCGGGTGGCTAGGCCTGCAGGTCATGGCTGGGTATGCTTAGAGGCTTACAGTCTGCTCTGAATGCCGCCATTGAAAGTCATGGGATGTGGCGCACGCTGCGGGACTGGTACTGTGCGAGCTGTGCAGCCAGGTGCAGCGTGCTGCCCAGCAGTTGCGCTCAATCAAGGTGGACATCCTGATCAACAACGCAGGCGTGCTGTGCCCTGGCCCTTTTCGCATGGTGAGATGTCGCAGGCTCCACACCACGTCATGCACTCCCTGCTTGACTAAATGTATCTTCAAGGGCAGCTGGGTGTGACGTATATTCACATCTAGTTCATCATCGCACTTACCAACACCGTGATTCATGAAGGCCACGAGCATTGTCACCATAAATACTGCAACCTTGCTGCACATGCGTACGCCCAGCCTTCAATACTGCTGCAGATTACACCAGGCTTCACATGCATGCCACTGCATGCCACTGCATGCCACTGCATGGTGGTTGTGGTGGTTGTGGTGGTTGTGGTGCAGACGCAAGAAGGGCTGGAGCAGACACTGGCCATTGACTTTTACTCTGCAGCGCTGCTGGCTCTGGGCACCATTGACTGCATGGCACAAGGCGGCCGCATCGTGTTTGTGTCCTCGGAGGCTGAGTGGCCGCTGGGCGCCTTTGCCAGCTTTGATAACATGAGGTGGGTGGCCGGGTGGATCTTGAAGGTGGATTGGGAAGAAGGAGGTGGGCAGGGCAACATCGCCCGGCTGGGCAGGGTGGCTGGGCAGGGTGGCTGGGCACAGAGAGTGGCGATGCCAATGGCCATGGCATGGCAACCTCACAGACACCAAAGAGCATGCTGCTACTCTGTGAGCATCAGCAGCAGCAGCCACGCTGGAGCCTCACAGGTGGGGCCACCTGCATGTGCTGCACAGGGGAGACAAGTTCAAAGACAGCGGCATAACGCCTTATGCTGTGGCCAAGGTTTGGGGTAAGCAGCGAGCTGGACTGGGTGACTCTGCCTTGCTCCCGACACCTGTCTCCCAGCGTCACCACCACCTTCCTTGTCCCTGCTCCCTGCCACCTCAAGCTGCTGGGTGCTGCCTCGCCCCTTGGCTGGCCGCCCTTTGCTGCCCTACACTGCCTGGTGGGCTGCTGCAGAGATCATGTTCGCCAAGGAGCTGGCTGAGCGGGTGCGGCATAAAGGTATCGACGTGTTTGCAGTGCACCCTGGTGAGTCGGGGTGCAGCCCAGCTGCGAGGAGGAAGGGCAGGGGCTTGACGCACAGCAGCACAACGAAGCCTGATGTTGGACAGGGTTTAAATAGATTGCCATCCAGGTGTACCTGGGGAGTTGTGTAACCCAGCAGCTGGTGACAGATCCAGTGGCCAGGACCATGGCACCATCGAAGCACCCAATGGTCATTATCACTCCTCACCACCAATGAGCACCATCAACCCACAACACTCTGGTTGTAGTTGGGTGTACCACAACTGAGCATCACATTTGGTAACATCGCGCCTAGTGAGCCACCTTTCCTACCCCTGTCCCTGTGCCAGTGAGGGTGGAGTATGTGTCTGTGTGCAGGGGTGGTGTTCACGCCTGGGTCCCAGAAAGTGGATGTCAAAAACTACCTTGCAGCCAAGTGAGCTCAGGAGTTGAACCCCCCACCTGTCACCTCTCCAGCTGCGCTTGGCCACCAGTGCAAACAGGGGCGAGGGGGAGTGGTAGTTGGCTCGGGGTCAAACAGGGCATGTAAGGTGGGCAGGCGGGCCAGGAGAGAAGCAGCCAGGCAGGCAAGAGGCGAGGATATGGGCCTGGCAGGCAGGCATGCTGAAGGGCTCTTGGTGCCAGGTTCAGATGAGGGTGTGCAGTCAGGGACACGGTGGCAGCCGGAGCTGACCCATACTCCCCTGATTTCACGACTGTGGCTGCAGGCTCATATCAGTGAATGCCCGAGTAATGGGTCAGACCCCTTACCATGGGGCATGGAGTATGCTGTATGCAGCCACTGCCCCGCCCCTCACCGGTGGGCATCAGGCAGGCTGGAGGGCAGCACACTGGCACATGGCCTGGCCTTGTTGGTGTCATGCTGCTAACACAGTGTCCAGCCAGCCAGTTAGCCAGCCAGCGCCTTGTGTTGCACGCAGCCTCCTGTTGTTGCACGCAACCCGCAGCCTGTTGCGTCCTGTCACCTGGGCCATGCTGTGCAGGGAAGGGCTTTGGCTACTTTGGCCCCAACCTGCTGGGCATGGTGAGTCCGATGGTGGGTTTGCCATACTGCCGCCTCCACAGGGCTCACAGCTGCCACAGTTCCCTGCAGGGCCACAGCCAGGGCCACAGCTGGCAGACAGCAGCACTGCTGCTCGGCCAACACAAGCACTGCCAGGGTGGAGGGGTGCAACTCTGCATGACCACCGCGGTCTGAGGGCAAGCAGGCAGCACTTGAGGCCATGAGAGCATGAGGTCCAGGCCTGCATCTACCGCCCACATTGAATAGGGCAGGGAATTCGAGATTAGGGCAGAGAATTCGTTTTTTCAGACCTGCTTGACAACACGGGCCCCGCTAAGGTGGAGGGGCATAGGTGCTGCTCCGCTGCCTCCGCTGCCTCCCTCCTCCCGTGTGCACACAGCGCAGCACAGTGCAGTGCAGTGTAGCACAATGCAACAGAGTGCAGTGCAGTGCAGAGCAGTGCAATGCGCGAATTTGTCAGGGAATAAGCTAGGAGCATCACGTGACATGCGGCCAGCACGGCATGGCCCCCACCTTGCTTGCAGTGGCACGCTACAGAGCGCCAACCCGGCACTTGGGCTGCTCACAATCCTGTCACCTGCTGGCGGTGAGTGCGAGACCCCATTTGTGGGGCTGGCAGTTTGCCCTCCCTGCTTCGTCTCAGTAGGACCATGCTTCTCCCACTCCTGCCTTTTGCATCAGGTTGTCACTCTGCAATGAAGCTGTTGCAACCATGCCTGGGTAAAGTGGTCCCACATGTGGCACCACACACACAAAGTCTGACTTCACACATAGAACATGTGCCTTGGCCTTGGCCTTGGTAGGCCAAAACGTTCATAAATGCTGGTTGCTGACAATGTGTGGGTGTGACAGATTGCTTCCTGCTCACATGTCCCACATGTGACCTCAAACATGCCATGGCCATTGCCAGTGTGCACCTGATTAAGTGCTTCCTGCTCACATGTCAGGTTGTTTGAAGAAGCCGTGAAAGTGCTGGAGGACATTTTGGGCAGTGGAGCCATGCCCTCAGTGCCCCGACACCCTGATCGGGCACGAGACGCAATGCTGGCCAAGAGGAGCTGCTGCCATGGCGGAGGGGTGCAGCACCACATGGCCACTGCGGCCTGAGGGCACGCAGGCAGATCTAGACAGCCGTGCAGCTCGGCTGCCGGCCTCTAGCTGACAAGAGCAATGACAAGAGCCTCTAGCTGCCAACAGCTCCAAACATCGACCTTACATGCACAGTAGAGTGGCCCCTTGTCAGTGCATATTTGCCATGCCAACTCCAGGCTATAGCCCTGTCCCAATAGTGTAGGTGGTAGTCAACCATGCCATGTGTGTGGGAGGTGTACTCCATGCATCCAAGACACCCCCCCTCGTGAGGGGTTGGGACAGGGAATTATGAGTGCTGGACATCAATACCAGGTTGCAGATAACGTTGCCCTAAGTCGTAGCCCCTGCTGGCTATTATTGTTATTGTCTTAGTACAGGAGATATGCTGAACTTTGTGTGCAGCATCAACAGCAGCATGTGTGCTCCGCTACTGCCTTGAAAGACACAAAGTAGCAAGTCGTGAGGTGTGTCTACGCCTATGCACTTTTTCACACCTCCTCGTAAACTACCTCGTGAATTCCACGCTTGGCCTCTTGCCCGGCACAAGCTGTCGATACGCGGCCGAAGCTGTGCTACTGCCGTGCCCCATCGCAGTAGCCTGCGGAGATACGAGCCATACGTGTGACACCGCAACTGTGCAACTGTTGCTTTGCATCCTTCGTAGCATTGTTCCAGTAGCTTCGGATGTCCTTGTTCGGCGGGCCTCTGTCAACTCGTGAGGCATGTGTGGACAGAGAAGCGCTGGCACGGCTTCAATACCAGCGAGATCTTCAAGAGGCCAGAGAAGCAGCTCGCCGGACAGCAAAAACATTACAGAGCAGCAATCAGAACAGCAAGCAGCCCCCTCCAGCTGCTGAACCACCCCCTGCACCAGTGTTGAAGCCCAAGAAAGAAAGTGACTCAGACTATGCCTCAGCGTTTGATGACCTCGATGGCACTGGGCCAGTTCGGTCTAAAACACCCTCGCTAAAGCAACCCACAGGCAGTGCAGGCCAGACTGCTCCACGCAAGCATGGCAGGCCATTGATGACCAAGGCACCTCCCGCACCCCCCGCCTCAGCGATGGCCAAGGGCATGACAGCAGGCAATGGCAGTGCTGCCAAAGCACCCACCATACCAGCTGGCACAAGGAGCAATGGCGGCAAGCCCACCCCACCCCAGCCTGGGCCCAACCCAGGCAAGCCAGCTATGTGCACAGCAAAAAACTCAAAACCATACAGCATGCAGGGGCCATCCCAGCAACAACCAGCAGCAAAGCAACATGCGTCAGCAGCACAGCAGCAGCAGCAGCACAGATCACAGCAACAGCAAGGCCAGCAGCAACGGCCTGGCATGGCGCCTCATGGCATGCGGCCAGGGGCACCTCCCATGCGAGCAGGCGGTGGCTTACAGGTCAGACTCACGCCACAATGTGGGAGTGTGCGGGCACACCATGACTCCAAGTCAGCCATGCATCAGTGCACAGCACACAGTGCATGGCTAGGCCTCTGAGCACACACTGCGCATGCAGCTAGGCATCAGTCGTCAGCAGGGCAGCACACAGCAGCAGCAAGTCTGCTGGGGCTGTCGCACAGTAGCAACAAGCCAACAAGGTCTGTGGCGCAGCTCTCACAGCACCTGACTGTCATGAGGGAAATGTCTGAACCTGGCTGTCACCAGACATGTGAGGGGCAGTGCAGCTGCTGAGAGCCAGCAGTCAGCTCAGCAGGCAGCAAGGTGCCCGCTGCTAACCCACCGTTGCTGGCACCTGGCTGCAGGGCACCCAGTACAGGCAGAGCAACGGGATGGCCAAGGGCAGACCTCGCCCCAGTGAGGTGTGTAGCCAAGAGGTGCTTGCCTGGCTGCAGGGTGTGAAGGGACTGGGTGGCTGACTGTTAGGCCGCACTGTTGTTGCCAGTTTTGGCTACACATGGGCCTCGATAGGACGAGCCTAGGCAGGACAGCGACTGCGTCTTCCTTTGTCTCCATTAGCAGCTGCAGCAACTACAGCAGCACTGGCAACAGCAGTGGGGCCAGCAGCAGCAGCAGAGGCAACATGGGCAGTGTGTCTGGTGACTGGAGAACCTAGCCATGGCTGTAGGCTGTAGCTATTGATGTTGCAGTCAGTTGTTTCGTGTTGGTGCTGCAGTATGACCTGGACGAGTATGAGGATGACTTTGTGGTGGACGAGGATGATGAGCAGGAGCTGGACTGGCGCAGCGCCGTCCGCAAAGTCACCGGCTATGACCCCCGCAAGTGAGGCTGTGTCCAGCCACCTGTCAGGGGCAATGAGTCACAAGGCTGGCATGCAAGCAGGGGTGCAGGTATCAGGCGTCAGGGCAGGTGTAGCCCAAGGGGGTGGGTGCAGCCAGGGTGCAAGGCAGCAGGGGTGCGTCGGTGCACCCCCTATGACCCAGGCCACTGCCACTGAGGGTGTGACCAGGATGGGGTGGGGTGGAGGAGGGTGTTCACACAATTTACAGGCCTTCTTGTGGCTTGGGCTGCGGAGCAGTAGCAGAGGAACCCGGCCAGGCTGCCTCACATGCAGCCTGGCACACTTCCAGTGTGTGAGCTTGTGTCCCAGGACATGGGCTCATGGCTGCACCCCTCTAGTGCACTCCTGCCCCTGCCTAACACATGGTCTCAGCTGGTCTCACACGGCAAACCAGTGCTGGCAATGTCTCTGACTCGACCTGTGCCCTCCCTGACCTGCCCTTTCCCTCCCTCACTCGACCTGTCCCCTTCCTGACTCAACCTCTCCCTCACTGGACCTATGTTGCTGCGCCCTCCCAGGTACTCAGCCGCAGACGATGACGACCGCAACATGGAGGTGTCCTTCCAACAGATTGCAGCTGAGGAGCGGCGCAGTGCCAAGCTAGGTGGGTGAGCAGCAGAGGGCGGGGTGACCCCACGCTCTTCTTCAGGATGTGGCTAGGGGCGAGCAGTGCCCAGTGGTAGGACAGTCAGCCCAGCCAGAGGCAGTGATGGGCTGCAGCAATGTGGGTGGGCCAGATCATGAGCTAGTGGGCCTTGAGACAAAGCAAGCCAACACTGTGCTCAGCAAGGAGCACCTAACCTGGTCTGGGCAGCTCAACAAGTGTGAAGCATGTGGTAGCTGCATGTGCTGCACATCGTACATGGCATGCTTGGCATGTGTTTGCCTTGCACATGCCCCACACTTTTTCATTCATTCTTATCAGACACGCCTTGCTCCCAGTCCACACCCACTCATGCCTGGCCTCGCTCCTACGCTGGTGCTGCAGGCCGCAAGGAGGACCTGCTAGAGGAGTTGAGGGAGCAGGAGCGCCTCCGCGCCAAGGCTAAGAGGCAGAAAGTTTGAGATGCGCAAGGTCGGTCACCTGGGCTGGCTGCGCCCCACCAGCAGCACAGCCAGCAGGCCGGGTACCCACCTTTGCCCCCCTGGTGCCCTTCCTATTGCCTAGACGCCTGGACCCCAAGGCCAGGGCGCAAGCCCCAGGGGCCACCCATTGCCGGGCCACCCTGGTGGGCCACCGCAGGGTGGCCAGGCTGCATGCCAAAAGGGCTGCATGTCAGGGCTTGGCCAAGGCTCCTGTGGTGAAGGCCCTGTTCCAGTGCCCAGTGCTGCCATGGACAGGGCTGCTGGGGCTGCCAGGGCTCAGGCCATACAGTGCAACCCCGCAGCACCTGACCTTGACATGCGGGCCCGTGTACACATCTCAGCATCAAGCAGGATAGGCACATGCATCACTGGGTAAACCTCGTCAGTGAGTTGTACTCCACATCAGGCATTGAGGAAGACATGCCGTGCTTTGTAATGTGATGGCATGGTCGCTATGCCTGGTGACGGTTGGAGCTGGTGGCACATCAAACGCGATGCTGTGCCTAGCCAGTTATGGAGCCGGCGCTGCTCATGGGGCTTTCATGGCTTGTTTGGCTGATGCAGAAGGCCATAGCTAGGTCAAAGGACGGCAGAGCTATGGACGGTGCAGCTGGTAGCTGCTGCTACAACAGTTACAGGTAGTGATGCTGCAACAGCTACTGGTAGTGATGGTAGGGACGGAAGCGGGCATTGGTGCTGCCAAATTGGTGCTGCCAAAAAGTGGCTGAACAAATGTAACTTGAGGCCTGAGTAAGCCACAAAGGAACTCGCACGACGTCCCAGCGCGACTTGCTGTGGCGCTTGACAATTCATTGCTGTGTAGGTCAGCTGCCATCGATGACCAGGTCATACCAGACCACGCGCACACTGGCCACGCACATGTGGGATAAACAAAAGTGGGACGCATGGCCACCTGTGACGCACGCGGACCGGCGTTGCAGTGACGCCTTGCTGTACACTACAGCCAGTCGCACGCAGGCAGAACAAACAGAGCGCAGCAATGTCGAGTCTATGGCAATGGGCGGTAAACAAGATAGACGCCGCCGAGCAATGGCTCGTGGACGACATACTGGTGGGCTGGACGCCTTCCAAGATCCCAAGCCTGCGAGGTGCGTACTCGCGCCTAATCCGCGGCGCAACGCGGGGCGCCACGCCCCTGACAGTGGAACACTGACGTGGTGTGAGCTGGGCTGCGAACTCAAGCCGTTGTGAGCGCTAGTGGGCGCTGCCTCTCCGGCCCCGCTGCGGTTTGGCAATGCTAATGCGCTCCATTGCCTGGCCGGCTTAGGTCGCGGGACGGCGGGAAGCGGCAGCAGGTGTCCAGTAGGGGTTCGTCTCCTGGGCGATTGAGCGCCCTGCCTTTGACCGCTTACCTGCAGGCAAGGTGGCAGTGGTGACAGGCGCCAACAGTGGCATTGGGTATGAGGCCACCCGCAAGCTGGCAGAGAATGGAGCGGAGGTGAGGCAAGGCGGCAGCAGCAAGAGTAGCAGCAGCAGCAGCAGCAGCGCCCAGCAGCCACTGGACTTGAGGCAGCACCCACTGCCTGCCTGCCTGCCTGCCTGCCTGCCTGCTTGCCCACCCCGTCTACTCCAGGTGTACATGGTGGTGCGCAACATGGAGAAAGGCCGGGACGCACTGGAGAAGATCACCAAGGAGCTGGGGCCAGTCAAGCTGCACCTCTTGCACACGGACCTTGAGTCAATGAGGTGTGTGCTGTGACACCTGGGCCACAGCCAGCTGCGCTTGGGTGGCAGGCCAGAGCTCTGATTGCTGCAGCCTGCACCCGATACCCCCTCCTTCACATATCTGTACTCAATGTACTGACATGGCAGTGGCTTGGCTACCTCCGGAGTTAGTCCCCATGTGCTGAACTCCAGTCTCAGCAAAAGTGTAGAGGGAGGCCATGGCACCTCTGCTGTCTCCCTGAGTAGGGACCAGTGACACCATTCTGCGTAACACATAACAACCTGAACCAAAAGCCTGTTGTTTCATGTAACCAAAAGCCTCGAATAGACTACTTAAACTCTGGGATCAGAGAATGTGCTATGTTGGTGACAGCGGCTCCCAAAGCCCTCTTAAATATCTGTAAGCCTTCCGATTGCGTGACCAGTCAAGTGACTGGCCGGGGATGCTGAGCTTTGAGCATCATCTTGGCTGCTCTCATAGCCCTGACTGGCTGCTCTCATAGCCCTGACTGGTGCAAGAATGTATCAGGCTAGCCACCAGTGGGAGGGTAGCAAGGGCACGGCCCAAGGCTACTCTCCTCCCTTGACGCACGCCCGATGGCGGGAGCATAGTCTTTCTTTCTTTCTTTCTTTCTTTGGGCTAGCCACCCTTGTTTTGCTCATGTTGTCTTCAAGTCGTGTGCACGTTGGTGGGTCTTACGCAGCCAAGTGCAGGCGCTCATTGCCAAGCTACAAGGGGTAAAGATTGACATCCTGATCAACAACGCGGGCGTATTTTTCCCTGGGCCCTTCCGCCTGGTCAGTAGTCTCAGCTTCCAGAACGCCTAGGAATGTACTGCCATGCAAGCAGCCAGGCCAGTCGCTGTGCATCAGGTCCTGTGGCACAAGGGGTTAGGGTGGGTAAGCCTGACCAACCCAGCGTGTAGCTTGGCTTCACCAGTTACAGCCTAGCCCTGATGCCATCTCTACCCAATCATCAATGCCTGCGTGCCTGCTTTGGGTTATGGTGTCAGCCTTACTGAAAAGCCTGTACGCATGCGGTGTCGGCAGCACATGCAATGATGCCTGGCTGCAGACGGAGGATGGACTGGAGCAAACGATGGCCATCAACCACTTTGCCAGTGCACTGGTCAGTGGACCACAGTTGCAGTGGCATGAGGTTAAGTTGCCAAGGCCCATAAGCTGCATTCTTTGCCACAAGTAGTTGGTCGGAATCTTACCATTCCTGTTATACCACATGTGCACCCTAAGATTTCATAATGTGGAAGGCTAAACAAATGTGTTCCACAAAGGGTCACAAAGGGGATGGGTACACAGGCAAACAAAACTGTAACATTACAGGCAATAGGGATTTGACAATGCTGAAGGCCACACATTCAACTCACTCAACCTGGAACAACCTGTTCGTCTGTGGGTAATCTCACTCAGTTGCTCCCAATCAAGTTGAAATATCCTCGGTCGCACCCTTGATGGCTACAGCCCCCACTCCGGTGGCACTCTTTCCCACTGAACCACTGGGCACCTTGTCAAAACCAACAGCTTAATGCTTAACAGGCTTACAACCTGCTTAAACAGGTAAACAACCAACCCTAGAGAGGCAGTGATGGGCTGCAGCAATGTGGGTGAGCCTCTGCATGCCCCGAAGGCTACACAGACTGCAGGCTACTATGCTGCCTCCACCTCCACTGTTATGCCATACACCACTCATGATGGTAGTCTGTGTGGCTGCCTGCAGTTGACCCTGGGGCTGCTGGAGCAGATGACGGCTAAGTCGCGCATCGTGTTCATGTCCAGTGAGGGAGAGTGGCCCCTTGCCCAGGTGGAGGCAAGCTTCAAGAACATCAAGTGAGGGCGGCAAGAGGAGGGCAGACTGGCAGGAGGTTGAGGCTGAGGCAGTGTCAGCATACCAGGATGATCAGGAATGCAATGGCTGTACTGCCATGCCAGCCATGGGTACAGAGCAGTTGTGTAGTACACTTTCTGTTGAGACTGGCAAAGCAGAAGGTGCCAGCTGTAGTGAACATTAGGCATAGGTGAAGTGGCAGGATGCGAACGGGGCATAAGGAGCTGGGACCTTGGGCAGGGACGGAAGGCTGGCTAATGGAGCTGCATCTCCCTGTCGCTCTCATAGACCTGCCTTGCTCGACGCTTACCGCAGGGGTGATACGCTGAAGGAGAGTGGCCCAGTGGCGTATGGAACATCCAAGGCCTATGAAGTGAGGGGCAGAAGTCCACAGCAATTGAGGCCTGCAGGGCAGGGATAGGGTAGTGGGCCCTGCTGCCCTGATGCTGCTGTCAAGCCTGCTGTCGCACAAATCCAGACAGCAGCATGCAGGTCAGTGGTTATGCAGTGGCATGTGTACGTGCTGCTGCACATCACACTGTTGAACAATGACTGACAGCCTGCTTCACCGCCCATGACTTGGCCTGCTGCTTTGGCCATGAGCTCTTACACCTGGGCCTGTGCTGATGCAGATCATGTTTGCCCGAGAGCTGGCGGCTCGCCTGAGGCACCGTGACATTGATGTGTTTGCTGTCCAGCCAGGTGAGTGGGTGGGCAGGTGGGCAGGCGGGTGGGTGGGTGAGTAAGTGGGTGGGCAGGCAGGGGTGTGGGAACAATTGCAGCAGATCGGCCAGCCAAAGGTCTTGCATTGGCTAGTATTGATGTGCTAGACATGCTCGGCGCTTGTGGCTGACTGCAGGTCTGGTCAACACCCCAGGTCACGACAAAATGGACAGGAAGCATTACTTGAGTGCATGGTGAGCATTGCAACAAGGCGACGGTGTGCCATGCGTTTGATTGCTGTGTGGTGGTAGGTCAAGCAGCTATGGGGCGGGTGGCTCTGTCATGGGCTCTTGGTGTGGTGGTAGCAGCAGCCTTAGGCTACCTGAGCAGTATGTTGTGAGCTCGTTTGCAATGTCGTGTAGGCTGTGTAGAGGGTAAGTTAGGCATGCTGCATGCATGCATGCATGCCTCTTGTTGATGATCTGCAGGCAGGTGTCTGCCATGGGCAAGCTTCTGGGCCAGAATCAGTACCATGGTGAGTGGGTATCAGGGCTTAGGAGAAATACATGACAAAGCAAGGGTTTGAGAAAAGAACGACACAGGATGATGTACAGGAGGGCAGGGCAGTGTCAGAATGGGAAGAAGGGAAGGTGCAAGCGGTGGATGATGATGGTTAGACATGCAAGCAGTGCACCCACGGCGTGTGAACGTGTGTCTGCAGGAGCCTGGTCCACGCTGTTCACAGCCACCGACCCCAGCCTGACTGGTAGGTGCATGACTCGATGGCTGCAAGCGTCACCTCACAGTGGTGTAAGCATAGTGCTGCTGATCTGCTTTGTGTTGGGCATGCTGCGCCGTGATGGGTGTTGCAGGGTCAGGCAATAGGTCAGTGCACTCGCTGATGGTCCAGCGTACCCGCTGATGGCTAACCCAAACCAGGGTGCCGTTGTTGGTCAGCTGCCGCTACCCAGGCTTCATGGCGCGTGGCACTAACCTGAGTAGCAGCCACACTGACCCTATCTGGTGCATGCCCTGCAGGCAAGGGCTTTGGTTACTATGGACCTAACTGGGCTGGCGCCGTGAGTGGCAGCTGGCAGCAGCCCTGCACACTCCACTGGTGTCGTTGGCAGTGTGCCTCGAGTGACCTGGTCGTGGGATGAGCAGAATTGCTTGATCTTACTTATAATGTGGTGTTGATGTGCTCTGCCTGCTCGTCTTTCTGCAGTGGCATGCTACTGAACGCCAACCTGGGACCAAGGCGGCTCGCAACCCTGTGTCTTGCTGGCGGTGGGTATCTTTTTTGCTACCATGCAACATGATGCCTTCCCACTTTGACCATGATGGGTGGCAAACACACTGGTCTGTGCTCCACGGTTCACAGGTTGTTCGAGGAGACGGTAAAGGTGTTGGAGAACATTGTCGGCAGCAAGGCGATGCCACCTGTACCCCGACACCCAGACGAGTCTCGAGGAGCTGCATCTCTGAAAGGCAATATCCGCAGCACAACGGATAAGAGCAATGTGCAGCGCCCCATGGCAGTGGCAGCCTGAAATGTCGATGTGGTCAGGTCAGCTATGATCAGGTCAAGGATGAATATATTCAGTGGACTTGGCTGTGCGCAGTGACACAAAGCTATGAGTGACGCATTAGTTGTGTCGTGGTTGAAGCATGTGGGTGGAGCATATGGTTGAAGCGTGTCGTGGTGCACATACATAACTGACAGTTGAGTGTAATCACGTGTAATATACTGCATAATACGGTCTTTGCGGCATGTAATCACCTGGGCTGGGGGCATCTGTCCTGCGTTTTTGATTGGTGGTAGCATTGCTGAGCTGTGGACAGCTCATGCTGCTGCTACTGCTGCATACATGTGACGCACTGGTGGTGGCCATCTACAGCTAATGTGATACTGGTGATGTCAAACTGCTTTTACAAGCCTGTTGTTGCATACTTAGGTTATCAGTGGATAACATTGGGAAATACCCACCATCGTGCACTTTGAAAGAGATGTAGGTCATCCCTGCCAGTGGCCGCACCCCTGAGTCTTGCGCAGGGCGGTACAGCTCACCAGTGCGATGCTAGCGGGCTGTTCGGGCTGATGTGCACCTGTGCCGGGGCGGGCGGGGGTGCCGTGCCGGGGCGGGTGTGCACCTGTGCCGGGGCGGGTGTGAGTCGGGGTGCGCTGTGCCGGGACTTACCTGCTCAGTAAGGCTGGAATCAGCAAGCAACTATCGCGCTCAGCGGGCTCAAATGTCTCGAGCGCAGGAACCCCCTGACATGTGTGCTAGTGTTAATGATGACATGTTGCTGATGACATGCTGAGTGCTGATGACATGTTTGAGAGTGCATATCGTGCTTGTGGCCTGTCCCTACACGAGAACAGGGTGCAACTTGTGTCACGTGACCCCACGCTAAATTTCCATGTACTTGAGCTTTTTTGCTGTCCACTTAACTGTCCATTCGGAACGTAAGATGAAGGACTGCCAACTTCAATTGTATGATAATAATGGATTTCCAACGTGTCTATTGTCCAGAAACGCGATGCCCTCCTTTGTGGGCCGTGCACCTTGCACCAAAGTGGACTCTCGTGCACCTTGCACCCGGTCACAATTTTGGCCATACGCTGCCAAACAGTGTGGGCTGTTTTATATCCTCCATATTGAACCCCCGTGCACCTTACACCCGCCACATCAACCGTCCGCCTCATACTCAAACTCCAGCTCCTCACTTCTCAGCTCTCTCAGCGCTAAACGACGCAATGCCCTACGTCCCACGGGCCTCCTCAACCTCTTGTACTTGCAGTATTGTGCACAATGTGTGTTGGTCAGTTTGCCCCAACCCACCTCATCATGCATCGAATAGGGGTGGAAACACATCAACAATGCATAACACTCTCTGTCATCCCTCAACTCCTTCACGATGTCTTGAAACATGGGCATGGGTACAAATGGGGTGGTGTTGTCAGGCTCCATGCACGGCAGGCATGGCACACTCGTGCACGTGCTGCATGCACAAGCAGCCATGGCCCATTGAGGCTACTCCCTGTCAGGTGTGAACACCATGTGGTGCACCGCTCTGCACCCCTTCACGTCATCATGCATGCGCTCCACATCAACCTCAGGCATGCTGCATACAGTTGCTTGCCTAGCGTCGTCCAGCACCAGGTAGCGCCGAAGCATGATGTGGCCACGTTGCCTATGGTTGGCACTAGTGTTTTGTGCGTGGCATGGCACAGCAAAATGCTCGTTAGCCCAATCTGTGAGCACAACAGCCCCACACACTTTCCTCACCACTCCAAGACACTCCAGGACTAACATCTGCTCATCTGGACTAACACTTTAGCCACGTTTTGGGCCTCAAGCTGTTGCGGCAGCCTGTGAAGCTGCTGCTGCAATGACTGGATGCGAGCTTGCTGCTCAGTCAGCAGGCGTTGCTCAGTTAGCTGCTGCCCCCTTGAGTGCAGGTCTGCCTGTTGTTGCTGCAGCTGGTGACGCCGTTCAGTCAGATCTTGCTCCCTCCGGCGCAGGTCCGCCTGCTGCTGCTGCAGCTGGTGACGCCGCTCAGTCAGATCTTGCTCCCTCCAACGCATGTCCGCCTGCAGCTGCTGCAGCTGCTGTTGTTGCTCGCTTAACTGTTGCTCCCACTGTAGCAGAGCTGCCTGCTGCTGCACCACCAACTCAGCAAGCTGCTGCTCCTTGCGCTGAAGCTCACCCCGCTGAAGGTGATGAATCTGTTGTTGTAGAGCCTGCAAGCGTTGGTTGTCAGCAAGCTGCCGCTCCCTGTGCAGCAGGGCTGCCTGCAGCTGGTGCAACTGCGCCTCAGCCTCATCAACACCAGCATCAGCCTGGGCCTCAGCCTCGGCCTCAGCAGTAACAGCCTCTGCTTGCGCCCCACTCTCGCAAGCACAAGCCTGTTCCTGGGCCTCGGCCTCTGCGGCAACAGCTTGGGCCTTGGCCTCGGCCTTAGCAGCCCTGAGCTGTGCCACAACCTCCCTCGCTTTCTGCGCATTGGCACAACTAGCCTTCACTCCCCTTTTCTTGTTACCCATGGCCTTCACTGGCCTGCACAGCGGCAACCACAATCACAGCTCAGTCTCTGCATATTATTTACTGTTTTGTGCTGCTCGTGGTTGCTCGGGAGCCACAGGCACCAATGCATTAAGCATCGTCTGCAACCTGCAATTCCGCAACTTGCACCTGGCAGCAGGTTCAGCAGCAATCCGCCGTAGCGGTCACGAAACCAGCTTGGGAGAGGGTCTCGATGCGTGCTGGGACGCAGCAGCACTGTTGCGTGATGACCAGAAAACTTGCAATGTCCAATCCAGATGCGAAATCTACGCTGCGCTGGGTCCAGGCTGCCTATAGCAGTCGCTAAGAGTGTATGCGAGGCTCAAGAACACATCGCAGGTAAGGGGCCAGCCACCCGGCAAACCGTTGGGGCTGGCTGCACACTAGTCAAGTTATTAGCAGCTCATCGTACCAACCGGCGGCCTCATCCGTGCAGAAATGAGTCAGTTTTTATCTATTGGGACATGGGGGTGCGGCCAATGGCGGGGGTGACCATATGTGTTGTGTCTCCGCCATGTGACAAGGTCGTAGTTAAGCATTTGACGTAATGCTCATGCAAAGCACGAGTGCGTGATCTTTACTAGTTTGAACCGGCACTCGGCCTCCGGTCAGACAGGCGTACCTTGGTTATCTAGCCAGCGAGTAATCCAGATTAAGTGCAGAGTCCGCCCAAGCCTATTCCGATGCGAGCGTTTTCCTGACGTAAAATGTCTCAAGGGGGTTGGGAGCAAGTGAGGCTGGCAATTGGTTGTGACGAGCATGCCTGGCGGGAAGTGTTGCGAGTCGTGACGCGGGCGTACACGGCAGCAGTACGCGGCGGTGCAGCGGGCTTAGGATTGAAGGGGGGGTTGCACCTCCTCACCGCCGCGCTGCGTAACGTGCGACCTCCCAAAAAATCCATAGGCAAGCACCAGGTCACCCTCCGGGAGGCAGTGCTGGATGTGGCGACATACACCGTGTTCCTGGGTAAGGTGCCTAGCTGTGCGGGCCGCGCTGCTGGCGCCCAGTCGGCCCGGTTGATTGTTTGGTGCAGGCACTATGGGTGCCGTGTATGTGTCAGTTGAGGAGGCCCTGGCTTTGCTGTTTGGGCAGGACAGGTGAGCCAGATGCAAGCGGCCCTTTGCAATGAACCACATGCACGCCTGACAGCTGACAGAGTCTGAGCACATGGGGCAGCACATGATGTCATCATCACATGGCATAACCCAATGGTGCCACTGCACATGATCCATGTTGGTGGCACGTCAGGTATGCAGACCAACATTCCTCCCCTCACCATCCTGCCAGGATGTTGGCCAGAGGGTAACCTGCCTCCTCTACAGCTTTATCAGGACTCCCTTCCTGCCAGCAGCCCGCCCGGGCGATCCAGGGGCAGGCGCAGGGGCAGCCCCACTCTAGCCAGCAGCCCGCCCTTCGAGGGGGAGGTGGGGTGCATGGGGCCACACCCAGCCATGCCACCCTCCTCCTCCTTCAGGCATGCAACCGCGGCGTCTTCTTCTGTAATGCGTTGAGTAGCCTGCAGGCCATGGCCCCTTTACACCTAATGGCCAGCTCTACTGCATGCTGCTGGGAGCATGGTGTGGGCCAGGGCCTGAAGTGACCCCATGCTGCCCCACACTCTGTACACATGGTGTGGCTTACAAAGAGCAGGCCAGGACCTGGCACAAACATATCAGTCAGTCCTCAACATGAAACAGGCAGAGCAGGGCTGTGAGGACTTAGAGGCTGGTGGGCCGATGTGGATGCAGGACTTCCCAGTGGCGGGCCCTTGTGGCTGGGGCAGTTGCCGGCCACGCTCTGCTCATCACAGGGTGTGTGGCCACCAGTTGCCTCCTCAAACCTCCCCACCCTCCTGCCTCACTCCTTTGCTCACTACCTGACGTTCATCAGGGCCTGGCTTGCCCTGGCTTGTGCTTGCCCCTAACCCTTGCTCTTTTAGCCACTCACAAGCGCAAAGCATGACCCTGAGGCGGGCCTGAATGTGACGAGGGCGTGGCATTCAGATGGAAGCTCTGGTGTTGTTGTTGTCAAGCATTACACAGCCATAACAGCTCCTGAAGGCCGCCTTGAGGGGGGGGTGCATGGTGCGAGTGTGACATCACAGGGTCTGCCAGGTGTGGTCAGAAAGAGGTGCACCTGTACAGACTCCCATGATGGCAGGTGCCAGTAGCCTGCTGCCTTAGCTCCAGGAGGCCCTTATCTCTGCCACACGCCACAGTAGGAGCAACAGGCAGCTGAGGTCCTGGCAGCTGACAGATGGTCCAGGCAGCTGAGGTCCTGGCAGCTGACAGATGGTCCAGGCAGCTGAGGTCCTGGCAGCTGGCTGCTGAATGCCTTGCAGGTCTCAGGCCCGCCACCACTCCCTGGCCACGTACGTGTTGCTGCGTGGCATCACATTATTGGTGCGCTGCGGCAACAAAGTGCCGCCTCCACCCGCTGCCAGCTGTACTGCTGCTGTGACGCACCCCCGCCAGCACCGTCCTGCAGCAGGGCCGCATACCAGCCTGGCAGCCAGCAATGTAAGCTGTCCGACATCCACACAAGGGGAGGCTGCTGCCATCAACAACCAGGGCCCTGGGGCAGGCAGCAGGCATCAGGATGGCAAAGGGCCCGTGCCTGGACAGCTGCCTGCCAGTCGCTCACGAGCAAGCGCCTTTCTGCCAGCTGCCCTGGGCCAGCAGGAGATTCAGCCACCGCCCCAGCGGGCACACCCCAGCCAACATCACAGGAGCAACAGGCAACATGGCGACCCTGCCTCAACTGCCAACGGCGGTGGCGGTGGCAGCAGTGAAAGCAACAACAGCAGCAGCAGCATAGTGATGGTGGTGGAACCACACAGTGCCCCCAACCCCGGCCAAGGGGTTCCCTCCTGCCAATCGGCCACCGGGTCACACCTTCACACCCACCCCAACTGCCCCAACTGTCTGCACCCATCCACGCATGGCAGCAAGGGCAGCGGCCAGGACAGCGGGGCCAGCAGCCACAGCAGCAGCAGTGCCAGCCTCAGCCTCAGCCCCGCGGGGCCAGTGGGGTCTGTGCAGCTGGCCTGGTGGCGGCGTGTGCACAGCCTGCTGGCCCCCACGCGGTGGAGGCATGGAGACGTGCTCCTCATGTGTGCAGCATCAGCTCAGGTGGGCCCCCAGCCTCACCAGTGCTTCTCTGCATGCTGGCTACACCACCAAGGTGCCTATAAGGTGCTGTGCTGTGCTGTGCTGTGCTGCGTTGCGCTGCGCTGTGCTGTGCTGCGCTGCGCAGTGCTGCGCTGCGCTGCGCTGCGCTGTGCTGTGCTATGCTGTGCTGTGCTGTGCTGTGCTGTGCTGTGCTGCGCTGTGCTGCGCTGCGCTGCGCTGCGCTGCGCTGCGCTGCGCTGTGCTGCGCTGTGCTGTGCTGTGCTGGCTGTGTGGTCATCCATGGTGGTGGTCGGGGTGGAGATGCTGCTGCCGCTGCTGACTGCCACTTAGCCATGTGCTTGGTGAAGTGAGCCACTGGAGTGGGCAACATTGCTTACCAACTTAAGAGATGCAGACCAGCCTGATTGGTGGACTGTGTGTGCCTTCCACTAGTTGACGGTGTGTGCCTCTTGCCTCTTGCCCTTGCAGCCTGTACAAAACACCTTCATTCAATGCTGACTGATGCCTCCCCCTCACCCTGCTGCTGCCCCTCCTGACCCTGTCTCAGGCCACCACTCTCAACAGCCTATGTGCCATCACTCCCACACCCTGACCCTTGCACCAGTGGCTACCCGCTGAGCCGCCAGCGGTGTTGCCTGCAGATTGTGTACTCGTTCATCATGCAGCCCAGCAGCCTGCCGCCCAGCTACATCCGCTTCATCATGCGTCAGGCAGGCAAGGAGCCACACGTGTGGACAGCTGTCCGGGTGAGGGCCACTGCACTGCCACTGCTAGGATTGCACCCAGCCGCATGGATGCACATCTGTAGTGAGAGATGACAGGAGGTGGCTAGGGCTTGCAAGTGGTTAGACAATCACTGAGAGCAGAGCTGGGTGGACGTTGAGGCGTTAGAGGGCTCGGGAGGAGGGTCAGGTGGTGAGGCTGAGCACATGGCTTGTGACTGGCGCAGCACAACAGCAGATGAGCCCTGACGTGTGAAGTGTCATATGCCAAACACGACGGCATCGTGGAACCTTGTCAGTGGCAGCTGCTCACAGACTGCGACCCCTTAGTCAGGTAGCACCCAGCCAGTCTGGGCTGAACAGGTAGGACCGTCAGGGCTGACCAGGCTGTCAAGGCTGTCATGGCCTACAGGCCCTCGTGGGCAGGCCCGCAGCAGCCAATGCCTGTTCCCCGTCCCCGGTATTCCTACACAACCAAGTGCCTGACAGCCAACAGCCAACTGCCCCCAAATCAGTAAGCAAGACCAGAACAGGGCGTCATCAGTTTGTTTTAGCAGATGTATCAGTCAATTTATCAGTCAATATATCAGTCACTACATCATTCAATATATCAGTCAGTATATCAATTGATGTACTCGTCAATACTCAAGTCAGTGCCAGCGTGGCGCCAGCGATGGTTGTGTGGTGTGCGGGTGGTCAGGCTGTAGGCCAGCACTGCGTCTGCTGTGCAGGAGCAAGCGCTGCGCAACTGGCGGCTGCTGGGCCTGGGCCTGCACGTCCCCCCTACCGCCCAGGCGCTGCTGCTGGGCCAGCCACTCACGCCCTGCGAGTTCTGGGTGAGGGGGTCCAGGTCCTGCGTCAGGGTGGCCCAGGTTGGCCAGGTCCCAGATGATCCGGGTGATGGCAGGCCCGAGGTGTCAGAATGCACAGGGCGTGGGCAATGGCTGTCCCAGGGGGCCGAACGTCAGCAATGTGCACCACGGCTGGTCAAGGCTGCTGGGCAGCCAGGGCAGGGATGTGCCAGGCGGCTATGGCGCAAGCTGGCCCTACCCTTTATGTGTCGCTCTCCTGCCTTCCCAACCTGTCCTCACCTCCCTGGCCCCTTCCCCCCATCCTACCTACACACCACCTTGCCCCACCTGTTCCTCGTCGTCCTCCTTCCCTCGCACTGACACCGATTTAGAACCCTTTGGCCGCCTCCCCGCGTACGGCAGCCTCACACCTATAGAACCCTTGACCACCTACCCAGCTGCTGCAGCCTTGCCACCCGCCTTGCCCCGCCTGTGTGCCCCTGCCCCTCCGCAGCACCCGGGGCAGAGCTGTCTGGAACACACCCTAACCAACGTGCCTGCCTCCTATGCCCGGGCCCTGGCAGTGTACGTGCCCGTGTACCTGGTGCCCGCACTGCTGGTGCACAGGTGGGCGCTCCCAACCCTCCCTCACTCCCCCACTCTTCTCACCTCACACATCACACATTGGAAGGGCATGATGGTGAAGGGCAGGCTGGTGCACAGCTCAGTGGTAGGGTTGGTGTGGGAGGCCTCTGTTGTACCTGGTTCAGCCACCAGCCTCAGACAGTTATGAAGTTGGCAGTTACAGGGTAGTTGGTAGGCATGTGTGGTGACCTGCCTGGGTGCCTGTGTGTGTGCGCCTGTGAATGCATACGTCATGCTGGCCAGCCTAACCGTCCAGGATGCTGTGCTGGTAGCTGGGCTGGGCTGCGCTGCGCTGCAGGAGGAGGGAGCCAGGCCAAAGTTTAGTTAACCAGGCCTGGGCACATTTCCATCCCGTACTTTTTGTAATTACAATTGCGTCACTGCCCATCTGTGTATCATAACAATGGTATGGTGGTGTTTCTTTGCTTAATGTTGCCTACCAGGTTGTCTGCCATGCTGGTGCTGATTGCCTATCCCTGGTGCAGGCAGAAACTTGCCAGCCAGCCGCAGCTGCTGCTGCCTAAGCTGGCCCAGGGCATTGGGCGCTCTGCCCTGTTCCTCACCGCCTTCATCGCACTGGCGTTTGGCAGCGTGTGCGCTGGCTTTGCAGTTACTGGTGGGCCCACCTTGACTGCTATCAAGAAGCCATCGCCGCCCACCCACAGCTGCTGCTTACTCTGACCCCGCAACTTCCCTGCTGTTGCTGCTACCTTCCTGCTGCTGCTGTGACTGAATGCCTAGCTCAGTGCCAGTGTTGGTGCTGCATGTGCTGTTGCTGGAGCATGACCTGTGCTGCTGCTGCTCCTGCTGTTGGCACCACAGGGGTGAGCTCAGGGCCTCTCATTGCAGCCTGCACTGCGGCAGGAGGCCTGGCCGTCCTCCTGGAGAAGAAGAGCAGGCGCATGGAGCTGGCGCTGTACTGCCTGTCCCGCGCCGCAGAGAGCAGCTGCAGGTGCAGCTGCAGCCCCTGCAATGCACCCAGCAGTGTGCAAGCCATGCAAGCCATGCAAGCCATGCAAGTCATACAAGCTGCATGGCATACAATAGGATGGGGCACTGGAGGGTGGACCAGGCTGCATGCTGGCCATGCTCAGTGACTAGTGTATCCATGAGGGGGAGCAGCAGCAGGGGGATATCATGCAAGAATTCAAAGATACTTGTGTCCATGTGTGTGTCCACATGACCATTCCCATGCACGCCCATGCATCCATTTTGCCAGTGTCAACAGATGGGAAGCAGCCGCGCCCCATGGAATCATCAAGTAATAGCTCAGTACTGGCACAGCACCACTGCCTCTGTCTGGAGCCAAGGCCTGGGCGGCCAGGCAGGTGGGCAGGCACGCGAGCCGGCAGGTGGGCCTTGACCATGACAGTCCCTTGCTGTCCTGCCTGGCCAGGTGCCTTGTGGAGTGGGGCTGGTTGCCTTCCGCCCTGCTGCCCCGCCGCCTGGACGTCATGCTGTTTGCAGCGGGCTGTGCCGCCATCATGCACTGCTACAGGTGCGCCACCTCCTAAGGCTGAGCAGGCCTGGCTGTGCTGGTCCAGCTGGGAGGTTGTGCAAGGCAGCCTGCCTGACACACGCAAGAACAGCATGCAGCCATAAAAAATAATTAAGAATCCGACGGCATGCGCACATGGATGTGCACTCGCCCCTAGGCTAGCTGTGCCCCTAGGCGCCTGCACCTGGCCCTGCCTGCCCGCACAGCAGCGTGTGCCCCTCCTCCCCTCTGGCACTGCACTGCCGAGCGTGCCTGCCCACAGTGATGGAGCCGGCCAGCACCGAGATGTGTTCCGCAGCAAGTACCTGAACGTCCTGGACTTCATATTTGGGAACAGCGGTGGGCACCTTTGGCTGCTGCTGCTGTCTGGCCCTGATGTTGCTGCCTGGCCCTGATGTTGCTGATGTCGCTGATGCCTGGCTGATGTTGTCGGTGTTGCTGCCTGGCCCTTCCCCTCGCTGCTCCCAGGAGACACCTAGTAGGCAGTGAGGCAGAGGGGAGGGCAGTAGTGGGTAGTGAGGGCAAGGATGAGGGGGTAGGGGAGCTTTCTGCTGGAATTGAGGCGTGCCTGACCCATGCCATCATTGCCTGACCCCTGGTGCATATGCCATGCCTGCCTGCTTGCCGTGGTTTTTGAACCGACTTGACCCGACTTGACCCACAAAGCGCGAATGCCACTATTGCCTGTCGTCGCACATTGGACAAGAGGCTGCTGCCTGAGAACAGCAACTGGCGGTCCACAATGGCGGACACTGCTTCCCATCCCTTGACCATCCCTAACTGCCCTGTACTGCCCCTGACGGCCCCTGGCTGACTCTTGTTTGGCTGCAGGCGTGATGAGAGGACAAATCACCCACCAGCCCTCTAACAAGGATCTGCTGAGCGCGATGTCAGCTCGTCTGCGCGCCTCTGCCTCCCTCCAGTGCCTGTCCCGGCCGGGCCCATTGCATGCCGCCTCTGCTCCAGCCATGCTGGACGAACCTCAGATGGCCACCAAGCTAGCGGCAAGCTGCACTGCAGAGGGTGATGGCAGCGCATGACGAGCACGTTGATGCAAGTTATTGTGGTGAAATATTACAATATTGCAGGAGTGGAAAGAAAGTGTTGGTGTTTGGGCAGCCAACAAAGGATGCAGCACCGGCTGCGACAGCGGGAAGCCGCGCGGGTACAGTTGCATGTAATGCGGCGCGCTTGATGGGGGACTATGGCGGTGCTCAGCAGTGGTGGCAGCACTGTAGTCCCTCATGCAGTGCTATACAATTGTCTGGATTAAGATCTGGATCCAAGTTTGGAACCAGCTGGGTCACGCCATGTAATCCACGCCAGCGAAAAACTCCGTGTTTATGAACTTGTTTCAACATCATCACCGTGATCCATCCTGTCCGTGGCAGTATCTAATCCAACAAAATCATCATTCTGATAGTTCAAGAAAATCCCAGCACTCCCCGCTATGCCCATCAGGCAAACCAACTGCCTCGTGCAGCAAGGGAAGGCCTGCGACGCTCCCTTCAACTCATCACAGACATGCATGCCAAAGCCTGTGCCTGGCTGCATGTAAAAAATACATCGGAAAGCTGCTGTGAACCTCTCCTCCAACAGGCCATACCAGGTGGCCCATCCTGCAGGCCTAGCTTTATCTGCCTAAACCTAGGTGTGTGACATAGCTAAGCACTAAACCTAACCCACTCTGCCTAGCAGCATGCCATGAACAGCGCAATGAGTCTCACCCAGTCCAGCAGTCCTGCCCTATACGTGCTGACGAAGGAGGGCTGTCCTGGCTGCATTGGAGCATGGTGACTGGAGCAAGCAAGGTATGTCAGGGCTGTTCCAAGTTTGCCATGTACTCTGCCAACAACTGCAGGTCGCCCGTGACCTCTAGAGGCTCAGCGGCCGCCACTTTCACTGGCACTGACAGAATGCCAGTAGCTGAGTTGTAATGCCACCCCGATGCGCAGCACACTGCAACAGCAGCAGCAGCAGCAGCAGCAGCAGCAGCAGCAGCAGCAGCAGCAGCAGCAGCAGCAGCAGCAACAACATGACTTAGCTGACGCAGCTGAAGCTAATTGACGCGCTCAACAGCAAAGCAGCATTGGCAAAGGCCTCCTTAAGGCCAGTCTGCTGCCTGCTGCTAATCTTCCTTTCCCTCGGGCATACTTGCTTCAGCTGCTGCTGCTGCAGGGATAAGTACCACCGCTGCTGGTTCCACTGCTGAGACCTCTACTGCTGCTACAGGCACTGACCCTTGAGGGCCTCCGCTTCAGGCAGTCCACAGATGCTGGCAACCTTTGCAGGCTTGACGGAGGAGTAGGCGGTGGCCAGCAGCTCCAGCAGCTCCGCCCGGGTCTTCACCGCCACAGCCCGAATGTAAGGCTCAACGGCAGGGCTCCAGGCGTGCCCCTCTAATGCCTGCCAGACACCTGCACGACATGCCAGGACCAGTGAGCTGCACTCTGGCTGCCTTCATGGCACGTCTAATGGCAACGGCTGCCTGGATGCGGGCGAAAGTGTGCCACAGTTGAGCAGGCTGAGTGCCTTGCGCCACTGGAGTGGTGTAATTCACTCTTCCAGGCTGGCGGAGACAGACAGCGTACTGCTAGTGCAGTGCTGCTAGTGCAGGAGTGTGTGCGTATGGTGTGCGTGCCACGCTGCCTTTGCCTTCTCATCACTTTGACAAATGAAAAAGGGCTGCTACTTGTGGCTCTCTCGCTGCAGAGAAATCCTCGAAGCAAATTGATCACAGTAAGGTGTAGCTGTCCCAGAGAAGCAGACCTGGATAGTGTCGCTGCCAGAGACACTGCAGCAACTTCCACACTGCATTAAGCTCTGCATTGTCCTGCAGGTGGTTGCATGAGGAGAGGAGCTTAGAAGAGTACAACAAAGTTACCCTGGTTCTTAACCGCCCTGCAGATAGGGGGACTGACCTGCTTCACTGCGGCAGGAATACGCTTCCAGAGAAATCGTGCATCAATCCTGCCAGATATGCAAGCAAGCACGCCACACAGTCAGCACACTGCTTACTGGATAGGACCTTAATGGCTGCACCTGCTGCATAGCTTTGAACCTACGGGCACGGCTACTCACAGCTGCTTGTTGTATATGTGCCCAAGCAAGTGGAGCGCGTAAGGCCACTCGTGGAGCACGGTTGGGTTGCTAATCTGCAGCAATCAATACTCCGTGAAGACTTCAGACGGATTTCTCCCACGAGCGTCGCTCAGGCAGACTCACCTCTAACTCAGCACCATCCAGGATGCCCGCCACGAGATCGAATTGGCGGCTAGCTACTGCAGCCTGCGCCCGCTCAGTGGGGTTCATCATACCCTTGTTCAGCTCTGATTGTAAAATAGCCGCCTGTGATCAAGCTCCGGCTCTGCGTTGTTAGCTAAGAATGTTGGAACTCGGACCAGTTCTTCACTCTTCCTATTAGCAAGCATAGGAGCGTGTGGACCTACCCGTCTCCTTATTGCCTGCTACCATGCATGTGTGACGAAACGAAGTATTCCTGGTATTTGTGGTTGCTTCACGTAGTTGTTGTCTATGGCTAGAAAGAAAAGACGAACTGTGCCTAGGCCAGGGCCGGAGGGACCCGACAATGACATTTTGGATTGCGACGAGGCACTACAGCCAGAGCTCAACGATGCGCAGCGCAGTAGAAAGGCTTTCGGAGAGGCCCGCGCTGCCCGCGATAGAGACAACACCTACCACGCACGGAAATGCAAGCTAGCCCACCTCACCGGCCACCTCCCGCAAGAGTTGTGGGCTGCCTTCCTGGCCGCTGCGCTGGCAAGAGTAAAGGCCTGTAGCGAGCGGGCAGTGCTCGGCAGCCTGCTGCTGGGGTTTCTTGTTCGGGACTTGTTTACCCTGCACGCAGTCGGCCAGCTCGACGCGCATGGCCAGCCCGTGTACACAAATATCCCAGTCTCCGCGGCTGCCATCCCGGACCTGAGCTGCAGGAACCTGTGCCTGCAGCTGTGCCGCGGCTTGCCCGGAGCCGGCGCGAACACTCGGCCAAGCGCGGCAGCCGCTGCCGTGCTGGCCGCGCACCCCGACCTCCTCGCCCGCCTCGAAGCAGTCCCACGCTACCACTAGGGCGGTTCCCCCCCCTAGGTAATATTAACAATAGCTATAATAGCCAGCCAGCCATATTAGCTAATATTAGCTCCCGATCCTTGTCGCGCCTTCGTTCGCTTCCTAGCGCGATAGCTGCGCCTAGCGGCGCTGCGACCCTGCGCACCTGGTTGATGATGCGCCGTCGGAGGCCGCCTCCTGGACTCATGGGGCCCCAACATGGGTCATGCAAGTCCCCCAGTGCTCGCTCAACACTGCATCGTTTTTGATAGCGTTTACCACATTGGCAGCCGCAATCTAGTCCGCGTTGTCTGACCATCAGCGCAAGCCATTTCAGTCTTTGCTCGCGGGCTACCCCATGTGACCGCAAACAAATCACAACGGCGGGTCTCCTTGGGACGGCAAACCACATCCCTGTGACCCCATCTACCTAGCGTAGTGAGCTGCTTGTGCACAAATGTCCGGCCAACACCCAACGCAATGCCTGCCAGGCGTGCAAGGCACATGGACGGGGTGGATCGGGTGACAAATATAATGATGCAGCGTTAGACATTGGCAATTGGGAGTGGCTAATTGCCGAAGTGACCTTGCACCCCTCATGCGTTGGTGCCGTAGAGTGTTCATACTAGTACCTCTTAACAGGCACGAACAGATGCTGAGATTCCTGCATCTGGCAGGTGTTGAACACCGTACCCCTTGGTAAACATACGCCAGGTCTGCTACTTGAGCTAATATAAGGCCACTTGAGCTAATATGAGCTAATATGAGCTATTATGAGCGCTACTATAGCTATTATGCCACTTTTTGGCTCGGAGCTAATATTAGCGGACACGCCCTAGCTACCACTCTGACACCAACATGGTGGACCACGTCGGCAAGCAGCGGGAGACAGTGTTCAGCAACATGCTCACGCTGCTCTTCGCTGGCAGGCTCAAGAAGTCTGTGTTCCTGGCTGGGGCAAAGGTCCTGCTGGGCACTGAGGAGTACCAGCGCCGGTTTGGGTTTAGGGGGCTGGGTGGTGGGCACCTGCCAGCGTGGTCCAAGCGGCAGTGCACCTATGTGCGCCGCATGGTGTGTGGCATGGACGTCAGCTGGCTGCTGGAGGGTGGGGTGGTGGTGACTCCAGCCGTGCAGGCTGAGGTGGCTTTGCAACAGGGCATGCTGGGGCTTGAGGAGGGGGATGAGGTGAGTGATGAGTGGCTGGAGGATCGAGTAAACCGGGGCCGGCTGTCGCGCTTTACGGTGCACACCACCAGAGAGATGGAGGCAGCCATGGCAGCCTGCCAGCAGGCTGAGCTCACTAACCATGGGCTGATGCCCAGGCCCCCCGGCCCCCAACCCCCTATGCCCTCACCCCCACCGGCAAGTGCCGGGCTCGGCATGTCTTTGTCGACACCCTGGGCCTCTACGGCTTGATGCGTGACGTCGGCATTCTGGGGGTGCTGACGGGGTCACCCTCAGCCTTGGAGCCTTGGAGCCATCACCTTGGAGCCTGCAGTCAGCTGCCTACACAAGTTAATGAGGTGCCTTGAATGCCGATGGAGTCGCCATCAGCGTAATGTTCCTGCGGCCCAAGCCTGCATGTCCACCCGCAGAGCTGCCGCGGATGGGCAGGCACATGGGCGCAGTCAACCCGCAGAGTGGCTGGGCGTGGACCCGGGCAAGACGAACATGGCTACCGTGGCGCACGAGGAGCGCAGCGCTTCCGGCACAGTAGTATCCGTGTGTCACAGGACGCTTACAGCCGCTTACTACCGCGACAGCGGCATCACGCGGCAGGCCCAGGCGACCAAGACGTGGCTGGCCCAGGTGAAGCCGCAGCCCAAAGCCCTGTCGCAGGTCAACAGCAGACCCAGCTCGCTGGCCTCGTACCGGCGGTTCGCCGACACCGTCCTGGCGACGTGCGACACCATGTGGGCAGAGGTCTCCAAGCCACGTTGGGCCAACGCGAAGTTCTGGCTGTACAGTGGCAAGCAACGCGTGGTGGCAAGGTTCTGGGATAAGGTAAGGTATAGTAGCAGCTGCCAGGAGCTAGGCAGTCAACCTAACTCAGCTCCTGCTCCTAAACCTGGCCTCCTGCTGCTGCTGCTGCTGCTGAACCTGACCTTCCACATCTGTGCCTTGTGTGTTGTACCATGTGTGGCTGCAGCTCATCAAGCAGGCCAAGCAGCGGTGGCCGGACCGCATCCTGGCACTGGCCTATGGGGCAGCTGGCTTTGATGGCAGCGGCACCGTTGGCTGCAGGGGTGTCCCAGTCAGCCAGATGCTGAAGGAGGCAGTGAGGCAGTTCCCAGCTGGGCGAGTGGAGATGCTGAAGGAGGCAGTGAGGCAGTTCCCAGCTTATGGTGGATGAGTACCGCACAAGCCGAGTCAGCTCAGCCTACAGGAACCCCTGTGAGGCCCTCCCTGGGGAGCCGCCAGAGTCCTTCAGGTGACAGTGTCGAGGATAGGGTCAAGGTGAGGGGTTGGTAGTGCTAGGAGGTGTAGAGTCAAGGTAGTGTCAAGGAAAAAGCTCCAGAAAAAATCGTACAAATGAGCAATGCCCTATGTCCTTGCAGGTGGCTGCGGCCAGTGTACAGCGAGGCAAAGCGATCCCAAGTCAGGGGCTTCATGTTCTCAACAAGCAACAACATTAGGTAAGCACTGGCCTGACATTGCACATGTGCATGGCCGCAACATATCCCACATGACATGGCATTTCTGGAGCTTTTTCCATTGGCACATGACCTGACTCCGCCTCCCGCCCTCACACCCCTGCAGGTTCTATGACCGGGACGTGTCAGCCGCGCTCAACACTCGCCGCCGTGCTGTTGGCCCAGGGCCGCGTTCCACTGAGCTGTGCAGGTGGGACGGCCGCCCAGCCCAGCCAAAGCCAGGCAGGCTACGTCGGACATTTTCCCCCCCATCGATCCCGCCTCGATTGCGGACCGATAGGGGGGTTCGACGCCGACTGAATTCGGCCCATTGCGTCGATGGGGTTAGCTGATCGATTCGATGGGGGTATCGATTTTTGTGATTTCGAGGTCTGTTCGAGGCCTGTTCGAGTCGGTTGCATCCATCGAATCGATGGGGGGTCGATAATTGCTGGACACTCATCGATGTTACACTAGCTTAATGCCTAAGCTAGCCAGTAACCTTCTGCCACCGTACAAGGCCTATTGCCCAAGCAAGCACCTATTGCCGAAGCAAGCAAACCTTCTTCCACCGTACAAGGCCTACTGACAGAGCACCAAGTCTGCATCAAGAGTAATACGCTTGCTGCCATGACATTGGGCACCCCGCAACACAACACCAACAATAACACCACCACCAAGGCCAACACAACACCACCACCACCAACAGCAACATGACCAACTACCAACAACACCAACAACAAGCCATGTCGCACACCAAGCACGGACTGGCAACCACCCAAGTGCTTGGCTTGGCTTGGCTGTCCCACTGGCTTGGCTGTCTCCTTGAGAGAGGGATGGGATGGGTCATTGTTGTGTGTGGGCATGGCATGGCTAGTGAGGGTTGTGTTGGCTGCTACTACTAGCATTGGCTCCAGGCTGCCCGCTCCAGGCTGCCCGATGGCGTTGGGGAAAAGTAGTCGGGGTTGCGGACTGGTGGTGGTGGTGGGACAGCAGAAGGACAGAGGAAGAGGCCAAGGGACAGGAGGCCAGCTGGGCTGGGTGTCAGCCACTTACCGGCAGGTGGTTAGAGGTGTTGGGAGAAGAGGGAGAAGGGGGAGAAGAGAGGGCAGGCAGGAGAGGGAGAAGAGGAAATGGGGGCGTAGGAGACTTGGAGGTGTTGGTGATGGGACAGGGTAGGGTTAAGGGGAAGGAGCAAGGGGGTTGGAGTGCAACTGTTAGACCTGCAGCAAGCAAGGGGCATGCTTGTAATCAACAAACAAGGACATGCACGACTAGAGGTGGGCAGGCTGGGCAAACACCCCAACAACATTTGCACTCACCTTGGCTCTCGGCTGCTGGCATCCTCCTGCCCCAGTATGGCTGCCGCTTTCTTGTTTTACGCCTCCAAGCTACGACTCCTGGCTGCGTCTCTAGGCTGCGTTCCTTGGCTGCTTGACGGCTCCTGGCGGCTGCTCCTGGCTGCACTTGGCTGCTGCTCTTGGATGCAAGGTAGAGAGATCAGCTGACTGCTGACTGTTTGCGCCAGGGGGTCCGGGTAGGGGGCCCAGGTAGGGGGCCCGGGTTAGGGGCCAGGTAGGGGGCCCAGGTAGGGGGCCAGGGGGAGGGGGAGGGGGAGGGGGAGGGGGAGGGGGAGGGGGAGGGGGAGGGGGAGGGGGAGGGGGAGGGGGAGGGGGAGGGGGAGGGGGAGGGGGAGGGGGAGGGGGAGGGGGAGGGGGAGGGGGAGGGGGAGGGGGAGGGGGAGGGGGAGGGGGAGGGGGAGGGGGAGGGGGAGGGGGAGGGGGAGGGGGAGGGGAGGGGAGGGGAGGGGGAGGGGGAGGGGGAGGGGAGGGGGAGGGGAGGGGGAGGGGAGGGGAGGGGAGGGGAGGGGAGGGGAGGGGAGGGGAGGGGAGGGGAGGGGAGGGGAGGGGAGGGGAGGGGAGGGGAGGGGAGGGGAGGGGAGGGGAGGGGAGGGGAGGGGAGGGGAGGGGAGGGGAGGGGAGGGGAGGGGAGGGGAGGGGAGGGGAGGGGAGGGGAGGGGAGGGGAGGGGAGGGGAGGGGAGGGGAGGGGAGGGGAGGGGAGGGGAGGGGAGGGGAGGGGAGGGGAGGGGAGGGGAGGGGAGGGGAGGGAGTAGTGGGAAAGGGGTATGGGTGTGACCATCAGAACCTGCAGAAAAACAAGGGCATGACAGAGGTCAGACTAGGTAAAAAGATGGGGAATGGGGAATGGGGATGGGTGTGGGACGAGGGAGGGTGAGGTGCTGCTCATCGCTGTTGCTCATTGCTGCCGCTCATTGATGCCGCTCATCGATGCCGCTTCCAACTGCTCCTGGCTGCTCTTGGCTGCTCTGCCAAGCTGCTTCCCTTGGCTGCACTTCATGGCTTCCAGCTTACGACTGGTCCTGCGCTCCAGGCTCCTTCACTTCACCTCCAATCCCGTTCACCTGCAAGCAACCCATGCCACACATTCTTTACCAAGCTGAGCTATTTCTTGATGATCATCGCACCTTTCCCGTGCTACTTGGCATAAGTTGTGGAAGCAGGACGTTCTGCCGGAGAAATCTTCTTTTACTGCATTTCTTCTTCGCCTACAAGGCACTCCAAGGCCATCTTCTTCGCCTACAAGGCACAAAATCGATGAGCGCCACCTCGCACCTTTCCCTGGCTTCCCTGGCTTCCCATTCTTTCTCCTCGCTGCCTCTTGCTCCTTTCGCTCGACCTGGTCGCATGCCTTCTATCGCTGGTGGCGTGTTTGGTCCGGCCTGCTGCTGGCTGCTCCTGGCTGCTAGCTCATCCTGGCTGCTAGCTCATCCTGGCTACTGTGTGCTGTCCTTCGCGATTCCTTCGCTTCCTTCGCGCTTCCCTTGCGAAACCTGCATGCAACCTGAAGAACATAAATCCGTGTTACATAGATGGCCTGCTGGGTTTGCACCACCTCTAGTGTGTTCAATACGTTGCCTCAATATGATGTTATGATGTTATGATGGTTGGGATGCCTGGTGCCCTTCGGCCCTTCGCCCGTCGCTGGCCTTCGGTCGGCAGCTTTCAACCAGTTTCGACCGCAATCGACCCTGTTTCGATGACCCCATCGATTTTGCGACAATCGACAGGTTTCGATGACCCGGGGGGAGTCTCTGGCGGCCACCCATCGGTCGCTCGACATATTTCGATCAGCTTCGACCGCCTTCGATCGCAATCGATCCCCTTTCGATGACCCCATCGATTTTGCAAAAATCGACAGGTTTCGATGACCCGGGGGAAAATGTCCGACGTAGGCTAGGAGTGGGTGTGCGTGCCTGTGTTTGCTTACAACCGCAGCCTGTGTTTGATTAAAACTCTTGCTTTTTTGTGTAGCATGAGGGCTGTAGGGATCAGAAGTTGACCTTTTGTATACGTCCGGGCGCGGTCGACGGCATGGAAAGCAGTGGTCTTTCCCGTGGTGCCGCTCCGGCCATGTGCCTTGCATCTGTCTCATGTACCCAGCCGGTTTCTTATTTCTGGTTCCGAGACCGTGGGCCAACACGATCGCAGCCATGAGGGCCCTGGCATGTTGTGCAATGGCCTGTTCACTACGAGGGCCAACACGATAGCAGCCATGAGGGCAGGGGGTATGTTGTGCAAAGCCGTTGAAGCAGCCCCCTTGTCCCTCACTAGGGCCTCCATTTGAGCCGGATCAGAAGTACCTACTAGCAGCCACTAGCAGATGAAGCAGTCCTGACACACGGGGTCAGGGCATGGGTTCTTGTGTATCACAGATGCTATCCCAAACGGAGGCGGTATCACAGATGCTATCACAAAAGTCCGCTCACTGCCACCACCCGCAAGGCAACTTTTTTGCCAAATGTCAATGGCAAGCAGTCAACTCCCCCGCCTCTCAAGAGTGCTTCCTCATGCCAATGCGGCAGTCATCTTGTCTGTACGTGTCAATCCGATGTGCTGATTGCATTGTGGGAATAGTACTTTTAGACCACCAGAACACCACTCCATCACACCTCAAAAATGCCAATGGCAGTGCTTCCATGTCACTGAAGACTAGTTTCCTCCTATGTGAGCGGGCTGACAAGACTGGCAGCTGGCACCCTATATTGCTTGCCCTTCACATGGCAAAAGCACTTCACCTGTGTGGGGGGTTGGCTTTCTGCAGCCGGGTGTCACTGCCACTAACCCACCACACCTTAGCCCCAGCTAGAGACATACCACCTAAGGCATGCTCTGCTGCTTGAGGCTGCACTCCTGGATGCTGCGTCGTGGTACAAGCCTCATTGTCCAAGCCTGTAAAAGGTGGTGCCCGTGTGGGCTTGCCTTGAGCAGGTCTACAGCTCATACTTGAACTTCCTCTCGTTGAGAGGCTGTAGAGGCCGGGAGTTCTGGCTGTACGTCATGCCGCCCCCGACATACTTCATGAAGTCTATGATCTGCTTGTCTGTGACCTTGATGGGCTGGGTGAGCACAAACCAGTCCACACCCTCAGAGCAGGGTGGCGTGGTCAGCGATCCTGCATAGTGGATGTAGGGCCGGTGGCCCTTGCCGTTGTCCGCAGGCAGCAGTGTGGAGGGGTCCAGCAGCCGCGATGCCTGCGCGCATGGACAATAAGGAGCCACGCGTATGCTCAGTGACTCAGCAGTGTAACCCAGCCAGCAAGCATGGTGCAAGCCAGGCGCGGCATGGAACTCTGCACTGAACGCTCATTTGCTATGACCAAAGCTAAAGGCCTATAACAATGGTCTCAGGGCGCGAGGATCATTGACCACAACTAATGAGCTTTCAATGTGGGGTGTATGTCAGCATCCGTCACGGGCTGTCACCTGCATCTGTTCCTTTGCCCCAGCTGGTGCAAAGACAAAGGCTGTCTGGACAGCCGGGTTGGGGATGGTGGCGCCAGAGTCCATCATCACACCAATGACAGCTAGGCCCCCGGTGGCCACGACCTTGTGCACCTGCAGGGATAGCATGCAGATAGCTGTATTAGTAACACCCGCAACCAAGGCTTGCTCCACGTCAGCCGGCTGCCAATACACTTCACACAAGGGGCATCAGGGGTTTGTGACAGCAAACATGAGAGGTGTGTGGAAGAAGATAGGTGGCTTACACCGCTTAACCCGTCAGCCGTTAGGCTGCTCAGCCGACATGAGAGGTGTGTGGAGAAGAGAAGGAGAGAGAGGGAGGTGTAGAAGTGCAGGAGCACACTCACCAAGTGCACCTCCATAGGCGAGCGCTTGCCATCCAAGGCATGCTCGCTGGGGGTGTGGAAGTGATACTGCAGCAGCTCAAGGTCCACTCCACCAATGGTGGCAATGTTGCCAGGCTTGAAGTTCACCTGCCATAGGAGCCACCTGGGGAAAGTCATCTCTCAAGCTGTGCGGTAGCACTGCGCTGTGCGCTGCAGCTCTGATTGGTGCGTGAGCCGAGAGCCGTGAACCTTGAAGAATCTCTCAGTGACAATTATCTGTGACAACCTTAAGTTGCTGTGATCCTACACCTTGACACCTCATGCCGCACCTGCATTGTGCCATGGCCAGTGTTCATCACGATTACACGCTCCTGGGTCCCGTACTTGAACTCAATGTCACCAAACTTGCAGGTGTACCTGCGCAAGTTACCAGATCGGCTTTGCCTGGATTACATGGTTTCGGCTGAATGCTCGTGGGCGCCCGCCACTCACTTTGCAGGGTCGCCTGCTGATGCTGTGGTGGTGAGAGATAGGTTAACCGGCGATTGGCGTGTACCCACAGCGCACACGCCGTCCCACAAATTGGGTCCGGAGTCGCCTGCGTCACAGCAAACTGCCCACATTGGCTCCACAGCAATCGGCGATGGACTTTTAGCGTCACGATGGCTGCATCTGGCCTCACCATAGTCCCATTCTTCGGCTTTGGCAACCTCTGCACAGCAGGGACATGTTGCGAACGCCATTGCTGCCAGCCCACTCTTGACGAGATGTCTTCTGCTCACGCCCGCTTGCTGGGGCTCGAGGCTGATGAGCGGTCGAGGTTGGGTAAAAGATGCAGGCTGTTGAGGCGCATCCTCGTGGGCAAGGGCGGAAGGGCGCTGCAGCTGTGTTGCACGAGCAGCCTACGGTGTGCAATTGGCCAAATTAGCCAGCCTGGCTGGAATATTTCTTGTGCGCCTCGAGATAACGTCAACGAAGCTGTGCGGACCTTGCCGTGCACTCTGACGGGCACATTGACAAGCCCCTTAACCTGGGAGTTGACGCCGAGTACGCCTGTCAGTGCCATTCTGAGTTGGCTGGGCTGTGCAGCAGCACGGACTGATATCAGCTAGTCAAGTTTGGTTCCGAACTTGTGGTAGGATTAGGGGGTAAAAAGCCAAACGACACTTTTGTTTACTCTGCATGCCGATACGAATGTGCTCGACATCCTTTCGCTGCTTGTTGATCTGCCTTTGGTCGGGGTGCCTGCAGGGCAGCCGTTGCTTGCAGATGTCAGCCCGTCATTGGGATGTACTGGAACTCTGGCCTCATTATACGGTGACGCCATCGTTTGATATCGGCATGCCGGTAAGAATGTACTGCCCAACATCCTCTCGCAGGACGCCTCAGGTAGCCTGTCAGAACGAAGGTGCCAGTGAATGAGCCTGGCAGGCAGTGACACAGGGTCCTTGGTGATCTGCTTTCAAGTAGCATGGGATGTTCATGAGGTTTTCGGGCAGTAACGCATGTCCCTGCTGTTTTACCAGCTTGTTGACATGCCTTGGGCCTGGTTGCCTGGGGTAGTAGGTGTTGCTTGCAGATGCCGGCTAGTGAACTGGACTAGGACTCGGTGAACCAGACTGGACAAGACAGACGTGGCACTAAAGCATCATTACACTTTGATATCATGGTCTCTGGCGTAAGCTCATAACCCAAAGCTGCTGCTTGACACCTGAATCCATCAGGCAGCAGGCGAAGTTTGCCATGACTTTCCAGAACAGTAATGAGAACTTGCATGACTTCATGTTGAGCCCATGTGCACCTTTGTTTGTGCACCTTGCTTTGAAGTGCGTTACAGAAAGTCCCGAACCCCTAGAGGGGGAGGGCGGCCAAGCAGCCTAACGGCTGATGGCTTAAGCGGTGTAAGCCACCTATCTAGAATAGCAGGAGTCAGAGGGGACAGCCTCTAAGTGATGACTCAATGGTTGCTTCACAGTGCAACAGTGTTTGGCACAGCAGCCGCTATGGCCCTGAGAACCTGGTACCCTGATCCGCAGTTGCTTGCTCATCTTCGCTATGCCTTGCCTTGCGGCCACCTCCTCAGCATAGTCACAAATGTCATCGCGTGGTCATAATCGAGTGCTTCCTTAAAGAAGTGGATAAACAGGGCCCAGCTGCATGGCAGCGCTCACTCAATGATTCAAATCATTCAATGAAGTCGCGAGTGCGGATAGGACCCTAGTATGACTTCGTTAGCTGGACGTTCAATACATGGTGAACCAGCTATGTAACCCATTCACCCGGGGGGCTGTCCTCCCGCCTCTCCTCCGCGCATGCTGTCCGTAGCTGGTTTTCCGCCCCTGATGCTGCTGCGGACAGTCTCCCTAATGACCTCTCTGAACCCTAGCAGCCTTGTGTTGTGACATGGCATGACACACATGTGCATGACATGGCGCGCTTATGCTATATCTCAGAGGGCTATGTCACAGAGGGTCGTGACCAGCCTGCCCAGCTTCTGTCCTGCTCATGGCCCCTTTGCAGGCCAGGAGCTGACCCGGTGCTGTCACCCATCGTCCTCCTCAGTGGCTGACCCTGGCGCCCGGCGCTCAGCATCCCACAGCTCCTCATCAGCGGTGGAGGAAGCAGCCCCTGGCAGCAGGCTTGGCTCAGAAGGCAGCAGCCTGTGCAGGCAACACATCGCCACACCTGGGCTGTACTCCTCAAGGTGAGGGACCCTGAGCCTGAGCCTGAGCCTGAGCCTAAACTGCGCCCATGATCACCTTGTTGCTCGCTCTTTGGCAGGCTCAGCAGGTCAAGCACTGGACAGCCTGATACGGCCTGCCCACCACCAACAGCACAGCTGTCAACACCAACTTGCCTGGGTCTTCCAGATGTTGCTCACGCCTCTCCCATGTGGTTGCTGCTGCCCATTACACCAGCAGCCTACACCTGCCTACACCTGCCCCCACCTGCTGGCGTGCACTGCGCAGCAGCAACAGCCCCCACCACGACCTGTCCCCACCCCACCCCATCCCAATGAGCACACATACATCAACTGCCGGCCCCATCCCACCATTGCCCACCGTAACACCCACCCCACCCACCCAGGCCCACCCCACTGGGCCCCTCCCCTGGTCCCCCTGATGGTCTTCATTTGCCCCAGCCCAGCCCCTAGCCACACCTGTCATGTCGCAGCAGGCGCAGCTTGCCCTCCTTGGTGCCATACATCAGGCCGCCCCCCGGCAGTGGGCTCCAGGCGGCGCAGTTCACCTCGTCCTCCTTGGAGGGCAGCAGCCGCACCAGCGCCAGATCAGCAACCCTGCAAACGACCAAGCACACCAGCCAGTTGGCATGGGGTGCTTCTCAAACAATCTGCGATATGTGGTTAGGGTGCAGCGTGACACAACATGGGTCCATTACGGCATGCATTACAGGCTATGGAACTTAGGTAGTTGCACACCAGCAGCTGCACAGCAGGTACGCATACATCACTTGTACCCGTGATCAACATGCATGCCTCTGCCCTCCCCTGCCCTGCCCTGCCCTGCCCTGCCCTGCCCTGCCCTGCCCTGCCCTGCCCTGCCCTGCCCTGCCCTCCCCTCCCCTCCCCTCCCCTCCCCTCCCCTCCCCTCCCCTCCCCTCCCCTCCCCTCCCCTCCCCTCCCCTCCCCTCCCCTCCCCTCCCCTCCCCTCCCCTCCCCTCCCCTCCCCTCCCCTCCCCTCCCCTCCCCTCCCCTCCCCTCCTCTCCTCCCCTCCCCTCTCCCCTCCATCCCTGTCCCACACCTACCTCCCTCCCTCTTCCCCTCCATGCTGCCCCCTTGTACCCAGCCGCTCACTGACCTACTTCCCCCTCCCCACCTCGCTCAATCGCTCAGTGGCCCCCCTCCCTTTCCCTCCACCACCCCACCCTTCCATCCACCTGTACACCTCTATCACTGTATGCACCGGGGTCAGGCCCCCCGCCTCCAGCACCAGGCTGCACAGGCTGATGTGGCGGCGGCCATACGCCAGCAGCAGGTGCTCACTGGTTGGGCTGAACTGCAGGCTGGTGAGGCAGTGGGCCGCCAGCAGGGGCCGGGCCGCGACCACCTGGCCAAAGCTGGGCCCAGGCGCTACGGAGAGGATTCTCAGCTCGTACAAGGGGCACGCCTCATGGCCAGCATGGAGGGGAGGGGGAGCGCCCGGGGTGAGGGAAGGGGGTGGGGGGGCGGCAGCGTTGGTGGGGGTGGGCCCTGGCGCGCCTAGCCTCGCATGGGGGGGCTGTAGGGGGGCGTCAGGGGGGCTAGCTGCGCTGCTGGCAGGGGTGGCGGCGGTGGTGGCGGCGGTTGGGTGTGGGCCAATGGTGCGTGAGGGGCTGGTCAAGCTCTGGCCAGAGCGATTAGGTCTGCAGCCAAGGGGGTCTAGGTGGGAGGCCCCTGGCCCTCCACCCTGCTGCTGCTGCTGCAGCTGGGGTTGGTCCTGCTGCTGTTGCTGCTGGTGAGAGGGTTGTGCTTGTTGCTGCTGCTGCTGCCGCTCCCTTGGTGGTTGCGGTGAGCTATGCCGCTGCTGCTGCTGCTGCTGGCCTTGTAGCGGTGGTGGCTTGGCCTGGTGCTCAGCCATCCACTGCGTGCAAGCCGGGCTGGGTTCCTCCACCGCGACACACATTGCGAGCAGGCGGCCACAGGGAGAGAAGTGCGTGCCCATCTCTGAGCACAGCACAGTGCCAGGCACCACCAGCAGCGGCTGGCCCAGGGGCTGCCGTGGCTGCTGCACGTCAAAAGGCCAGAGGCACAGGCTGACCAGGCAGGGCTGGTCCGCCTGGCTGGAGCCCGCTGCCCTCACGGCTGCTGCCGTTGCCGCTGCAGCGGTCTCTGCCATGGCCCTGGCTGCAGCCTGGGCGGTGAGCAGGGAGGCAGCCCGCGCCCCCTGGGCCTGCTCCTGGCCCAGCCTGCCATGCTGGGTGGGGCCCGTGGGGGGGAGGGAGGGGGCGGGGGGGCCACTGCCGCGTTCCCAAGCCCAGGCTGGGGAGTATACAGGACCAGCGGGGTGGCTGGGCACCATGGGCACCAGGAGGGGCAAGATGGGCACTGCAGCCGCCTCCTCTGACGGCTGGCGGCTGGGGGTGGCAGGGCGGGCCGGGGAGGGGGCAAGCCAGGGTCTGGGGCTGCTGGGGCAGTGGCCTATGGTGGGGCTCAGGTGCAGCCCCTGTGGGGGTCCAGCTGGCTGCTGCTGTGCACCCTGCTCTACCTGCTGCTGCTGCTGCTGGTCTTGCGATGTGTGCTGCTGTTGCGGCGGCGGCGGCGGTGTGCACTGCTGCTGCTGTTGCTGCTGGTTCACCCGCCCTGCCCGCCAGGGTGTGGTCGGCTGCATACCATCCAGTATAGCAGGCACGCAGACATCTTGCGGATCATGGGGCACACTAGCACTCGCACTGGGCACAGCCTGGGGACAGCTGCTGCTGCCCTGCTGCCCAACAGAGCTGGAGCCCCCTCTGCCCTCTCCACCAGGCCGCTGCTCAGCTGTGACAAGGGGCTGGCTGCAGGTGCTGGCAGGTACGTGGCAGCTGCCTGCCTGCCGCCCACCCTGGTCTTGCAGGAGGCAGCAGGGCGCAGAGAGGGCGCAGGCAGGCTGGGCTGGGCAGGGCGTGCTGAGCCTGTCTGGTGCAGCCTCCAAGTGGACGTGGCTGTGGGGGAGACCCTGTAGCACACCTGCGGCAGGGGCCCCTGCTGCTGGGGTGGCCATGTCCGCCCTGACCTCAGCCTGCCGGGAACCATTGACCAGGGGTGGTGCTGCAACCACCCCAGGCTGTGATTCCATGCTAGGGCTACCAGGCTCAGCTACCACCAGAGCCAGCCCTGAAGGTTGAGCCAAGCATGGCATGGGCAGCGGCTCAGGCCGCCTGGGCCCTGCCAGCCGCATCTGCATCAGCTGGCCCGCCAGTGCAGCATCCAGCTCGCCCTGTGGATGAGGGACATCACTCTGTCCAAGTGTGACGTCAACTCGGCTGGCCCCTCCAGACTGGGCTGTGGGCTCACCTGCCCTGACCGTCGCTGCCTCATGCACTGGACCGGGCACCCTGACTGTTGAGCTGGTAGCCGCGCTGCTCCAGCCTGCGCCGTCTGCTGCGCTGCTCCTGCGCTCCACTACTTCTGCTGTCAGCAGCAGGGGCCGGCCCAACGGGTGAAAGTGCAGGGCACGCAGAGAGCGGCGGGTCTTGAGGAGCACTGAGGGCTGTGAGTCAAGACCCGCCTGGTAGGGCCACACATACACCTAGGGGCAGGCAGGGGCAGGCGGGGGTTGGGGCGGCTGGGTGGCAGGCTGGGTGCAAGCAGCTGCAGAGGTTGCGCTCAGAGCTTGAGGCAAGGGGTGTCGGGGTGTAGCACAATGCCACATGCATGGCGTACCTTGTGACCCGATGCCACTACAAGCAGGTGGCCTGACGGGTGGAAGGCAATGGAGGCGATGGGCTTGCCTGCAAAGTAGGTGAGGAACGCACCGCATCAGCTTGAAACTACTTGCACCACAGCGCCCAGGGCTGGGTGGCAGTGGCAGCAGCAAGACGTACCAAAGCTGTGGTGGTGCAAGCGCTGGCCCTGGCTCGCCTGCCACACACTGACTGAATAGTCGAGGGAGCCTGATGCAACAATGTCCGGGGTGCAAGGGCTGAAGCGCACCTGCAACGGTCAACCACATGGCAAGGGGTGAGGGGGATTAGAGGGGTGCCAGGTGTGGCGCTCGCAACACACTCACCACCCAGGGGGTCCGAACATGGCCCACAAGGCATTGCAGCTTGCAACCTGTGTAACTATCCACCAGCTTTACTGAGTGGTCCCCACTGAGAGTACACGCAGGCACACACGCCCATTTCAGAGGCGGCCGGACACACGAGGATACCCAGGTGCATAGATTAAGAACTGAAGCACGTCAGGCGCCGTGATTGTGCCGCAGCGTGCACTGCTGCCGGCGCTTACTGGGTCGATGCGACCACAGTCCCGTCAAGGCTGTAGTTAGCTGCAATTGTGCTGCGGGGGTGGCCAATGCTATCGCAATACTGAGCGGAACAGTGCTGCAGGAAGTCCTCCTCAGCCCAGCTCGCAAGGCGAGCACTCCAACGGGCACGCCCCTGCAACAGGCTTTTTGCATTAGGGGCCCCGCTTTCCCTGTCAAGAAGAAGCTTTGCCAGACCACCGCGCTGTGTCCGCACATCCCGTGACCTGGGGCGCGATGGGGCGCAACTAACTGTCAGCGAGTACTCGCTTCGTCTTGATAACACACTCTATACACTCACCTCATTGAGTGCGCTATGCCCGTGTACTAGGGACCGGTAAAAAAACAAGAGTTTGAAGCGCATGCGTGCTCTAAACAATTTGCTCCACAAGGCCCTGAACCAGGAGCAGCAGAGGAGGAGCACGGCAGAGTCAGAAAGCGACATGCTCATCGCCAAACATCCGGGCAGCACTGGTATCTGCATGACATGTCTTATGTAAAAAGTTTGTGCTGCTCCTGCCAATTCTGCCGCCGTGTGCTTCCGGATATATACGGAGTGGACCCGTGCTTCATCCACCTGGCATTGTCAACCTGGCCCTCTCGTAGTGTCTGCTTCAGGAGCAAGTACTGGTCCATTGTACTGACTCTATGACCACAGCACAGCCCTGGTCTGAGCAATGAGAACAAAAGAATGACAGAGCACGAAGCACGAAGGCAGAAATGAAACCCTTCCTAGTCAAATTGACGCTCCCCTTTGGCAAATGTGTTGAAGACCAGCATGGCAAAGATGCAGATGACAGCAGCCAAGCCATGCGCATGGTACCACCCGCCCAGAACTTGAGCACCACCCTCGTGATCGAGGATGTAGCCAGTCATTGCCACGCCGATGACCCCTGCAATTGTACCTGTGTGAGGCAGTGCAAAGACAGGCCATCAGCGCTCATGAAGCAACCAGAGCCAGTGTGATGTACAGATCTGCTGTAGACGATGCCTGTTGCCATGCTGTATTGGCACAATGGCAAGCGAGCACCAATGGGGGCAACACTAACCTGCAGTGTTGGAGATGCCCATGACCATGCCCGCATACTTGGGTGCAATGTCCATGTGGTTCACGCTGAAGCCACCACGTGAAAACCCCAGGGCACCCAGTGTGAGCGTGCTGGCAGCCACACCCATGTTTACTCCTTGTGCTGCCGGCATCAGCATAAGGGCTCCGGCTGAGGCCACGAATCCTGCAAAGAACAAACCATATCCCCCTTTGGGAGGAAGAGATGGTACTCAAACAGCATTGGGTCCTAATCCGATATAAAGTGAATCCCTCTGCCCATCTACCTGGCGCAGTCATTGCCTCTTTCCTAGCGCATTGCAGCATGCAGATCACTTATCATGTGGAGGGTGATCTGCACAGTATACTAGCTTGATCATGGCTGGCACGTAGGGCATTCTGAGGAGGCACCTTGGTTTACCTAAGGTGTTGACAAGCTTCCTGCCTGCGCCAACTGATCTCTTGGCCTTGAGAATGAGCCAGTCTCCCGACCATCCACCCACGTTGCTCATCAGGAACATCACCAAGTAAGGCAATGTCTTCATACCTCCCAGGCTGGCCAGCTCCACCCGCAGCACACTGGGACAGCGAGGGGCATCACGCTCAAAGTCACACTGCCTAGTGCACCATGCTGGAGCATCTGCTTGAAAGCGTGAAATGGCGTGGACAGCAAAGATGCAAACACTCAGGGCGTTGTAAGCATGAAGGCTGAGCAGGATGCGCTGCATCGTGGAGGTGCTTTACTGCCAAATGTGACCAGCGGCACACACACACACACACCTGTTGAAGTAAGTGGGCATCCAGTTCATGATGACATAGAAGGCATAATGGAAGCAGAAGTTGTTGGTGATGATAGCCCACAGTGCTGGGCTGGACAGCATACGGCCCCAAGGGGTGGGTCCTGGCCGCCCCTTGCCCTGGCCGCTGCCACCTTTACTCGGCCCATCATGACTGGAGAGCGGGATGACTGTTTCCCTACAAGCAGCAGCAGACAGGAGCAAGGCACAAGTGAGAAGGGCAGGTCATGGAACACATGCAGCACGCACAGGAATGAAGCACAGGCAGCACTGTAGTCTACATTGTATACAGCCAATGCGAATGTGAACAAGACAATGTGCAAGTGTAGGGTGCCGTGAGGGGCCCTGTGCCAGCACACATCAGCAGCTGATGCACATGCATGCTTCCAGTGAAAGGGGATCCCGCATATGTAACACCCACCTGTGGGGGATTTCACGGCCCACTACTAGCCACATCAGCAGCCAACCTAAGCCCAGGCCGCCCACAACTTTGAGCAGGGAAGCTGCTCCAAATGCCGCAGCCACAGAAGGTAGGAAAAGCATGGCTGCCGCAGATCCCAGGTACATGCCTGAGAAATGGACAGGCACCAAAGAGTTGTCAAAACCACATCATCAGATATGCCAGCGGTGCCCACCCCCAGCTCATCTACACGTGGACGTCCCTTATGACTGCCGGGTGTCAGGCAAGTTTGCGCTTGCCTGACGTGGTGAGAGACACTGCTCTTGCACGCTCGTGTGGAGGAATCCACTGCATAAAATGCCAAACCCATTGATTAGGTGGGTTAGTGTGTATTGTACTGCGATGCAACCGGAAGCCACCCCATTGCTGAGTAAGAGGTTGCTTGACTCTTCCACACACACCTGAGACAAGACTGTGTGCACTGAGGGGATCAGGAAGCCCTGAGCGACTCCAATGCACACGCGTGCAGCTATGATGCGATTGGTGCTCCTGGCATCACTTGGGGTGGCAAAGGAGACCATGGACCACATAAAGAAGCAGAGGGACAGCATGAGTCTCCCCCCATAGAGCTGGGCAGCCCAGCCTCCAGGGATCTGCGGGTAAGTACAGCGACAGCTGGATTCTGGGGGTGACGTGTGTACGTCACTACAATGCACCACGTACGTGATCTTGCCTGCGACAGAGCGTAGCCCCAATAGAACGCTGACAACACAGTTCCCTTCACTGTCTCATCTAAATTGGCTTCCTTAGCCATCGCCGTGAATGATATCGAGAAGCCCACACGCTCCACATACGCGGCAAATGTCGCCAGAAAGCAAGCGATGACAATCTGAAACCGGGGCTCCAGACGCCATCGCTTGCGCTGCGGGAGCCCAGTGACAACAGTCATTCGATGTAGTGCGCCGGCGCTATCGGCTTCATCTTAATTAATGGGTGGCTGCAATGTGCTCCATACTGCTCCGAGTTTGATGTAGGGATTCGCACGGTATCTGTCCATCGCTTGATACGACAGTTGGTTTGAATTCCAACATGAGGGCTAACATGAGGGCTAACTTTAGAGCTTGCTGGCGGGCTGCACCGGCATGCTACCGTGGCGCCACTGGCTATCATGGCTCAGGCGACATTGAGCAGTGGCAGTGGTAAAAACTGGCAGTAGTTGAAAGGGTGGCGAGAATGACAGGAATTGCCAAACGTGGTAATGGCCAAAACACTAATCTAACGACCCACTTGTGCGCGTCATGGGCAATCAGTGCAGCTCCAGTGCGGCCAACACGACCAGTCCAGAAAGAGGGCGGTCACGTCCATCATTCTACGCCATTCTTGACTCATTCGACACCATCGAAAAGGCGAGCAAGTTCGCGCCGTAGCCTAGGAAATGAGCTGCAGCTAGGCTGTCCCGTCCCTATGAACCCCACCAGAGGATTGGCCCTGGCACTGAGCACGTCGAGGCTTGGTGTCTGCCAGGCACACAACTCCCAGCACTGTAGACACGGGTGAAATGCAAGTGGTGCCGTTGGACCTGTCATAACAGAGCCTATGTTCCCTCCCCAGGTGCAAGACGCCCTGCGCAAGGAAGGTTTGGAATCCAGTAACCTGGTGCTGGCTATAGACTACACTGGGGTGGGTCAGTCCACATAAGCTATGGCCGGACTGCACGCTCAATGACAGCACAATACCGCAGCTGCCACTACCCTATCTCTGCCACTCCATGGGCACAACTCTCCATGATGTCAGCAGTGCTGGTGCACGGATGCAGAGCAACGAATGGACTGGCAAGAACAGCTTTGGTGGGCGCTGCCTGCATGCGCTGGGGCATGAGAGCAACCCATATGAGCTGGCCATTAGCATCATAGGCCGCACCCTGGCAGCATTTGACGAGGATAACCTGATCCCCACGTGAGTTGCTGTTGCCTTCTTCAATGCGGCAACTCTGTTGCAGCAGACAGAGGAAGTGCAGTAACAGCGAGGGCATAGCCTTGACAGCTATGACGGTGCCACACTGCTGCTCCTGATGCCTTGCACCTGCCTGTTGCTGCCACCCTGCTTGGCTTGCTGTGCTGTATGTGGCCTGGACATTGACATTAGCCTGCCTGATACTTGATACTGGCATTCAGGGTACATACTGAATACACTAGTACTGGCCCTAACCCTAACCCTGCCCCTACCCCTCTGATGAAGCCGCTCAAGCTCTGCCCCTGTTGTAGACAATCGTGACAGCTTCCTTCTTCAACCAGCAGCTCACAGTCCTGTCAAAACCATCACCTGTTTCTCCTTGACTTGACAGTCGTGGCTTCCTGCCTGCAAGCTCTGGCTCCTCTGATTGGCCATGTGCAAGCAATAGCATGTGGGGAAGGATGTCTTAACGTCCCAGCTTGAGGCGGTCATGGCCTAGGTGTCAGTTAACGACCATCTCAATGGCAGAAGAAGGAGCAGTGGCAATAGGCCACGCAGTCGCTGCCCTGCAGGCTAATGCTTCGTCAGCACCTCCACGCCCACTGCTGCACCCCTGACATGCGCTGACAGGTTAGGAACAGGGTGCAGGGCATGCATGTACACCCTCGTCCCTAATGCATGGCTACAAGAAAACATGTGCACCGATGGTCAGTACTTTGGGACCATGGCTGCACTGTCAGCCACATCCCTTCACCCCACAACACAGTTCTGCATGTGCCTGGACTCAAACTAGAAACTCTTGGTGGCTCCCAAGTGCTTGGCCCACTCCCCCATGGCAGCACGTGGATGTGGGACCCTTCCCTTGCATGGTGCTCAGCATGCAGGGTGCGTGCTGCATGGGTCTGTGCAGGTATGGGTTTGGAGACGTGGGCTCCAAGGACTCACGCGTGTTCTCCTTCCACGAGGGCGACCAGCCCTGCCACGGCCTGGACTCTGTGCTGTGGAGGTACAAAGTGGGTCACACTGGGTCACACTGCACTCATTGGCTCACACTGTCCCTCCCCACAGGAGTGGTACAGGGGTGTTTAGACACTGCATGTGAGTTGCTGTGCTGTGCTTTGCCCCCGCGCACATGACCACCAATCATATCGCGGCACATGTGCGTGGCAGACCTGATCCAATCAAATCCTGCTGCTAACTTCAGAGCATGTGTTCATGCCAACATCGACCGCCCCACCCTCAGGTGGGGTTAGGAAATTAGGTATTGGTACTGGAATGGTACTGGATATTATTATTGGAATGTTTGTCTCAGACACACAGTTCGGATCACAGACAACACAGCCCCTACCCGCCAGCAGGGGGAGAATGTGCTGTTTTGTAGCGCCCCAGTTTTGTTGACGCTGTGTGTGAGGCCTGACACAAAGGGTCCCAGCATGGTAGGCTAGGCTCAACCCGCCAATGATCGTGCTTTGTGTGGGGCCTTGGACCCCTTAGCCAAAGGGGTAGCTGGAGGCCCCAGGGTGGATCATTTGGGCCCAGGCAGGAGGTGACGCATGCGCTGGTGCTGGCATGGAGCGGTGCTCAACCTCTGCTCAGCATGCAGGGTGTTCCGCGTTGCCATGCTTGCCCAGCCCCCCCTCCCGCCCCGCTGGCCTGCCATGTGCTGCCCTGTGCAGGAGGTGACCCCGTACGTGAAGCTCTCGGGCCCCACCTCCTTCGCTCCTGCCATCTACCAGGCAAGCTGCAGCCCAGAACAGGGAACTACCAGCGGATCAGCAGCAGTAGCGGCTCCAATGCCTGGCAAGAGGGATAAGGGGAGGCAGGGAACTAGCCAGGTTGGCTTTGCTCCAATGCCTGGCAAGCGAGATGATTGAGAGCAGGGGTTTGGCATGAAGGATGGCTTCAAACAGGTTGCCCTCATCCTTGCTGCCCCTGGTTCCTGCCGCTGCGTCCCTACAGCTGCTGCCCCTTGCCCCTGCTGCCCAGCTGGCGATGCCCTGCCCCCTCTGCCCAGCTGCCCCTGTCCCTGCTGCCCCTGCCCCTCACCCGGTTAGGCGTGTCTCTTTGTCTGCTAGGAGACCTCCTGCCCCTGATCCTGCCCCTGCCCGTACTGCACCCTGGCTGCAGGCCATGCAGATTGTTGCACGTCAGGGCGGCCAGTTCCACATCCTGGTGTTGGTGGCAGATGGACAGGTGACCCGGCCCTCAGGCATGCCATCCTCACAGCTCAGCGTGCAGGAGCAGGCCACGGTGGACGCCATCGTGGCTGCCAGGTGAGCCTAGCATGACGCTGCTGGGACCAAAGGAGCATGGGAGGAGCATGGGAGGGGCAAAGGAGGTAGGCCTGGCATGATACTACTGGGAGCATCGCCCCACCCTCGCAAGGGGGTGGGCAGGAGGTTCGCTATTGGTACTGGTGTGCGTCCAATCCTTGCTGTGCTGTATGCGGTCCAATCGTCCGCACGATTCAATCGGTCAATCAATCAATTAATCAGTCAATCAATCGGAAGTCCAGCAATGTAAGTCCAACCATGTGTGCACCAGGCAATGCTTAAGCTGTTGCTTACATCAGAGCATGTATTTCATGCCAACATCGATCGCCCCACCCTCAGGTGGGGTTAGGAAATCTGGTAGAATGTTTGTCTCAGACACACAGTTCGGGTTACAGACAACACAGCCCCTACCCATTAGTAGGGGAATAATGTGCTGGGAGCATGGGAGCATAGGAGCTGGGACCACAGGAGCATGGGAGGAGCAGAGGAAGAGGATAGGAGGATGCTTTTGCAAGGGCTGCTGCTGCAAGGACGTCGTCAAGGTGCTCAGTGTGTCGCTGTGGCTGCTGGTTGTAGTAAGGGTTGCAGTAGGGGGGCCAAGGGCTGCAGCGGCAGGATCAGGGTCGGCAGCAGCGCATCCTGGTCCCAGTGATCCACCTTATGCTGATGTTACAGCAGTCAGGGACAACACGTCTGGGGCGAGCAGCTGTATACATAACAAGGGCATGTCTAGGCTATCCAGCAGTCAGTCTCGAGTCTGGAGTGGTAGGGCATGTGACCCTGATTGTGAGGACCTCGTGGAGGAGGCTCCCTTGCTGACCTGACCTGACCTGACCTGACCTGACCTGACCTGACCTGACCTGACCTGACCTGACCTGACCTGACCTGACCTGACCTGACCTGACCTGACCTGACCTGACCTGACCTGGCCTGGCCTGGCCTGACCTGGCCTAACCTGAACTGACCTGCTGTCACACCTCCCTGGGGTTACCCAGCAGCCATGCTTGCACCACGTCAGCTGCCCATGCTCCTTTTCTGACCACCACCTGCCTAACCCTGTCTGCCCCTGCTCGCCCTGATTGCAGCTCCCTGCCCCTGTCCATCATCATGGTTGGTAAGTGGCATTGCGTTGGTCTCCCACCTCTTACTTTGTCTCACATCTTACACCCCACACCCACCTTCCCGGCCAAGCCTCACTCATGATGCAGTCTTGTTCTGGCGCGGCCAAAAAGACAAGTTGCCGGGGCAGCAGGCTGGGCAAGCAGCAGTGTTTGAGCTGTCATTCAGACTACCATACGACACCCAAGCCTTGCAGCATGCCACGTGCTACTGCTTCTCGCCCAGCTAATGTAAACTGCTGCTGCTTGTAAGCCTGACGTGATGGAGTCTGTGTGCGTCAGCCCATGGCAAATGCCATGTAATGATGTTGATCTGCTGCCACTGTTCCTGCCTCTGGCTGCCACTGCTGCTGCCCTGTATGTCCCTACAGCTGCCACTGGCTGTTGCTGCCGGCTGCTACCTTGTGCTAGCTAGTGCTGGTGACCAGCTGCTGCCTCCGTTGTTGCTTGCCCACAGGCGTAGGGGATGGTCCCTGGGAGGTGATGCAGGTGCGAGCCTGACCTAATCTACTGACACAACCAGCCTGCCCGGATCTTGCTATGGCTGTGGCTAGCTCAGCAACTCCTCTTGTGGAGCCAGGGGGTCGGGGATGACTGCAGGAGGGGTCAGGGAGAGTCCCTAGGGGCTTGAGGGGGGCCATGGGGGGACGCTACAAGACCGCCGTCTTTGTTTGTAGCATAGCTCATTTTTGTACAGTCGCTGCCATGTTGACCCACCTGCTGCCTCGCCTCACCAGCTCGCCCTGAGCACACTGCCTGCGCCCTGGTGGCTAGCTGGTGTGATAGCAAGCTTTGCCTGGTGCGCCTGCAGGAGTTTGATGACAAGCTGCCCAAACGGCAGTTTGACAACTTTCAGGTGGCCTCCTGACCCAGCAGCAGCAGCAGCAGCAGCAGCAGCAGCAGCAGTGGCTGGGGGGCTGCAGGATAGGTCAGGCCCCTGGCTGAAATAAGCAACTCGACAGCTCTTGTCCATGCACAACAGAGAGAGGAGCGCACCCGCAGTTGCCCTGCTGCTGCTCTCTAGTCTTTGGTGCATGTGTCTGCTCAGCATTGGGATGGAGCCAGCTGCTGCATGACTCCACCCATCATGAGAGAAGCACACTCTCACAGCTTCCCTGCTGCTGCTCCAGCTTTGAGTGCCCAAGGCTTCCCACCGCGACTTGTCGTGCCTGCAGTTTGTGAATTTCACCGAGGTGCAGCGCAAGTATGGCAGCCACCCCAAGCTGGAGGCCCAGTTCGCTTTGCAGGTAGGCTGGACACATGGCATGGCTGGGCATGCATCTGAAGCAAGATGGCAAGCCATCTTTTCTTCCCCAGCTTGTTATGGCCAACAACAGGTGTATTGCTACCAGAACCAGCATGCAGGGTCTCACAGGGATGGTCACCCTTGTGTGTCACTCCTCATCTGGCACTATGCATAGGACGACCTGAGTTATTCACTGAGGTGTCACTGCTCAGATGTTCCTTGTAGCAAGTCATTTTCATTGCATAGGTTCTGCATGGATCCTGCATGCATGCTACTCTGCCTGCAGGCGCTCATGGAACTCCCAGAGCAGTACAAAGTAAGGGCCTGGCAGCTTGCATGCTTGCAGTCTCATAACACAAATAATACCCAACTATGTTGTGCCTGCATCAGCTGGCGCAAATGATCACCAAGCATATCCAAGCATATCGCGGCACATGTGCATGGCAGACCAAATCCAATGCACTGTGGCGGGCCCATGTCTTGTGCTGTGCTGACCGTCCGCAGCTCATTCAAAGCATGGGTTTGCTAAGTCGGCCTGTCAACCAGCGCATTCCTGGCTACCCACCAATGAACCCCCCAGCCCCCAGCCGCTGGGGCCCAGCAGGGCCGGCAGGCGATGCGGCTGGCAGCAGCAGTGAGTGGGGGTGGAACTGAGCAGCCCCCGACCCTGCTCTCATAGCAGTGGGCTAGGGGATGGTGTCAAGCAGCCACAGCCACAGTCCTCGTAGCAATGGGGTGGGGGGTGGTGTCGAGCATCCACAGCCCTTGTGGCAGCTTATTGTGGCAGCAGGGTTTGTGGGCATGGATGTGAGGATGCCTTTGGGTATGTGTCGGTTGCAGGCGTACCCGTGGCCATGGGCCAACCTGTGCCTTACTACCAGCAGCCAAGCATGGGCCCTGGTCTGGCTGGCAGCCAGTACCCATCGATGCACCGCACATAGCACCACCTGGAGTTGACTTAGCAGTCACAGGTCATGGGCCTGTCTGCCATATGCACAATTGTGAAACATAAACTCACACCACATGAGCTCATTTATCTGTTTGAAAAACGTGCATGCTTTGCATCCCATGTGTCTACCATCATGCCCCCACTTCATGCCGTCCATGCATGCATGGAGAGTTGAGTTGATCTGCATGCAGCTACCCCAAACTCTGCCATAGTCTATGACCATGTTGCTAATCAGTCTAGGTCTGAATCCTCATCACTGCCAGTGCGCTGCAGTGAGTGTAAACCCTTGCGAATGTGCCCCTTTGTGGCATCTGCTGACTCATCGTCCCGCTCTGCTTGGACCTCTGGCTCCTCCACTACCTACAGCCAGCATTCAAGACCTCAGTTAGCAGCCCACAGGGTGCTGTGAGCAGGCATGGAAGCAGGCACACAGTCCCATGGGAAAACCTCTGTACAACTCTGTACAGCCTGTATTCATGGGCGGCAGCTGCGCTGTGACAGATAGGTAGCAGCAGGTAGGTAGCGGCAGACAGGGCAGGCAGGTATGCAGGTGTGGGGCTGTAGTGGGTGGGCCTTGCTGAAGCTGGTGATCTGGGATGCCTGGCCTGGCTGACGGACATACCTCGGCATGGTAAAGCCGGTCTTCTAGGGCTGTGGTCTCGAAGTCATCCTTGGTCCCCAATCCATCAAAGCCTACTATTGAGTCCACCACCTGGCCTTGCTTGAAGCAGATCACGCAAGGCAGCACCTTGATCTTAAGCTTGACTGTGAAGAAGGGGGCATCCTGCAGGTTGCAGATGCATGAATGAAGACAGCCTTGATAGGCACATGGGGACCCTAAACGGTGAAGCTTGCACGGCTGCCATCCCTACCTTACCGTTGCAGACAGCTTGATGAAGCGCGTGCTGAAGTAACGTTTGGCAAGGACTGTAAGATGCTTGTCCATGAGCTTGCACCGCTCAAAGTCCCGATGGAAGAAATGGCAGACTACACGGTCTGTTTTTGTGACTATTTCTAAGAATTCCCCTTCGTTGATTTCTTGCAACTCGCCATGACCCTGGCGCTGCATGACGCTTCGCTTCTCATGCTCGGCTTGCAGCTTCGCGATGCGTTCCTCGTGCAATTTCTGAAGCTCGGCATCATCTAGGAGTTCGTTCACATTCAAGGCCGGTCCTGATTGCTGCCCTGATTCGTTGTGCTCCAGCTCCTGCACTGCATAGTCCCATATGCTCGATGATACATACGCAGACTTTACCAAGACATTTTGAATCATTCCCACAAACCTTGGCATAGTCCCGCACCGCTGCCACCATAGCTTGGCTGTGCGCGATGGAGTTCATCGCACTGCCGAAGGCCACTGCATCCGCGGCATACTTTTTATCGAGGTTCATGGTTGCACGACAGTACTGAGCTTGAGGTACCGTTGTGTTCCCGCAGTAGGCAAGACACCAAGTTTAAATGCATCACACATGACCCCGGATCATGAGCCCCGCGTCGCAGCAGCGCACTAGGCCTGTGGGTCGGTCTCAAGCCCTTAGCCCGCTATCAACTTATTGCCTGCGGCTTCAGGTGCGGAGTCGGGACGGCCGGTCAACGCCAAGTAAGCGCCATGGCGATGGGAGGAATGCGTGAACCCTTCTGTTTCGTCGTCCAGCTCGTGACCAGCGAATACGATGCTGTGCGAGGCCGGGGCGGCAACCTCCTTGCTGCCATCTCGATCCCACGCGGTGAATCGCGTCGACAGTGAGAAACGGTATACCAGAGTCTGCTCATCACGGGCTATTAGCTCAATAACAAACTGAACCAGTCCAGGATCTTGCATCAGGTTGCCATCCAACCGGAGTGCTGCCACTAGTGCCAGCCATTCGCCGGCCAAAGGAAACTGGGGGAAAGTGAGGTTGACATCTCTCGCCGTACGTTCAGGACAAGCGTAAGTGTCAGCATCTGTGACGACGCAACCCTGTCTTGAGTCTTGGCGTGGAGTCTTGGCGTGGTTGCATGAGTGACACCTTAGCTTCATGTCTTGGCAATATGCCAATAACAGGCATCCTGGACTTTCATGGTTGCGTGCCTGGCATCTATCAACCTTTCATGTTTGGCATCCATCATCCGAACATGCCCACATACCCAACGATAAGCCGATGTTGCTGCCGCCGTCATGTTGAAACCGTACCCTCTGTACTGGAAAAAGCACGCTCCTGGCTGGACTCGAACCCAGGACCTCTCAAAGAACGGTCATGACAATTCCAATGGTACGGCCAGTACGATAAAGACGGCGGCATACAGCCCCAAGCCGTACTTGGTAACACTGATTCGAACATCACGCGTGCGGTCTCGATTTGTGCGATGCGGCACTTGCGGTTGCTGCTCCGCAGCAGAAGCGCACGTGGTGATGCAGATGTCGGCGGGCCCACTTGTGATGTTGGCTTTGGCCAGGGACAACAAGGTTGAAGAGATAGAGCGCCTTGTAGCATCCGGCGTACCAGTGGACATCAGCAACCAGGTAGGCAAGCACAGGTTCTGGTGTCCTGTCCCGACCTGTGTGCTCTACAACAAATAACAATCCTGTCAGAGAGTGACAGCTGTGATATGGTAAGCTGCCTGCCTGCCTGCACACCCAGATGGGCCAGACAGCCCTCCACATTGCAGCCCTGTGGGGCAACCTGGAGGCAGCTGCTGCTCTGCTGCGCCTGGGCACCCCTGCAAACATCAGGAACACCAGGTGCCAGTGGGGCGGCCTGAGGACTGCTCAGTGTCTGCATAGGACTTTCCAACCCAACTTTCAGATTGAGTGCTTGGTAATGAGCTGGATCAGCCAATGGGTTGGCCAGCTGGATGCTGGGAGAGTATTTCAGGAGCCAACAAGTCAGATTTGTGCGGGGGTTACCAGTGTCAGGGCATGCAGTGAGCTGGCTGTGGCAAGGTGCTGCAGCAGCTGCGTGGAGCCTGCCATTCAGCATGCCCATGCTGGTCGTTTCATATCCTTGACAGGCAGCACAGCATGCAAGGCATGCAAGGCAGATGGCTTGCTTGGTAATGGTGCCGCACATCACTGCTGCACATCCATTAAAAGCAAACACTGAATAGGTTGGGCTGAACAGCCAGACTGCCTGTCATGTGCAAGTGATGCGTGTGCAAGTCATGTGATACAGCATGGCAGGCATGGGGCAGGGTGCTGTCTTTGTGCTTGCTGCCGGGGTACCCCAGGAGGCACAATGGCTTGGAAGAAGCGGAAGGGCGCCGCCGTGTTTGCCATGCCAACTCTAGGCTGTAGCCCTGTCACAGGGGTCAATAGTGAACATGGGCCAGTGGTGTAGATGGTGGGGGACCATGGGAACTCTATACAAACAGAACACCGCTTTGTGGTGGTCCCTAGTGGTCCACGCCAATGTAGGCCCCAGAAAGGGTCAAGGTGACGTCTTTGTCCAAGCGTTCAGGGGGGGCGCACGTGAATTCCTGTTGCATGCTTTCCTGGCATAAAAGGGGGGCGCATGCGAGCACTATGCATGTTTCACCTTTAGGGGTGACTTTAGGAGTCAGAGGGCTGTGAAGCTCATGGTGCCACTGAGGGTGGCACACCTGGCCCTTGCTTCGTATGCCATGGGTTGTACGCAATGTATGGTCCATGCATCACATGGTGCTGACACACGTGCTGTCTTCATCTGTCCCTGTTGAGTTAGGTGCAGCTAGCACACATTTTGCCTTTGAGCTGTCTTTGAGCACATCAGTGCCGACACCTAGCCGAGCTCTGCTTCAACCCAGGCTGCCTGATGGGAATCAGTGGTGATGAAGCCAGCATAGCCATAGCATAGCCTGTCAGCTGTGTGCCCCCCGCAGGGGCTCCACTCCCCTGCACTTTGCAGCCAGCGCCAAGCGAAACTGCAGAGAGATGTGCGAGCTGCTGCTGCAGCATGGCGCCCACACTGATGTAGGTGCCCACAGCCTTGCTGAAGGGCCAGGCAAGGACAGCAACAGGCAGGCGGGTGGGCAGCAAGGTTTAGGAAGGCGAGCTGGCAGCAGAAGCACGATGCTTTTTGCAGTGCTTGGTCCAACAGTTGACCAACAGTTGACAGATGAGGAGGGTGTGCTGAGGCTGGACAGGCACAGTGCGGCCCTGACACAGACAACAGTGGCTGGCAGCTCCTTGGAGTTCCTGCTAGCCTCAATCTCAGGCTGGCCTCACCTGGCCCTGCTGGCAGCCAGGACCTGACTGCCACAGCACCAAACGCAGCCAGGGACCTAGGCGTGCGTGTTGCCCTGCTGTCGCAGCCCGTGGACATGGCTGGGCGCGTGCCGTATGAGATGGCTGCCAGCGATGACCTACGGGCATTGCTGGGGGGACCTGATCCACGGTGGGCTGCCCCTGCCCCTGCCCCTGCCCCTGCCCCTGCCCCTGCCCCTGCCCCTGCCCCTGCCCCTGCCCCTGCCCCTGCCCCTGCCCCTGCCCCTGCCCCTGCCCCTGCCCCTGCCCCTGCCCCTGCCCCTGCCCCTGCCCCTGCCCCTGGTGCATTGGTCACTGGCGCTGTACTGTTGTGTACCTCCCTGCAGCATTTTCGATTACTGTGAAAAGGGCGATGCCAAGGCCTTGGCAGCACTGCTGGCAGGAGGTGCTGCTTCCACCGGCAGTGTGGGAGGGCAGGGGGCGGCAGCTGGCAAGAAGCTGAGCGTGAAGGTGCTGGACAGTGAGGGCCACAGCCCGCTGAACATTGCTGTGGCTCAGGAGCACCTGGAGGTGGTCAAGGTGAGGGGTGGGGTGGCACAGGGGGGGCAGGAGGGCAAGGGAGGTGCAGCTGGGGTGCATGGAGTAGCCAGGAAGCTGGGGTGGGAGGGGAGGGGAGGGGAGGTAGAGGATATGCAGGGGCAATGGAGGGAAGAGAGGGGGACTAGGGTGCCCTGGGGTGGGCAAGTGTGTGGAGGAGTGGGGAAGGGATAGCATGTTGGAGGGTGGAGGTCTGAGATGGCGTGAGCCGGCCTGACCCCGCGACACTAAGGCAAGAGCTAAGTGGCTGGGCCTCTTGCCTCTCCTAGCTAGCCTCCCTGCACGGCTCCCTAGCTTGTGTGCATTAGTGGCACGAACGAAACGCTGCTCCAAGCTTGCCAAGCAAGGTGGTGACAGTGGATGAGTTCTGCACCAGCCGGGTCAGCTCAGCTGTGAACAAGCTGGCCTTAAGCTGGTCACCGTTCCCCTTGCAGTTGCACAGCAAGGTGAAGGCGGGTGCGAAAGAGGGTGCAGCGCCTATACCATGTTGCCCGTCACCAACGACCCTGTAAGCCAGGCAGCTAGGGACACACCAGCAGCCCAGGAGTGGCCTCGTGTGCCCTGCTCCTGCCACATGGCCTGCCCCGCCCTGTGCCCTACACAGCGGCCTCACAAAGCGGGTGCTCCCCTTGTCCCTTGTCCAGCCTCCCCCTGCCCCTCCACATGTATCCCCCATCAACTCATAGTGCGGCTGGGGTAGTAGGAGCAGGCCACGCCCCAGGCCGTAGCACCTCCCTTGATGCACGATGGCCCTGCCTGAGTTGATGGTCCTCTTGTTCCTCTTCTTGTTCTTCACAGTGCGGCTGCCCTGACACCTCACGCCCCTTGTGCAACCATCATGCATGGTGTGTGTTGCACATGGACATAGAGAGCAATGTTGGCATGGCTGCAGGTGTTGCTGCAGCATGACCCTAGCTGCCTGGCCTGCCCCGACTTGCAAGGCCACACAGCGCTGCACTGTGCAGCTGGAGCAGGCAACCTGGACGTGCTGAAGCTGCTGCTGGAGCAACAACACTCTTCAGCACTCATCAACACTCAGAGCCTCAACCCCAGGTGGGGGGTGGAGGGTGGAGGGGGAGGAGGGTGGAGGAGGGAAGAGGAGGGTGGAGGAGGGTGGAGGGAGGAGGAGGAGGGAGGAGGAGGAGGGAGGAGGGAGGAGGAGGAGGGAGGAGGAGGGATGAGGAGGGTGGAGGAGGGTGGGGGGTGGGGGGTGGATGGAGGGTGGATGGAGGGTGGATGAGGGTGGAGGGTGTGGCTGCAGGGCAACACAGACTTCAACCTGGACTGCCGCCTAATGCGCCTACCCACCCCCTTGCCTGCCTGCCCACCCGCCCACTGCGCTGCCTGCCTGTTTGCAGTGAGTATGCCTCTGGCAACTGGCTGCTGCACGGTGAGGAGGTGGAGCCCCTGGACCGCACACCCCTGTCCATAGCGGTGGAGTTAGCGGACCTGCCCGTCATCAAGCTGCTGCTGGAGCATGGTGGGTCATGCAGCCATGGTCACACTCAGCCACCTCATATGTCACACATGTCTCATACGTCACACTTTGATGCCTCCATCCAGCAGGAAAAGCCAGCAGTCCAGCTAGGCAGACAGCTCCTGGCACCTGCAGGACGGTGTCTGCTGTTGTGCCAAAGAAGCAGTGATGGTTCAGGGGCTGAGGGCCAACGCTATTGCAGCCATGAGGGCCCTGGCATGGTGTGCAATGGCCTGTCCACTACGAGCTGCACACAAGCCGTTGCAGCAGTCCTGGCACACGGTGTCAGGGCATGCGTTCTTGTGTATCACACACCGTTTCATACAAAGGCAACCTGCATAGACACAGAGATGGCACCTACACAGCCAGCCATCACATCCGCTGGCAAAGGCTCTGCGTTCCCCAACTACACTCCATGACGTGCTGACATAGCCCTGTCCCCATCCATGGGCCTGTATCTTGCCCCAGCCCTCCCCTGCTCAGCCCTCCCCTGCCCTGCCCTGCCCTGCTGCTGCCACCCCCGCCTGCAGCTCCTGGCCCCTCCCCGCAAAGACCTCATTGCCATGGGTTTACTGGGGTGCTGTTGCCTGTCCCCAGGCGCCCGGCTGGACATCGCTGACTTTGACGGCCGCATGCCTCTGCACCTAGCTGTGGAGGAGGGGGAGGTGGAGGTGGCCGCAGCGCTGCTGGAGGCAGGTGGGCCGGGGCCCTGCTGCTTCATGGCCTGAGCCTGGCAGTCAGCTCAGGGGTGGAAGGGCTCAGGGGCCGACTGCTTGTCAGGGAGCCCCACACAGGTGTCAGGGGCGAAGCAAGCATGGTGGGTGAGGGCACAGCAAGCAGCTGTGCTGAGGACTGGTTGTGCGGGCTGCTGGGTGGGGTGCTGGAGGTGTGGCATAGGCATGTGGCCAGCAGAGATCAGGGGCACAGTGAGCACCTATGCAGCTGAGACAGGTGCTGCTGCTGCTGCTGCTGCGGCTGCTGCTGCTGCTGCTGCTGGGGGTTGCGTCTAGAGTGCAGCAAGGAAGGGAGGCCAGCTGGACAGCAGTGGGGTGGGTGGGTGTGCCTGGGTCACTCCCCATGAATCCGAGTGGTGTGTGGCAGCTGTGTTGTGCCTGCACTTTCATTGAAGGCACGGCCCTGCCTAGGTGATGGCTGCTCCATCCTCCCTCCTGCATCCCCTCCCCTGTCGCTGCGGCTGTCCACTCTCCTATGTCATCTCCCTACTCCTATGTCATCTCCCACGCCGTCTCCCTACTGCTCCCCGCCGGGTGCTGCTCCCTGCAGCTGTCCCAGTTGGCTAGCGCTATGTGTTGGTAAAGGGGCCGGGCTGTGTGGGGTGGCTGCTGCAGGGGCCGACCCCAACGCGCCCTCCCAGGACCTGGTGACCTGCCTACACCATGCTGCCACCAAGTAAGCCAGCGGACCTGGCCACAGGCTGCAGCGTGGAGGCAATGCCAGGCAGGACGGCGTGCTGTGTGCACCACCACCTACTTGACCTGCCAGAGGCTGCTGCCAGGGGCACCACACCATGCTTGCACGGTGGCCCTTGGCAGCAACCAGCAGCTGAGGCAGCGGGCAGGGTGCGCTTCCTTGGCTGCTTGCTTGCCTCCCTGCCCCATATGCTACCTGCCCATCCACATCATATCCTCGGTGTTGGCGTGCTTGCTGGTCGGAGGTGGTTGTTTGTCTGCTAGCTCGCCTGCCTGCCTGCCTGCCTGTCTCCCCCTTTGCCCCTCCTCCCCTTTTTCGTAACTCCTACCTAGGCCCCTCTGCCGCATTGTCTCCACGCCCTCCTGCATGCCATTCCCAATACTAGCCTGTCTGCTGCAAAGAAGTAGTGCGCCTTGTTGCCCTGCTGGACAGGGGGCCGCTTCCCTTGCTGGAGCTGCTGCTGCGCCACAAGGCGGACCCCGCAGCCTCCAATGACGAGGGCTGGGCGCCGCTGCACCTGGCTGCTCGGGCTGGCAAAACTGACCGTGTCGGCTTGCTGCTGGAGGCTGGTGCTGACCCCACAGCTGTCAATGCCCAGGTGCGCAGCTAGACACTGGCTTGGCATTTCTGAAGGGTGTGGCAAGTGATAAAGCTGTGGGCAGGTGATGCCGTCGTGGCGAGACATGAGTTTGGCGAGGCAGTGGTGGAGGGATGAGGCTGGGCCAAAGTGGGCGCAGGCGGTTTTGTAGGGCAAGGCTGGCAGGCTGGCCCCTACTTGCTGCTGTCGGCATGCAGCTTCAGTCTACTTGTCACTGCAACAGCTTGAGGTGGAACATGCATGCATCTCAGCTTCAAATCACTGATAACCAAGGGACTTTACTAGGCTGGGACCTCTACTGGGAACTGAGAACTCAATAAGTGGCAGCGGATTGGAACACTCATTCTGCACATGCATCACCCCTTGCCAGGCTATGCTTGCATGGGCATGGCTTGTTGCTGCAGGGCAACCGGGCTTTGCACCTGGCGGCGGTGAACAACCACCTGGCCACTGTCAAGCTCTTGTGCGAGAAGGGGGCTGACGTGCAAGCGAAGAACTTGGCAGGACTAGCAGCTGTTGACATGGCAAAGCAGGGCTCAGAGGTCAAGGCGTACCTACAGGGTCGAGCTCCAGCTTTGGACTAAACCCATTATTTTCAATGTCTGTTGATGACCAGCAGGTAGAGGTAGACAGGTGGAGGGGTGGAGGAGCGGAAGGAGTGTAAGATAGCAGGAGGAGAAGAGGGGACCATGCCGTCGCAAGTTGAAACATAGCATGACGGAGCTGTGGAAGACCACAAGCGCCTTGACGTTTCACAGCTGCACCATGTTGGCCACCCAGGTCATGCTGCCGAGGCTGTGGGCAAGCTGGAGTGGGACAACCTGACGTTAGTGGTCTGAAGGGGAGGGGAGGGAACCAGGTGAGGGGAGGGGACCAGGTGACCAACTGATTGATGCACCAGCTGAGGAGCCCCCTGCTGCCGCCAAGCCTGCAACACCAGCTGAGCAGCCTACAGCCTGGCACTCCTGCTGGCACTCGGCCGGCAGCCTACAGCCTGGCACTCCTGCTTGCTTACCCACAGGCAATGTATTAATTGCCTGCTGTCAGCTGATCGGCGGCACAGTGTGGGTGTAATGTTAATGAATAAAGTCCTTAGTCGAAACATGACAGCGCGCACATGAACACAAGTGCCTCAAGTGTCTATTTGTATCACTTGTACCTACCTCAGCGCGTTACGTGATACAGCTGTCCGGACGCCAACTCGACAGGCGTGTTTTGGTTTGAGGAGTGTGTTTGACCGCCGTCCGTCACTCTGCGATGTCACACCTTGCTTATGACTCCCGTTTCCGCCTACACATCGTGTCGACATGCTGGCCCCGCACTTCCGTCAAAAAGCACTCAACCGCTGCGTGTTCGTTTCCCCACACAGCGCTTGCCGCATCACCAGACGTTGCGTCGCCCGGGCAGCCTCTAGCTCGCACTCCACACACCAAGCCCACAGTGCTCCAAAGCCAGAGCAGATGGCCGGCGTCATGGATTGGGCTCAGGACACAGCAGCCAAGATTGAGAAGTTCCTCTCCGAGGACCTGCTGACTGGCTGGAGCCCTGCCAATGTGCCCGATTTGACGGGCAAGTGACGTGCGCGGCGACAGCACGCGGCTCGCTGTGTGCCACACTCCGCGTTCCCATCCCGGTTCCGGGTGTTTCCCGCCTGACTGCACGACCCCAGCGGCACTTTAAATTCAAAGCCCCCGTCCCCTGCCCTGTATCCCCCTGACCTGCAGGAAAGGTAGCTCTTGTTACTGGGGCGAACAGTGGGATGGGCTATGCCACCGCCCTTAAACTCGCAGAGAATGGTGCTCAGGTGCGTCACGGTCATGCCTGGGCCCTGGGACCCGGGTGAGCCTTACGAGGGTAGCGTCTACAGCGGTACATTGTTCCCATCAATGGCACTGATTTCCACTGTCCTACTCCCATGGGACTAGATTGGGGCGGTCAGTGGGGACTGGCGCCATTGGAGACTGCTGTGCCACCTGGCTGTGCATTGCTTGCGTGCATGGTTGCATGTAGTGCAGCAACATACTGCTTGCAACTGCTTGTAGCATGACTTGCGCAAATGTGTGAGGTGTGTGTCCTGCCGTGCCCTGCACTCGTTCAGGTGTACATGGTCACCCGCAACATCAAGAAAGGGGTGGAGGCAGCAAACAAGATGCGAGCAGAGGTATGAGCCCCTGTCTTTCAGTGCTGCTTGACTGCCATTAAAGCAGCTATCAACTGATTTATGTTACACGAATGGGCCGTGGTCTGTGCTCCCCATCATGCAAATACTGCATCACTGACCTGCAGGCCTCCCAGGGATCCCCATTGGCTGTACAGATCATGTCAAAACCGCACTGCTCACCGCAAGGCTGCGCCATGTGTTGCTGTTAGCCTCACGAACGCTGCACATGGTGTGTCGTGTTGGCTGCATGCAGGTTGGCGGCACCGGCAAGGAGCTCAAGCTCCACCACCTGGAGTGTGAGATGATGTCACTCCAGTGAGTTATCAGCACCTGGTCACGGTGCAGCGTGCTCAGACAGCGGTAGTAGCGTGGATTCTGAAGAGGCAGGGCTTGAGTGGATACATGTTAATTCTTTGAAGGCTAAAGCCTGCAAGGACAGGTGGTGCAGTGGAAACTTACAGCAACTCGTGCTGGTGCCGGTGCTTGTTGTGGTGCAGGAATGTGGTGCGGTTGGCTGAGGAGTTCAAGCAGCAGAGCCAGAAGCTGGACATCTTGGTGACCATGGCTGGAGTCTTCTACCCGGGCCCTCTCGACAGGGTGGGTCAGGCATGGCTGGCAGCCCCACCAGTGCCTGACAGGGTTGACTGCCCCAGACTGGTGCCTGGTACTGCAGCCCTTCACTGTAAGCTGGGAGGCTGCCAGCAGCATGGGTACCTGGTGTTGCTTCACTAGCTGGTAGGGCCTTAGCTTCCACTTCAGTGTTGTCACGAGGCGCACTGCTGCTGACCCTAGCCAGTGGTGAGGAGACAGCCAGTGAGCCTCACCTCCTCACATGTGCAGGCGCTGTTGTAGCTGCCACTTTGCTTCCTGCTGCTGCTGCTGCTACATGGAGCAGACCAAGGAAGGCATTGAGCAGACGCTGGGCATCAACTTCTACGCCCCAGCGCTGCTCAACCTGCTGCTGCTGGACCAGCTGAAGGCAACACCCGGGTCACGCATCGTGAATATGGCCTCAGCTGCCGAGGCTGTGGGCAAGCTGGAGTGGGACAACCTGACGTGAGTGGTATACAGGGCTTGACAGTGAGGGGAGGGGAGTAGGACCAGGTGACAACTGCTGCGTCATGTTCCATTCCTCACTGTGTTGCTTATCATCCCTTGCACATGTAACATCACAGGATCTACTGGGCAAAATCACTGGTCAAGCAGGCATTCTGGGCCTGCAGTCTCACCAATGCACCCACAGCCACACAGCTGATCCAACTGACCTGGCAGCCGCTATTTAGAAATCAAGGCAGCCTGACCTGGGCAGCACCGGTCATGACGAGCATATGACCAAAGCCTGTGTCGTCAAGCTGGGGCTGGTGGTGGCTGGGTGACTAAGTGGTGTGTGGCTGCTTTGCATGTGCAGTGGCGAGAAGTACAAGGACAGTGGTCTCACGCCATAGTGAGTGATACCTCCAGCAAGCCCTGGTGACCCTGCATTGACAAGGCTGATATGCACCATGCGCCCATGTCAGGAACTCATGTCACCCACCACTCAACCATAGTGAGCATAGCATAATGCCAAGAAACAAACCACAACAGTGTCAAAAACACACGTCTGGTGCCATGTATGTAACTGGCATGGGCACATTGTGGCAGCTGCCGTCAGCGACTAATCCATGCATGATCTTGCTCGCTTGGATGTGCAGCGGCACCAGCAAGCTGTACATGACCATCTGGTCAAAGGAGCTGGCGCAGCGGGTACCAGAAGTGGATGTGTTCAACGTGCACCCAGGTTGGCCCTTAACCTGTGGTGCCGGGCTGTCCCTTTGCTCTGACTTTGGCCATGCCCCTGCTCCTCGGTTTTGTTGCTCCCTGGGTTTTGTTGCTCCTTGGGCCATCATTATACCACATGCCAGTTTGCCATGTGCTTGCAGCGTTTGCGTGAACAGCATGGGTGGCTGGTTGTCAGGGGCTGTGTTTACATGGATTTGTCTCCATGCTTGCAGCTAAGTCCCATGTAACTTGCCATTGCAGGGTTTGTGGCCACACCTCTGCACAGCAAGAGTGACTTCAGGTACCCCCTGAACACCATTGTCAAGATCACGGTGGGTGGTGTGGAGAAGTGAGGTGTGACGTGATGTGTTGCGGGTCAGCAATTGCTGTGAACAGCAGGCGGCCAGGCAGGCAATTACAGGTCAGGGAGTGGTAATCCCTCAAGCAGGACTTATAGCGTCTGCTCTGGAGGTGTGGTCAGTATGGATGTGGGAGGGCAGTAGGGTCTCAGCTGATGGAGTGTTGCTGGGTACCAAAGGTGCGCTCCAATAGCCTACTGTCCCTTGATTGTGGTGCACCTGGGGTGTGGTGGCCTACTGCAGGCTCCTTTCCTGGGCCAGGGCTGGAAGCGAGGTGCAATGTCCACCATCTATGCTGCAACACAGCCAGAGCTGCGAGGTGAGTTGATGTCCTTGGAACAAGAAAGGAGCTGAGCAGTCGTGAGGTGGCCGATGTCATGGTGTGCAGCTGTGCATGGCAGTGCTACTTGCTAAGGCACCCACACACTTGTTCACCTCCCCCCATGCCGGTGACAAATAAGGGGGAGTGCACATTTTGCCAAAGAACAGTATGTGCTGGCCACCTGTAAAACTGCAGGCCGTCACTGGGGGTTTTTCTGCCCCACTCTCCTCGGCACATATCCCACCGTGGATCGAACCCCCATCAAGCACCGCCTCATCAATGATCCCTTCACTCGTAAGAGGTGAGCAGCATGCAAGAGTCCAGCTATGTCGTGAGCAAGGAAGGAGCTTCACTTCACCACTACGTCACGTTGATGTAGCCTGCCTATTGTGGCAAGCATGGAGAATGTTTGAAATGCAAACATACATTAAACATGGGTACACAATTTTTTTCTGACACATGTCATACTGCCGTGCTTGTTCATGCTGGCCCAGGCTATTTGAGGAGACGGGGAGGATCATGACATCTGCTGTGGGCAAGGACAAGATGCCCTCCGTGCCCTGAAGATTCTGCTTGAGTGGTTGGCGAGCGTGTGATGCTATTTTGTTGGTGCAAGTGTTGCGTTGTGATGAATAATGTCGGAGGAATACAGCATGAGTTGCATCATTTTTGGTGAGGATATTTTGACGAGTTGTACCTGCGCTGTGCTTTGTTGGAAGGTTTTGGGATAGAGGATACTGTGAATCAGAGGTTTACATCGTAAAGGCGCATATTATTGATTGATTACTACCCCCTGCCCCACCCCACTGCCCCTGCCCCCATCATGGCACCCTACTTCGTCACTATAGACAACGACGGTAGTCTGATCTATCGAAACCAATCCGTGTAGTAAGCTAACCATCTGCCCTATCGTCGCGCGGAATGAGGCAGCCTGTCGTGTACGTGTCTCATGGTGCAGGTATGTGTCAACTGTACACCGCGATTTCAATTCGCCAAGTTGTGCAGCCTCATACATTCTGTTTCAAATCGCGTTGCAGGCCCCTTGCCCCTCCTAACCACTGCCCCGCCATCGCAAGTGGCTGTGGCACGGAGCTTGCGGGAGGTTGCTCAATCACTTCCCTGCAAGTGAGGGTAGCCTTTCCCTGAAAGCTCCCTACAAGTCAACATAGCTCAAAACCCCTCTTCCATTGTTTAGTTGCTTTCTTTATCCCCTCCTACCTTTCAGCTCTCATGCCCCAATATGCCCTTGCTATGTTCTTGCCCTGCCCATGCTTTGTTGTGCCAGACCTAGCGCCATCGTGTCGGTGACTGCTCACTGGGAGCAGGCAGAGACCACTGTCTCGACCTGCCCTGCCCCACCTTTGTTGTTTGACTACGGTGGCTTCCCACCAGAGAGCTACCAGCTGACATACCCGGCACCTGGCCACCCGCAACTGGCCAAGCGCATCACACAGCTGTTGCGGTGAGGTCCAGACACCATTGACAGACAAACAAAACTCATTCAACAAGGAACAACATGTTTGCCTGTGGGTAATCTCGCTGAGCTACTCCAATCAAGTTCAAGCATCCTCTTGATGACTACAGCATCCCCTTGATGACTACAGCCCCCACTCCGGTGGCACTCTTTCCCCCTAGACCACTGGGCACCCTTAACGCTACAAAGGTTTAATACCCCCTAGAAACAGGTAAAAAAACCAACCCTAGAATTCTCCATGGCTTTAGGGCTGGGGTAGTGAAAGCTGTGAAGCTCCACTGGGAACCGGCCGCAAGCTTGATTAGTTGCTCCAGCTCCACACCACAGCCACACCACAGCCACACCACAGCCACACCACAGCCACACCACAGCCACACCACAGCCACACCACAGCCACACCACAGCCACACCACAGCCACACCACAGCCACACCACAGCCACACCACAGCCACACCACAGCCACACCACAGCCACACCACAGCCACACCACAGCCACACCACAGCCACACCACAGCCACACCACAGCCACACCACAGCCACACCACAGCCACACCACAGCCACACCACAGCCACACCACAGCTACACAGTAAAGCACCTAAGTTGGGACACCCGCGTCCCCCGGATCCGCCGAAAACTTGCTGTAGCCCCCCCTTTTTCTTCCGCGCACCGTTAGCAATGGTGGTTATGGTGGTTGTTGTCGGGTCGCGTCTTATCCACACATTGTCGCGGCTGAGTTCTGAGATTCGCCGCTTAGGCCCAAAATGACCGGGACATGACTTAAGGCCGCGCCTGGCCATCCGCGAGCGTGATTTACCGCATCCACCGCATTGCTAGATACCTTGGTGGGTGACGCAAGTTGCGCAATGAGCGCGCTTCGCGTTATTGCAACACTTGTGTCATAGCACGGGCTAGAAACAGCCGGAAAATGCCTCATGCGGCTAATTTTGGCGTTCATTCCACTTGACTTGCAGCTTTAACCTCATCCCACATGGCCCGTACACCTAGCAAGGCAGTGAAGGGATACAGCAAGGCTTCTACCAGCGCAGCTGCAAGGCCCAGCAAGCTTGTTGCTGCTGCCAAGGCCTACTTCAAGTACCAAAGGGGTGTTGCGCGCACTTCTCAGCGTGCCCTGGCCCAACAACATGGAGTCAGCCGCTCCACCCTTAACAGGGTCATCAGCAGGGGTGGGACACTCCCCAAGCAGGGCCGGCCCACAGTTCTGGTCCCGGCTGAGGAGAAGTGGCTGGTCAGCATGGTGAAGGGGTCACAGGAGCAGGGGCAGGGGGTGACAAAGCTTGCACTACTGGCTGCTGTGGGCACCATAGCAAAGGCCCGTGAGCGTAGGGATGAGCCACCACCCTTTGGTGGTGCCACCCCAAGCAAGAAGTGGTTTTCTGCCTTCATGGGGCGCCATGGGCTCACGCTACGCAAAGCCTCCCCTCTCACCAAAGCGCGTCGGGCTGCTGCCCAAAAGCGGGAGGCATTAGAAGAGTGAAGAAGACGTGCTGCAGGGGGCAGACGTATTTGCAGCGGCCTGACCGGGTATTCAATGCAGATGAGACAGGCTTTCAGCCGCTGAGCGGCCAGAAGGTGGTGGCAGAGCGTGGTGCCAAGCATGTCTTTCAGGCTGCAGCTGCCAATGCCAAGCAGAGCCTCACATGTGTGGCATGGGGATCAGCTGATGGGCAGGTGCTCGCGCCTAACTACATCAGCGCCGGCACCATGCTGACTGCGGATGCCCTGGGTGGGGTTGCTTTCTTCCCTGACTCGGCCATCATCCTCAAGCCAGGCACCCACATGATGGACGGCCAGCTGTTCCCCAAGCTGCTGGTCAGCATGGCTAGGCAGATCCCTGGCGGTGTGAGCAAGAGGAACCGAGCATTGCTGCTCCTAGATGGGCATGGCTCACGCTTCAGCAGTGAGACGCGGGACACTGCAGCAGCTTTGGGGTTTGACATGCTCATCTTCCCTGGCCAGTGCACTCACTTCCTACAGCCCTGGGACCAGCTCTTCAGCAGTGTCAAGGCCAGCCATGGCAAGATGGTGGCCGGGGCGGCATTCCATGCTGGTGCGGAAGGGTTCAGCCCCAAGTTGCCCCAGCGCATCAGCATGGTGGACTCAGCCCTCCACCTCTCAGTGGGCCACAGCCGCGAGCCTTTGAAGCGGGCCTTTGCTAAGACAGGCCTGTTCCCCCCCAACAAGAAGCAGATGCTGGAAGCTGCAGCAGCCTCCATCAAGAGCGGCAAGCAGAAGACGACGCATGCGGCATGGAAGGTGCTGGATGTGTCCCCTGAGCTGGTGCAGGCAGCTGTGCGGCGCTCCGCCACGGCCCAGCCACTGCTGTATGATAGGGCTGTAGACAGGTTCTACAGCAAGCATGAGTTGGGTGGGTTGGTTGCTGAAAGGGGTGCCAAGAGTGGCAGGTCACGCAAGTAGGGTAGGGGCACAGAACCCTGCTGACCACTTTATGTTTTTTCATAAACTTTTGATGCCATCTGGTGCTAGGACCTATAGTGATACAGTGACGAAAAGGGCAGGACCAAGTTTCTCCTGAAAAATGTTTATACTTGAGTGTCTCAACATAGGTGCACTTAGTTTGGAAAACCGGTTTTAGGGGGGGTATCCCACTGGCCAAGTCATAAGTCTCCAGTCCTTGAGAATTATACTGAGCTGGGGGCATCGGCAGCTAGAGGACTTGTAGATCTCTCCAACGATATGAGTTGCATTCGTTTCGTCCAAGCAAGTGATGAGTTGTGCCACCCCCCGTTTCAAAATGTCCCAACTTAGGTGCTTATCTGTGTACACCACAGCCACTATGAGTAGCCCGCAGTGCCTCTACCCACTGACGTTCCTCCCTGTGGCCTGTGCCTGGCTGCAGGGCTGCGGGCCTTCCCAACAGCCAGGACAGCTGCAGGGGCTACGACCACGGCACGTTTGTGCCGCTGAAGGTCATGTTCCCAGAGGCTGACGTCCCAGTGGTGCAGGTCAGGCTGTCAACACCGCATCGCACCCAGCTGGGGTGCCACAGTCCAGCCTCTTGCCTAATCGGGATGTATGAAGGGAGACAAGCGCTGCAGTGCTGCAGCAGCATTGGGCCATGCCTGTGGCGGGCATGCAGCCTTGACATCCTCGGCAGGCTCAGATGGTGCTGGGCGAAACACTTACAATGTGAGGTAGCAGCAAGGGCGACAACAAAGGCACCTTGTCAGGCACCCTAGGTGTTGCCCGCCTGTCTGCTCAACGCGATGTCACACTAGGACACCAAGAAGGCTGAGCTCCAGACCTGTTACATCCCGCTGTTCCTGAGCTGCTGCTTGCGCAGGTCAGCCTAGTGGACAGCCTGGACCCTGAGCGCCACATCCAGGTCAGGGTCACTGCCCCCAGGAGGCTTAGGTCACACCCAGGGCTTGGCTGCAGTGTCTAGCTGACAAGGGCTGAGCCCAGGAGGCTGAGAAACAGGCTGCGGCAGCAAGCGAGCAAAATCAGAGTCATGCAGCCTGGCGCATATCAGCGGCAACCGGTGTGAGTGTGCACTTTTGGTGAGCACTGAGCAAAGCCATGCGCAACGTGACAAACCTATTGGGTTTGTTCACACATGCAAAGAGGGCTAGGGAGACAGCCATGGACCCATGGCTTGGGTTGGCGTGATGAGCAGAGGTCAGGGCGGCACATATGGTTATTGCCAACCCTGCGATTAATGCCGTTATTAGCATGTGTGCACATAGTGGTTTCACGGAAGCCCATACACAGCGCAAGCAGCCGTTGTGGCCCTGCAGCGCATGCCCAGGTCATGATGTGGCCCTGCAGCACCTTTGGACGGTGGTTTGCCTGTGAGGAGTTATGTCTCCATGTTCATATGTACCCACGCAGCCTAGGTAACACTGTGTTGGGCTGGTTGCGCAGGTGGGCCAGGCGCTGGCACCCCTTGGGGCTGAGAACGTGCTGCTGGTAGCCTCTGGCAGCTCCTTCCACAACCTGCAGGTGAGGCAGGCCTGGCGAAGGGGATCACAGAAGGGTAGGGGAGAGGGCATGGGAGGCAGGCTAACATCGTTATGATGCTGTGGCACCAGCTGACCTGCTGCTTCAAGCTGTTCGCAGTCACACTGCGCATGCACCTAGATCATACCAGCAGACTTGTCATCACCTTGGCACCACTATTAGGACTCTGTGTGCGTGTGTGTGCGTGTGCACAGGTCTTCATGCGGTCCATGCGCAACCCTGGATCTGAAGTCAAGGAAAAGGACCAGATGCAGGTGCGCCTTGCAGTGTTACTGTAGCAGCACATGAGCCGCCCGCCCGCCCGCCCGCCCGCCTGCCCGCCTGCCTGCCTGCCAACCTATATCCTTCTCTTGGCTGGGTCTCTGTGTGGTGGTGCAGGCCTTCAACAGCTTCCTCACCACAGCCTGCACCACGCTGACGGGCCAGGAGCGCAACAACGCCCTGGCGCACTGGGCCCAGGCCCCTGGCGCTCTCCTGGTGCGGCCTCCCTGCATGGTGCTTCTTGACCCACTCTCACTCTGTCTGGCATCAGGGCTGAGCCAGCAAGTGGGATGACTAACCTCGAAGCCCTCTGCCTGTCCCACCACTTGGCTGCCTGACTAACACATGCCCGCACCAGCCTGTTTAAATTACCTGCATGTCAGCTATTGCGGCAATGTGTGATGTGTGAGATGCTGCCCTCATGTCATCATGGCACCTGCTGACATGTGACATGCTACTGCATGCCATGACCTTGACATGGGGTGAGTTGTGACGGGATGAAGCTATGGCAGTATTTGGAGCCAACGTAGAAATTGGGTTGGGGTTAGATCAATGTATATGCACCATGCTGCCTAGCTGGCTGCTGCACAGGCCCACCCACGGGAGGAGCACCTCATCCCATTGCTGGTGGCGGCTGGGGCTGCAGGCGAGAATCCTGGAAGAGAGGTGCAGGTCGGAGGCGACATCAGCATCAGCCATTTTCTCTTTGGCTAGTACAGCAACAAAGAGGCCTCTTGGGTGGGTGGGTGGGTGGGTGGGTGAGTTGTTGACCTGGAGCAGCCCTCTTGTAAACCTGGATCTGTAAACCTGGAGCAGCCTGACAGGCCTGGCACCATCACTCTTGACAGAGGCAGACCGGTGCTGGTGGATGCATTCCTCACCACCCGTGTCAGCTCAGCTGTGCCTGGTCCCTGCCCTGTGATCCCTGCCCTGTGACCCCTGCCCTGTCAGCTACCGCGATTGCAAGCCTTGGGCTGGGAGTCCTGGGTATGGGGCCGTGGATTGGCGGCTGCTGCGCCCAGCTTGGCACTTGCATGAAAAGCCAGTATGGGGGCCGATGCGGTGCCACAAAGCACCACCTCATGGCCCAGCCAGCCAGCCAGCCAGCCAGCCAGCCAGCCAGCCAGCCAGCCAGCCAGCCAGCCAGCCAGCCAGCCAGCCAGCCAGCCAGCCAGCCAGCCAGCCAGCCAGCCAGCCAGCCAGCCAGCCAGCCAGCCAGCCAGCCAGCCAGCCAGCCAGCCAGCCAGCCAGCCAGCCAGCCAGCCAGCCAGCCAGCCAGCCAGCCAGCCAGCCAGCCAGCCAGCCAGCCAGCCAGCCAGCCAGCCAGCCAGCCAGCCAGCCAGCCAGCCAGCCAGCCAGCCAGCCAGCCAGCCAGCCAGCCAGCCACCACCACTGCCCCTTCATCCCGCCCCCTCACCTTCTCCCCTCTCACCCGGCCCGGCCTCTCTTGCGTATGACCAGCTCCCCGGCAATTGCCCAAGCTCCCCAACACCTGCCCCGCCGGGCCTGCGCCTGCCCCCTGTGCCACAGCTCTCACACCCCCTCACGGGGCTGGGTATAGGGTACAGGGTAGGTGACACCCACCCGCCACAGCATTTAGCAGTGTTTTAGACTGTGTGCAGCGCCCCATGGAAAGATGCTATTGCATTGGCCGTGAGGGTTTACTTGCCTGAGGGTAGGAGCGCCCGCCCCCTTCCCTTGCTTCATACTGGTGAACGGGCAAATGTCCGGGCCAGGCAACGCCTACAATCAGGTAGGGTTGCGAGTTGAAGACAGAACACATTCCGTGAACCCTGTGACCCCACAACATGACACATACGGTCGACTGACACATCCGATGGGGGTTTTAATGATAGGCGCTCAAACCCATTACAGCAGCCGCCAGGATGCTTCTTGCGAGTCAAGGTGTGCTGCGATGGTACGCTTGTACACTGGCATGGGCCTAAACTAAGCCACTGGAACCGGCAAGTGCGTTCCCTTGAAGGCCGCACCCACCCCAGTGCGGGTCAGGGTGCAGGTTGATGATGTCATTTGTAAATCGTTACTCCCCCCTCCAGGTGTCATTTTCCCCTAAAGATACCATGGCGTTACATGTCTCCGTGCCGTCGTCAGACCAAACAAAACTGTTTCAACAGAGAACAACATGTTTGCCTGTGGGTAACCTCACTCGGCTACTCCAATCACATTGACGTCCAGCTGCACAGCTCCATGGGACGCTGCATGCTCTCCCCAATGCGCTGCAAGTTCAGGCACCCGTTGGTGTCCCGGTCCAGCCACCTGCCCCATGGGGGGGCTTGGGGTCATTGCACTGGGCCAGGTGGGGGCTGGGCAGGGGGAGGTGGGTTGGGCGCCTGATATGGCTGGTGCGGAACCCATCCACGATCACCAGCCTGTCAGGCCTGACAAACGTGCTGGGCCTGCTAGGCTGCTCCACCACCTTGCGATATCCATCCTGCACCCCATTGACCTTCCACCCAACCTGACTGAAGTTGCCCGCTTCCAAGAACACCACCACTCCCCTCTCCTGGCCGTAGTGCTGGCGTGTCACGCACTTCATCCCCTCCACCAGGTCAGGTCAGGTACCAGGTCAGGGTCGCGATCGGGATCGGGGTCGGGGTCAGGGTCGAGGTCGGGTCGGGTCGGGTCGGGTCGGGTCGGGGCGGGGCGGGGCGGGGCGGGGCGGGGCGGGGCGGGGCGGGGCGGGGCGGGGCGGGGCGGGGCGGGGCGGGGCGGGGCGGGGCGGGGCGGGGCGGGGCGGGGCGGGGCGGGGCGGGGCGGGGCGGGGCGGGGCGGGGCGGGGCGGGGCGGGGCGGGGCGGGGCGGGGCGGGGCGGGGCGGGGCGGGGCGGGGCGGGGCGGGGCGGGGCGGGGCGGGGCGGGGCGGGGCGGGGCGGGGCGGGGCGGGGCGGGGCGGGGCGGGGCGGGGCGGGGCGGGGCGGGGCGGGGCGGGGCGGGGCGGGGCGGGGCGGGGCGGGGCGGGGCGGGGCGGGGCGGGGCGGGGCGGGGCGGGGCGGGGCGGGGCGGGGCGGGGCGGGGCGGGGCGGGGCGGGGCGGGGCGGGGCGGGGCGGGGCGGGGCGGGGCGGGGCGGGGCGGGGCGGGGCGGGGCGGGGCGGGGCGGGGCGGGGCGGGGCGGGGCGGGGCGGGGCGGGGCGGGGCGGGGCGGGGCGGGGCGGGGCGGGGCGGGGCGGGGCGGGGCGGGGCGGGGCGGGGCGGGGCGGGGCGGGGCGGGGCGGGGCGGGGCGGGGCGGGGCGGGGCGGGGCGGGGCGGGGCGGGGCGGGGCGGGGCGGGGCGGGGCGGGGCGGGGCGGGGCGGGGCGGGGCGGGGCGGGGCGGGGCGGGGCGGGGCGGGGCGGGGCGGGGCGGGGCGGGGCGGGGCGGGGCGGGGCGGGGCGGGGCGGGGCGGGGCGGGGCGGGGCGGGGCGGGGCGGGGCGGGGCGGGGCGGGGCGGGGCGGGGCGGGGCGGGGCGGGGCGGGGCGGGGCGGGGCGGGGCGGGGCGGGGCGGGGCGGGGCGGGGCGGGGCGGGGCGGGGCGGGGCGGGGCGGGGCGGGGCGGGGCGGGGCGGGGCGGGGCGGGGCGGGGCGGGGCGGGGCGGGGCGGGGCGGGGCGGGGCGGGGCGGGGCGGGGCGGGGCGGGGCGGGGCGGGGCGGGGCGGGGCGGGGCGGGGCGGGGCGGGGCGGGGCGGGGCGGGGCGGGGCGGGGCGGGGCGGGGCGGGGCGGGGCGGGGCGGGGCGGGGCGGGGCGGGGCGGGGCGGGGCGGGGCGGGGCGGGGCGGGGCGGGGCGGGGCGGGGCGGGGCGGGGCGGGGCGGGGCGGGGCGGGGCGGGGCGGGGCGGGGCGGGGCGGGGCGGGGCGGGGCGGGGCGGGGCGGGGCGGGGCGGGGCGGGGCGGGGCGGGGCGGGGCGGGGCGGGGCGGGGCGGGGCGGGGCGGGGCGGGGCGGGGCGGGGCGGGGCGGGGCGGGGCGGGGCGGGGCGGGGCGGGGCGGGGCGGGGCGGGGCGGGGCGGGGCGGGGCGGGGCGGGGCGGGGCGGGGCGGGGCGGGGCGGGGCGGGGCGGGGCGGGGCGGGGCGGGCTCCTGGCTTACATCTGCCAGGAGTGTAAGTTTCCCAGCTCTACACGGCCGCAGGTTGAGGAGGTCTCAGCGGCCATCAGTGATAAGAGGGTTGCGGCAAAGGCAACAAACCCATTGGAGCAGTACTGTGAAGGTGCTCCCGACGCAGACGAGTGCCGAGTGTATGGTGCGTGCAAGAAGGCTTTGCGTCACATTTCCCCATGGCAATTCACATTGTCCCAGGTCTGCTATATGAGTGCATGGTCCATGTCGTGCTGTGGCATGCGGATGGGCCATGCATCATGTATTGCGTTGTGTTCGCTGTCCTGCTTGCAGAGGACTGAACCACAGAGACTGCTGATTGGGCTACCCACAACTCCATTCCTCACAATCACCCTTTCATTTGCACCCATGGTGACGGCCAAGCCAGGCAGCTACGCATCCACCTGCCTGACATTGGAGCTATAGAGGACATGCTACCTGCCGATTTGGACCTGGCCGTGTGTTTTAGTCACTGCTGTGGCAAGAGGTGCCCTTTGGTGGCTTGCCCTTTCTGACGTGCCTGGTGGGCTACCCCACCCCGGGGTTCCGCAGAGCCCCTACACCTCCAGCTGTGCAGCTCCTCGTGCCTGGCTCTGCTGCCGCCTCGTCTCAGCTGGCAGACCGGCGAATCCTGTACGCCATCTACGTCAACCGGTGCCTTGAGGAGTGGCAGGACCCCAACCCCCCAGCAGTCGAAGGCAAGGGCAGGGGCAAGGGCAAGGGCAAGGGCAAGGGCAAGGGCAGGGGCAAGGGCAAGGGCAGGGGCAAGGGCAAGGGCAAGGGCAAGGGCAGGGGCAAGGGCAAGGGCAAGGGCAAGGGCAAGGGCAAGGGCAAGGGCAGGGGCAAGGGCAAGGGCAAGGGCAAGGGCAAGGGCAAGGGCAAGGGCAGGGGCAAGGGCAAGGGCAGGGGCAAGGGCAAGGGCAAGGGCAAGGGCAAGGGCAGGGGCAAGGGCAAGGGCAGGGGCAAGGGTCATCGGGTTCCATACTGCCCCCCACCCTTTATCCTCACCCCCATGGCAGGGTCAGGTACCCATTTCATCATGATAGAAACCAGGGTCTTGCATGGGGTGTGCAGCCAGCTAGGCCTGACCACAGCCACAGCGGAAGCCTTTGAGGCTGAGCATGTTGCCTACAGTCACTGGGACAGTGTGTTCAAGGTAGGCAAGCTCGCCAACTGGGGGTTTGTGTTAAATAGGCGAATCCTGACTGATGGGGTCAGTGTGTGTGTGCAATACATACGCCCACTGGAGTACACCCCCCCTGACACCTCTGGCAGCAGCCCAGCAGCCGGGCCAGCAGCAGACCCCTCTGGCAGCAGCCCAACAGCAGCAGACCCCTCTGACAGCAGCGGCAGCAGCAGCAACACACGCACTCCTGCTGACATAGGTAGCGGCCTGGCTGACGAGCGGGCGTTCCTGTTTGACCCAGCCACTCAAATGGGCATGGTTAGCAGTCAGCGCATCTTCAGGGGTGTGGCGTGCAGATGGCCTCTTGCAAGGCTTCTACAGGAGCAAGCTGACTAGGAGCCAGGTGCAGCATGACAGTGACACAATCCAGGCCCACCGCAATACCCAGTGGTGGAATGACAACATGAAGCTCAAGCTGCAGCACCTGGCAGCAGCCAGGCCAGCGGGCACCTCCTTGGTGGCCATCCAGGAGCATGTGGCCGTCACCCTGGCCACTTGGGCTGCAGTGTGGGCCTCAAGTGGCCAGAGCGGAAGGCTCAGGCTGTAGGGCGCGAGGCCAGCGGGTGCTCAAGCGCTTCATCATGGAGGAGGCTGTGCCAATGGCAGGGTGGAGGGGCAGGAGCCAGAGGCTGATGAATGCCCCACATGTGACCTGCTAGGTGCCCATGTCCCCGGTTCTGCCAAGGATGTCATCTGCATTGTGTGCCTTGTGTGTCATGCAGTTGGAGGAGGAGGCAGCCAGCGTGTCCCAGCAGGAGTGGGGGACCCGCAAGCAGCTGGTGGTGTTCTTTGGCAACGCAGGCATTGGCACCCGGGGTGGGTGGGGGGCCAAGGCCGTGCTGCAGGCCTGCCGCAAGGTGGTGGAGAGGCCCAACAACGGCAAGCCAACCGACAGGGTGCCAGGCAGGCTGGTGACAGTGGATGAGTTCCGCACCAGCAGGGTCAGCTCAATCTTGAACAGCCCCCAGCCCTGTGAGGAGGAGCTGGACAGCAGCAAGCCCACCAGGCCTAAGGACTGGAAGCCCAAACCGGGAGAGGTGCAGAACCGCTTGTGGCGCCAGTGCGGGGGCTCATGTGGTGCCCTTGGCTGGCCCAGGCCACCCCTGGGGACCTCGGCAAATGGGTGGACAGGGACTGCAACGCAGCCCTCAACTCCCAGCGGGCAGGGGAGAGCAAGTGGCGCCCACTGGAGCTGTGCAGGTGGCAACACCGAGGAAGACTTCCTGCCCAGGGCAAGGAGTACCCAGCACTGGGCTTCAAGAAGCTGCGAGAGCGAGCACCCAAGGCCCAAGCCCACCAGCCTGTAGCACAGTACCATGTGTGCCTACATCAGAGCATGTATTTCATGCCAACATAGATTGCCCGGCCTTCGCAAGTGGGTTGGGGTAGTGAATCAGGTATTGGTGCCGGATGCTTGCTGCATGCAAACAGTTCGGATTACAGATAACACAGCCCCTGCCCTGTAGTAATAGTAGGGGAACAACTGTGCTGATTGGGCTACTGGGCTAGTTTGATCTAGCCTAGCTTGGCCGTTGGGGGTACTTGCCTTGTCTTGTCTTCCTTGTCTAGCTGGGCCTCCTAGGAGCACTGATTGAGAAGGAGCGCTGACATGTCTGCAATGATGTGTTTGTAATGGCCAGCAATGATCTGATTGTGGTGAGCCAACTATCAGCGTGGCTGGGCCGGGAGAGTAAACATGTTGTTCCTTATTGAATGAGTTTTGTATGTCTGATTGTGGTGGTCAGACCAAGGAAGCACCATGCCAACCTGGCCTGGGAGGGGAGGGAGGGGAGGGAGCGGGGTGGGACTAGGACAGGGTCCATGGTCAAGGTGCCAGCCACCATCATCACCAGCCACTTCTAGTCACCACCACCAGCACCATCCCGCCATCGCCAGCACCACCAGTACCTCGCCAGCAGCAGCAGCGTGGCTGTGGCTCTGCACTGGCTTATGGGCCCTGCCCAGCTGGCCCCAGCCTGGACGCAGGCAGCCCTGTGCAGGTTTGTGTAAATGGCAGCCAGGCTGATGGGGCCTCCTGCTACCTCCAGCCGCTGCAGCTGGACCTAATTGAGTTTGCGCTGGTCAGGTCAGGGCCAGGTCGGCCAGGGGCCAGCAGCCCTACCCCCACCAAAGGGTCAGCTTTTGTGGCTGCTGTGTGGTGAACAGTCTCACCCACATCCCCTGACACAACCTCCCCGGCAACTGGCTAACCCTAACCATACCCCTAACCCCTGAACCCTCACAGCAAGACAACAAAGCTCAATAGCATTCAAGATATAATAGATAGGCAAGGGAATGGATCGACTGGATGGACCGTTATGAGAAAAGAATTTCCGACCGATGTTTCGATCATCGGACCTGTGGGTTATGGGCCCACCGCACTACCACTGTGCTAGTCGGAAGATTAGATTGGATGCGTTGCTGGATGTACAAACAGCCCATAGAGCCATGTCTTTTGAACTTGGATGCACACTACATCCTATATACTTACGTTTATGGCACGGGTGTCTCTGTGTGGTCACAGGTCGCCCATACAGGTCGCCCATATCCGGTACCTACTGGGCCAGCGGCATCCAAGGCCCAGGCCACCAAAAGAAGCCGCAAATTCACGCCTTGTCGCAAGTCAGCAACCTACGTCGCTGGCCACATACCGGCGGTTTGCAGTCACCGTCATGGCGACGTACGGCGCTGTGTGGGCCGAGATTTCGACGCCACGTTGGGCCATTGCCAGCTTTCGCTTATACCGTGGCAAGCAACGCGTGGTGGCTGGGTTCTGATCAAGGGTAAGGCCTAGTAGCAGCTGCCTGGAGCTAAGCAGTAGCCAACCAAAGTCAGCTCATGCTCCTACTCCCGGCAAGCTGTTGCTAAATTATACCTTACACATATGTGTGCCAGGGCAGGGGGGCAGCCTGGTCACCTGCCACCTCCCCCCAGGCCCTGGCAGCTGCTGGCAGGGGGGCAGCCTGGTCACCTGCCACCTCCCCCCAGGCCCTGGCAGCTGCTGGCAGGGGGGCAGCCTGGTCACCTGCCACCTCCCCCCAGGCCCTGGCAGGGGAGCTGGGCTGCCCCCTGCCCCCTCCCCCCAGGCCCTGGCAGCTGTTGGCAGGGGGGCAGCCTGGTCACCTGCCACCTCCCCCCAGGCCCTGGCAGCTGTTGGCAGGGGGGCAGCCTGGTCACCTGCCACCCCCCCTCAGGCTCTGACAGCTGCTGGAAGTGGGGCAAGAGCTTCTCCCACCACAACAGAGGACATCGTGACAGCCTTTCTCAGCCTTGGTGCCAGAAACCCGAGCCATGGCATCTTGAACAGCTGCAATGTGTTTGCCAGCATAGCAGGAGCCCACAAAAAGCATGCCATGCAGCAGGCCATGGCTGCATGGGGCCAGCTACCCAAGGCCACCAAGGACCTCTACAAGCAGGCTGCAAAGCATATTAATGATGTGCAAGGCAGGGTCCGCAAGGCCACACGTGTGGCTAGCAAGAAATAGAACTGAGTGGCCTAGCCTTTGTTCATGCTCATGCTTCGCTGTAAACAAAAGTTGTAAACAAAAGCTCCTCTTCCTCGTCTAATCCATCCATTTAATGGTGCCCCACCACCACCACCACCACATGCCGGGAGAACATGCCCCCCCCCACACACAACACATGCCAGGAGTACCCGCCCCCCCCCACACACACATGCCAGGAACACCCCCACCACATGCCAGGAGCATCCCCCCACCACCACCATCCTTAGCACATGCCAAGAGCACCTCCCCCCCCCCCACCACCACATGCTAGGAGCATCTGCCACACCACCACCACCACCACATGCCAGGAGCACCTGCCCCCCCACCACCACCACCATATGCTAGGAGCACCTGCCCCACCACCACCACCACCATATGCTAGGAGCACCTGCCCCACCACCACCATCACTACCACATGCCAAGAGCACCTGCCCCCCCACCACCACCACCATATGCTAGGAGCACCTGCCCCACCACCACCATCACTACCACATGCCAGGAGCACCTGCCCCCCCCACCACCACCACCATATGCTAGGAGCACCTGCCCCACCACCACCATCACTACCACATGCCAAGAGCACCTGCCCCCCCACCACCACCACCATATGCTAGGAGCACCTGCCCCACCACCACCATCACTACCACATGCCAAGAGCACCTGCCCCCCCACCACCACCACCATATGCTAGGAGCACCTGCCCCACCACCACCATCACTACCACATGCCAGGAGCACCTGCCCCCCCCACCACCACCACCATATGCTAGGAGCACCTGCCCCACCACCATCATCACTACCACATGCCAAGAGCACCTGCCCCACCACCACCACCACATGCCAGGAGCACATGCCCCACCACCATGCACCAGCACCACTGTATAAGTGCTATGCAGGAGCTGCGCATCCACACACACTGTGCAGCAAGCAACTGTACATGTATGACTGAACAATCTATGCCTTAGAGCTTGGGGCTGAATGTCACGGGGTTGTGGACTTGTCCTCCTAGACTTGGGGCACTTGACGCACTGTTTGCACCTCTAGAGACGAGTATGCTTTCTGCTCTGTACGTGGGTGCAACGGGTGACAGCTCTATGCGTACGCTTAGAGCGAGCTGCTGCACGGTTCCTGAGTTTTGTTCACGGTCAGGGGTTACAGTTTAGGTCCACGCCGCAACGACCCACATCGCAACATACTCGATTCGAAACAAGGTAATCACTAAGGAACACGAAGGAACTACGTTGCTTGGCTCCAACCACCAACCACCAGCTGTCACGCCCAGTCGGCCCAGTCGGCCCAGACGGTCACAGGCCTTTTCGCCCACATGACTAGGTGCGCCAGCGCGGGGCAACGGCGGTGGCAGCTCGGTACACGCGCCAAGGCCACTCGGATCGGGGTCCGGCCCAGTCGAGGTCACCCCATGACCCATGGTCCGAGCGGCCGGACTAACCACATGTGCTTGCAGATTATCAATCAGACTGGATGGCTGTGGCCAGACAAACACAACTCATTCAACAAGGAACAACATGTTTGCCGGTGGGTTATTTTACTCCGCTACAATCACACTGAAGCATCCTCGGTCGCAACCTTGATGACTACAAATTCCACACCGATGGCACGTTCCCCCTAGGCCACTGAGCACCTCACCAAAACTAACAGCTTGACACTTCAAAGCTGCTCCGCTGCCTGTCCCTCCTCCCGTGTGCACACAGCGTAGCCTGTGGCCAGACCGTGTCCTGGCACTGGCCTGTGGGGCAGCTGTTTAAGGAGGCAGTTCTCAGCTGGGATGTGAATGAGTTCCACACCAGCCTAGTCAACTCAGCCTACAGCAACCCCAATGAGGCCCTCCCTGAGGTCCTTTAGGTGAGAGGGTTGGGAAGGGTCAAGTTTAATAGGGTGAATAGTGCTGGGAGGTGGTGGAGTCGATGGGCTGGTTGGTGGAGTCGATAGGTCCCACCCTCCCCTGCCCTTGCCCATGACCCCCCCCCTCCCCCAGCCCAGGCCCCCCCCGCCCAGGCCTCCCTCCCTCCCCCAGCTCAGGCCCAGCCCCTCCCTGCAGCACCTGGCCCAGCCCCACGACCCCAGGCCCCCCAATGGGCCAGGTGGCTGGACCGGGACACCAACGGGTGCCTGAACTTGCAGCGCATTAGGGAGAGCATGCAGCGCCCCCTGGAGCTGTGCAGCTGGAAGGACCTGGAGGCTCTGCCACCCATTGGCAAAGAAGTACCAGCAGGGCTACGAGCTGGTCAACGACCGGCTGCCCAAAGTCAGGCAGAGGTTACACCGGGCTGCAGAGTACCGGCGGGGTATTGATGGCCGGGCCCGCAACAATGCATCTAAGGGCCTATAGGCCCTTGTAGTTTACACAGCCTTACAAAGCATTAAGCTGTTAGTTTTGATGAGGTGCCCAGTGATCCCCAGTTGGCTGGGATGGAACGTGCCACCGGTGTGGGGTTGGTAGTCATCAAGGGTGCGATCGAGGATGCTTCAATGTGATTGGAGTAGCTGAGTGAGATTACTCACAGGCAAACATGTTGTTCCTTGGTGAATGAGTTTTGTTTGTCTGGGTATGGTCAAAAGAATTAATAATTCCCCTCCTGTACCATGTCTTATCCTCCCAGGGCTCAAGAAAAGATCTTGAACATGTGTCGTTGCACAATTGAACAAGAATGGGATTAGTGGCCAGCAGTCAACGTTCTACAGGCCGTCCTGTAGCCCTATCCTCCTGTGGAGCCCCTACACTTCTCCACAAGAGTCAGTGACCGGTGTGTGTCCCTAACCTGGGTCCCTAACCCTAGGAGTCGCTAGAGCCCTAACCTACCCTATGCATATTCTAGCGCACACACACCCCCTGTCTGTTTCGCTGCATTTATTGCGCCTTGCTTAGTTTTGTGCTGTATTTGCTTTGTGAATCGCTAATTGCTTTTTTATTTCCTGCTTTTCTTGTTTATTTCCTGGTTTTTCTTTTTTCCTCATTTCCATGTTCCAAGTGTGCATACAGGCACGCGACCCAAACTTGCTGCTCATCGACGTGCGCTCTCTTGAAGAGCAGCAGGTGCGTCAGGGGGTGCGGGTTCTACAGTGCGGCCATGTGTGACCGAGGATGAGGATGTTGAAAGGGGCTAGGATGCTGCTGCACCTACGGGGTGCAGGCGGCAGGTCGCCGTAATGTCGGACAAGTGAGTTGTGAAGAGGGAAAAGCCGTGGAGGTTAATCCCCGACTCGTAAAGGCCTTTGAAGCTCTTGCACCGCAAGCCTGTTGCCCAACCTCACCGACAATAACCTGTCGTGACGCCAGGCCTGCATAACAAGCAGGCAGGGATGTCACACCGAGCCTATGAGTCAGCCACCTATTCATGAGCGCCCCGCGAGGCAGCCTTTACCCTGGCGAGGGCCCTGATAATGGCATGTACCTCACCCTGCTCTTCTGCAAAGATGATGCAGTCAGCCAGGGTAGCCCCACCCCCAGGCTGCTGAGCCTGACAAACACGAGTGTGCTGAGCCTGACAAACATTGATATGGGCCATCTGTCAGCGTGGCTGGGTCGGGAGAGCTCAGTTTCCGGCGTGCCCAAACTCCCCACACCTGTACCCCATACCCCCCTCTAACCATGTGCCCCTCACACCTCCACATTCACCTCCCCAGCACCCCCTCCTCCACCACTACCCACCCTGACAGAGAGTGCCCTGTCCTCCCCTCAGCAAGCATGCAGCTGACTGTGCAGCAGTGGAGGCAGGCTTGTTACCATTTGTCCTGCAGGGGTCCTGCACAGCTCATCCGCCACCTGCTGGCAGCACATGCTCCTGTCTTCTACCTCCACCCGCAGGTACCCGTAGGGACAGGGGTAGGGGCAGGGGTAAACCTATCTCTGACCCAGGGAGAGCCAGCGTGACAGAAGCAGCTACCCCCTGCGTTGCTGTAGGACCTGCCTTTGCTGCAGCCCGCTGACCCAGCAGAAAGGTTCAGCAGACACTGCTGCTGGGTGGGGTAGGGCCTCATCAGACGTGTTTAGAGAGGGTCTACACAGTAGCAGATGCTGCTGATGCTGAAGTCGGAGCATTCTTTGCAAGTAAGTGTGATGGTTTTGCTAAGGTCATTTGAGATCTGCAGGCCATGCACAGCACATGGTTATGTGGGCGTGGACAGCTCTGGTGTAGGCACTGCCACAGTGGTGGCAGGCACTCAGATGTGTACAAACGCAAAGGGATGGGAGGAAGTTAGAAAAATTAGCCCCAGCCCCAGCCCCAGCCCCGGCCCCGGCCCCGGCCCCAGCTGCACTCTGCTGGCCCAGCCCCTACCTGCCCCTACCTGCCCCGCACACCTTTTGTGTAGGAGCGCTACTGGCCCTGCACTGCAGACTGGTTCTTGCAGCGCGCACGCCTGGCTGGCATTGACGACAGGGAGCAGCCCCAGGGCCCCACGCACCTGCAGCCAGGCCAGGTCAGCCAAGCAGCACTCCTGGGTAGGTGCGGGTAGAGGTGGCTGCGGGGCTGATTAGTCAGTTTGGGCAGTTGCAACTCCCACCTCCCTAACCTCTCACCATGCCGTCCAGCTGGCAGCCCCTGCAGGGTTGCTTGGCAGCGGGTTTGGTGCCCTGCCCCAGTCGCTGCTGCACTGAGCCTCGCAGTCGCTGCTTTGCTAGTCAGTACAGAGCTAGTGTGGGAGGTGCCAGCAAGTGGCCTTGCTCAGTACACTGCCATCACCTCCAGCATCAGCATCATGCTCACTCAATGTGTGTGGTGGCTGGCTGCTTAGCCTCACCATCGCTGCAGGGTGTGTCGTCAAAGACTGCAGCAACCTGTTGGTCAGGCTGGTGCCATAGTCACACCACATGCCATACAGGGTGGGTGCGGGGTACCAGTCTTACCTTGCTGCTGCCCTGGCTGTATGGGGCTGCAGATGTGCAGCAGCACGTGGCGAGCTCGGGCCAGGCCTTCAAGCTGGCGCTGTGGCTGGACAGCTGCCACTACAGCGGCATGGGCCCTGGGCTGCTGGACACCGTGCCCTTGTATGCGCATGCTAAGGTAGGGAGACCTGGGGCAGGGGCAGGGGCAGGGGCAGGGGCAGGGGCAGGGGCAGGGGCAGGGGCAGGGGCAGGGGCAGGGGCAGGGGCAGGGGCAGGGGCAGGGGCAGGGGCAGGGGCAGGGGCAGGGGCAGGGGCAGGGGCAGGGGCAGGGGCAGGGGCAGGGGCAGGGGCAGGGGCAGGGGCAGGGGCAGGGGCAGGGGCAGGGGCAGGGGCAGGGGCAGGGGCAGGGGCAGGGGCAGGGGCAGGGGCAGGGGCAGGGGCAGGGGCAGGGGCAGGGGCAGGGGCAGGGGCAGGGGCAGGGGCAGGGGCAGGGCAGGGCAGTGACCGCAGCAGCAGGCCGTCAGGCAGCCCCATGCTCTGCTAAGCCAGCGGTTTGAGGTCAAGCCCCCATGCGCCCTGCCCCTCCACCCACCCACCCTACAGCTACCCACCCACCCTGCAGCCCCCTTCCACCCCATCAATCCCACCCTGCAGCCACCACTTTGCAGGCTGTGGTGGACGAGCAGGGCCATGTGGAGGCGTACGAGCTGACGTACATCACCTTCTGGGTCAGTCAATCACGCACCGGCCGCCTAGGGGGGGCTGCTCCAGCCAGGCCCTCTTGACGCCTTCAACTGCCGCCAACCGCCGCCACCTGCCACATGCAATGGTCTGAGGCTGGCCCCTGTGGCTGGCCCCTAGTGCTGGCAGTGGCGCAGACCTCAGGTTTGCAGTGATGTGGTGACTGGGTGTGGCAGTGAAGGCAGACCCACTGCAGCAATCCCAGGGAGGGTCGGGGCTCATCAACCCAGCAAATGCAACACCTGCCTCAGCAATGGTTACCATGCACACAACGGGTACAACAATAGCCCACCTAACAGGGAAACACAACTCATTCAACAAGGAACAACTGTTTGACTGTGGGTAACCCTCGCTCCGCTACAATCACATTGAAGCATCCTCGGTCGCACCCTTGATGACTGCAGCCCTCACTCCGGTGGCACTCTTTCCTCCTAGACCACTGGGCACCTCACCAAAACCAATAGCGTGATGCTACAAAGGTTTACAACCTGCTAGAAACAGGTAAAAACCCAACCCTAGAGTTCGCCATGGCTCTAGGGCTGGGGTAGTGAAAGCTGTGACAGAGTGGGCAGGCTTGGTGCTGGAGCTGCAGGCTTGCCAGACGCTTGCCTTGCTGGGGCCTGCAGGCTTACAACGGAGAGTACAACCTGGCGGGGCTGCCCTGCCTGAAGGTCGGCCAGCATGTCGGCGGTAGGTCTGGGACCTGGATGGGTTCCTCACCACCAGTACCTGAAAGTTGGCAGTTGCAGCGGGCAACAGCAGCATCCACAGCAAGGCTTCAAGCAGGATCAGCAGCAGCAGTGGCAGCAGCAGCGGCAGCAGCAGCAGCAGCAGCGTCAGCAGCAGCAGCGGCAGCAGCAGCGGCAGCAGCAGTGGCAGCAGCAGCGGCAGCAGCAGCGGCAGCAGCAAGGGGAGGCGCAGCGGCAGGAGAAGGGGGAAATGATGCAGTTCACTCAGCAGGCAGGTAATGATGCAGGCATGCCAATGGGCAAGAGCCGAGCTCCGACTACGCCCCCTGCAGTGGTGCTTGCACAGCACAGGCCTGCATCACTGGCGGCTCTGCCTGACCCCAGCTGGCGCCTGCTGCTCTGTGGCCTGGTGCAGACTGGGAGCATCTCACAGTGCGCCTCTGTGGCGTCAGCTTAGCACTGCAGGGAGTGTGGTGGGTGCCCCGGGTGTGGGAAGGGTAAGCTGCTGCTGCTGCTGCTGCTGCTGCTGCTGCTGCTGCTGCTGCTGCTGCTGCTGCTGCTGCTGCTGCTGCTGCTGCTGCTGCTGCTGCTGCTGCTGCTGCTGCTGCTGCTGCTGCTGCTGCTGCTGCTGCTGCTGCTGCTGCTGCTGCTGCTGCTGCTGCTGCTGCTGCTGCTGCTGCTGCTGCTGCTGCTGCTGCTGCTGCTGCTGCTGCTGCTGCTGCTGCTGCTGCTGCTGCTGCTGCTGCTGCTGCTGCTGCTGCTGCTGCTGCTGCTGCTGCTGCTGCTGCTGCTGCTGCTGCTGCTGCTGCTGCTGCTGCTGCTGCTGCTGCTGCTGCTGCTGCTGCTGCTGCTGCTGCTGCTGCTGCTGCTGCTGCTGCTGCTGCTGCTGCTGCTGCTGCTGCTGCTGCTGCTGCTGCTGCTGCTGCTGCTGCTGCTGCTGCTGCTGCTGCTGCTGCTGCTGCTGCTGCTGCTGCTGCTGCTGCTGCTGCTGCTGCTGCTGCTGCTGCTGCTGCTGCTGCTGCTGCTGCTGCTGCTGCTGCTGCTGCTGCTGCTGCTGCTGCTGCTGCTGCTGCTGCTGCTGCTGCTGCTGCTGCTGCTGCTGCTGCTGCTGCTGCTGCTGCTGCTGCTGCTGCTGCTGCTGCTGCTGCTGCTGCTGCTGCTGCTGCTGCTGCTGCTGCTGCTGCTGCTGCTGCTGCTGCTGCTGCTGCTGCTGCTGCTGCTGCTGCTGCTGCTGCTGCTGCTGCTGCTGCTGCTGCTGCTGCTGCTGCTGCTGCTGCTGCTGCTGCTGCTGCTGCTGCTGCTGCTGCTGCTGCTGCTGCTGCTGCTGCTGCTGCTGCTGCTGCTGCTGCTGCTGCTGCTGCTGCTGCTGCTGCTGCTGCTGCTGCTGCTGCTGCTGCTGCTGCTGCTGCTGCTGCTGCTGCTGCTGCTGCTGCTGCTGCTGCTGCTGCTGCTGCTGCTGCTGCTGCTGCACGCTGTACTGTTGCCCTCTGCCCTGACCCTGCCTGCACCCTGCCCTCTCCATCCCTGCCCCCCGCCAGCCCCTCACTGCCCTCCGCCCCACCGCTGCCTGCTGGGCGCCTCACCGCTGCCTGCACCCTGTTCCTGCTGCCTGCCAGCACCCTGACGCCTGCCTGCCTGCCCCTGCCGGTACGAGTGTGCAGGTACAATGCGCACCGCAGCCGTGAAGGGGAGTGGTGCCCAGCCGACCAGGTGGGCAGCAGGCCACTCCCACCACCCGCGCCTTCCTACCAGCCCTGTGTCTGCTTCACGTGCTTGCTTGGCCTGCCCTTTCACATCTTCACTACCCCTGCCTGGGCCCTGCCTGACTTTGCTTCATTCCTAGCTGTAGTTATCGAGGTGTTGCGGCTGAGTCTGCACAGCAGCCCTGATGTTGGCGGTCCACACTCTCGCACTCCTGCACTCTTGCACTCTTGGTTTCACCCCACTATTCACTGTAGTTTTCACTCACCCAACAATCTAAATATTCTCTCACCCTCCACCCTTGGTGTGCCTGCCCCTGCACATCTGGCAGCACACGTCCAGGCACACTTCAGCCCAGGGTGCAGCATGCCAGCTCTTGCCAGGTCAGGTCCCTGCAAGTGCAGTAGTGGAGTGGTGGAGCAGGGGAGGGTTGGGTGTGTGTGCTGGGTCACCTGTTCAACAGGCTGCTGTGGCTTCCAATCCAGGGACGCTGCCCACAGGGCGCAGAGCAGGACTCATCCTGCCCTGTGTGCTTCGTTTCATTCCTGGCTGTACGTGTCAAGGGGCTGATGGCAAGGCGAGGCACCTAGTTGGCGCTGGTGAGCATGGTGGCGAATGCTGCTGCTGGCGGCTGCAGGTGCCAAGGGAGGAGGGACCCAGCCGCCGCATCCAGGCCTTTGTAGCCATCAATGGGCATGGGGTATATCCCAGGGTAGGTGCGGGGATGAGGGTCCCGCCCTGTCGTACAGTGAGTGGCTCAGTTGGTAATGATTGACTTCTACAACTGAGAGGTCACAGGATCGAAACCAAGCAGCGCAAGGGGAAAAGTCAGAAGGTTGGAGCTTAAAAGTCAAACAGTAGGTGCTCCTTCAGGCTCAGGCGGCTGACAAGCAACATGGAGCATGTTTAAAAAAATAATAACAAGTAAAGATTGCCCAGTCACGCTCCCTTGGGAGGATCGTTTTCTCTTCTTTTCTTCCTTTTTTCTTTTGCTTGTTTAAAGTGGGGTAGTGAGGGCGGGGCGAGCCAGGGCAGGGCACAGTATGGAGGGCTGCAGCAGGATGAGGGCTGCAGTTGGGGCAGGGGTTGGGGCAGGGGCAGGAGCGGTGGCAAGGGGTGGGACGCTTACAGAGCACAGAGCCCTTTGAGGTGCTTGTAGACATGGGGGTTGAATATGATGTCGCTGGGATGCCAATCTCAATGCATGGCCAAATGCATAACAGTCAGCACCATCATAACTGACTAGTTTGCGTGAGTGGAGCAGGGATGGATGCAGGGCATTGTCTCACCTGCCCTTTGCCTGTTTGGGCTGTGCAGGTGGGTCGCGTGTGGCGGTTGTTTGGGTTGGCCAATGACATGATGAGTGACCAAGGCAGGGTGTGGCGCCCTCGTCGCATACTACGCTTGTGTGGCCAGGTGTGAGGTGCTCACACCTCCTTCATTGCATCTCACACTCATCTCACACCCTGCCTGCCCACCCAAGTTTGCATATCAGTTTCCCATCAGCAGCCTGGTAGCTGTACAGGGTGAGTATGGAGCAGGATGTAAAAGCCGTGGGGTCAGGGAGGGAGTCAGGAGGTGCAGGTTAAGGTCCTTCAGCCCAGAGTGTCGCCTCTGACTGCAAGCTGCCCCTGAGCTGGTTTAAACCCAGTGTGCGATTGTACGATGCCGCACACACCGCTTAGGCCTGCCCTGCAGTGCACTGTAAGCGAGCAGCCACCCACCCACCCACTTCACCTGCCCCTGCCACTGCTGCTGCTCTTTCTGCCCCTGTCGCTGCCCTTGCTGCGGCCTTTGAAGCCACCAAAGCAGCTGCTGTTGCTGCTGCTGCCACTGCTCAGGAGTGGGGTAGCAGCTGGCTGCAAGTGCCCAGCCGTGGCTGCACCCTGCCCTGCTCCCCTCCTGGCGTCTCAGGGCGAGCAACAGAGCTAGTCCAGCAGACCAGCCCCGCAGCCCCACGCAGCCGCTGTCTGGTCACGGAGCTGCAGGCAGCGGTGACCTCTACCGGGCTGATGGACCAGCAGGGCGGTGTCTTACACGGAGAACGGACAGCACTGCGGCCAGGCCAGGGAGAGAGCGGTGGGAAGCTGCAGGGGCGGCAGGGGCAGGGTTTGAAGGGGCAGGGGCGGCAGGGGCAGGGGTGGAAAGGGCAGGGGCGGCAGGGGCAGGGGTGGAAGGGGCAGGGGTGGCAGGGGGGGCAGGGGGGGCAGCAGTAGCAGTAGCAGGGTTGGCAGCAGTAGCAGGGTTGGCAGGGGCAGCAGTAGCAGTAGCAGGGTTGGCAGGGGCGGCAGGGGCAGCAGCCATAGGAGTGCACTGTCATTGAGCCCACAGCTGCGATCCTAGATGGCTGGCAGTCATGACTGGAGCTGCTAGGAGCCAGGTTGCACAGGTCTGGCGCCACACACCCTTGCCTCACACCCTTGCCTGGCAGCTTCATGTCAACCTGTCTTGGGCCAGGCAGCGGCAGCCCAGCATATGTATGCAACTGAAGCCAGTTGTGGCAGCCCCGGCTGCTGTAGTGGCAGTGTGGGTGCAGACACCGCGCCCAGTCAGGCATGATGACCCACTTGCAGGGGTCCATGTGGGTGTGGAGCCAGAGGTGGAGGTGGAGGAGGACCTCTCCCCTTGGCAGCTGTTTTCAGGTCAATCCAAGCTCACAGCCCATGCTTTCACCTTGTTGCCACGGTGCCTTGCTTTGCATTGCTGCTGCGACTGTGACAGCATCACATCGCCCGTTGCTACTGCCACATATCATTTCACCAATGACATTGTCACTGGTACCTCACTCTTACCCACTGTGTGGGGCTCTCATCCAAGCCCCCAACCAAGATTGGGCGCATGTTGGAGAGGCAGTGAGATAGGGCTGTCAGGGCTGCTAGCCCCTGGTGCATCACTGACTGGGATAGCAAGTGTTTGAGGACGACTTGCTGCACCCTGCATGACTCCTTCCTGCATGGTATAGGAGCAAGGGGACTGTAGGTTTCAGCAGCTGATAGGCAGTGTCTTTTCAGAAGGCACAGGAGAGGGTTTGACCTAGTTTGCCCCCTTTCCCTCGTCATGCGCACAAACACATACACACACGCACATGCACACGCACACATATATTTACACACACACACACACGCCCGCATGCACACAGCCAGGTGGGCCTCTGCGTGTCAGGGTGTTGGTTGAGGAGGGGCGCCATGCGCGTTGCCGGCTGCTGCAGGGTGTTGGGGCACGTCCGAGTCACCGCGTTGCCAGGGCTGGTTTTGGCGGGCGGAGCCGCCAGTGTCGCGCACCTTCTGGCAGCGCCTGCTGCTGCCATGCGCCCCGGAGGTTCAGCGCGTGACCTGGGACGCGTTAGGCGACCGCCGGGTGCTGCGCCGACACTTCTGACGAATGCTTCGCGGCCCTAGGGCTTGGTCCCTGGTTTTGCTTGAACCCACATTTCATGAATGTAAACCAGCTGCCCCAACGTGCATGACTGTGAGAGAATTGCGACATGCCGACGCATATTCTCTAAGAAGCAAACGTTTGGACCCCGCGCTATGCTGCCTGACAGCAGCCGCGTGTTCGTGGGGGTGCTGCTCGTGTTCTCGGCGGTGATGAGTGGATCGCAAGCACCGCCCAGTGGAGGCCCTCCCGTTCTTCCGTTAATGGGTCACAGGTACGCCTGCTGCCGAGGGCGGCCCAAGGCTTGCGCGTTTGTGCGACTTGGACAAAATTCTTTAGGATCCCACCCATAGTACAGGTCAGGCTACACCGCTACATACTGTCCACCACCATTGGACCCCGTGGCCACTTCGCACTGCAGCCACAATGATGAGGCCAAGCCCACCCCTCTGGTTGGCGCCCTGGCTGCTGGGCTGCAGTCCATAGAGGTGGACTGGTGAGTGCAGCCAGCCCTGGTACTCTTTGCTCCTACACCTACCAGCTGGTCGGTCTACACTGTATCTGCTGCACTGAGGCTGCTGCTGACATGGCCTGCCACGGCTTGAACTTGAAGTAATATAGGTGGTGGGAGGTTGCTGAGTGCCATTCCCCACCCTGCCCTTAACTGCCAGCTGCTGAGCACATCATCACAGTCGGCAACGGAGGTAGTCAACCCTACAGAGGACACCTCTGATGTCACTCACATGGTCCATTAGCAAACCCAAACCCACCATCCTGCACGCACCCTCCAGCCAACCTACCGTCGTCACATGCCCATGTTCATCAGTTCCCATACACCAGTGCCTTCGTCAAGCCTCAGCATAGTGCTGCTGGGTGCAGCTACCTGCTGCCCGACACGCAAGGTCAGCCCCAGCTGGTGATTGGGCACGACTGGGACAGCCTGGACCCCTCGCGCTTGCTGGGCCCCGCTTACCTGCAGCCCTTGGCCCAGCGCATCGCGGCGCAGGGAGGCCGCCTGTACCCAGGTGGGGTCCCAGGCTGGCCTGACCTACTGGCCCCCCTCACCCACACCCTCATGATGTGCCCCAGCCATTGCCACACTCTGCCTTGTACTGCGTGCGGCCAGGTAGGCCGTGGCCCTTGTTCCCCTGCCATCCTCCCCAGTGTGCCTGGCCCAGTGTGCGCAACAGCTGGTCGGGCCCAATGGGCCCCCACCGGGCTCTGCACTAGCTGCTCTCCCAGGACAGATTCCCTGTCATATGCAGAGCAGTTGCAATGCCAGGCACCGCGGTGCAGTGCATGGCAGCAAGTGCTGAGCACACCTACTGTGTATAGCAAACCCTGGGGGTGAAAGGTTTCAATGCTCGGGGTTGGATCTATACACGAAACCCCCCAGCAATGCCCATGGTTGATAGATTTGGGCATTGATGGTCGGGCCCGCAACAATGCGTAGGCCCTAGTAGTTTGCTCAGGCTGTTAGCCTCACAAGCATTCAAGCTGTTAGTTTTGATGAGCTGCCCAGTGGTCAGGGGGGATTAGCCCCCAGGAACGTGCCATCGATTTGGGGTTTGTAGTCATCAAGGGTGCGACCGAGGCTACCACAACATGTTTGTAGTAGCTGAGTGAGATTACCCACAGTCCAACATGTTGTTCCTTGTTGAATAAGTTTTGTTGGCCTGGCCCAGTGTGCGCCTTGTTGAATAAGTTTGAATAGGTTTGAATAGGTATGGCTCAGTGGTATGCCTCAGTGGTATGCCTCCCTGGTATGCCTCCCTGGTATTGCTCAGTGTGCGCCTCCCAGTGTGCGCCTTCCCCGCCTGCTGGTGCCCTCCCTGGCACTCTGGCATGCTGTGTTGCCTTGGATGGCAGTTCGCCTGGGCAGAACGCACATGTATGGCTTGAACCCAGGAGATGGCATAGGGCCTGGGCGGCCAACAAGTGAAGGCAATTGGGGCAGTAGCATGACACGAGCAGGGCAAGTAGTCAGTGCAGGTGTTCAAATCACACACACCACCAAACACACTGGCTGCATGGTGGCCAGTGCAAACACAACCCTGCGCAAATGTACACAACAGGCCAGATGTGTGAGCTGTGGGTCCCCCAAGCCTGTGCAGCACAGCTGATCAGGCACAGGCCCTGCCACGTGCTGCCTGCCCATGCCACTGTCGCACCCATGCCCGCACCTTTTGCCAGGAGGCGCCCTGACGGGCTCTGGTCCCGCCATCCTGCTGCTAGACAGCAAGCTGAGCAGCCAGCGCAAGCGGGGCGTGAATGCGAGCGAGGAGGAGATGTACGAGGCAATCGAGGCCCTGCTGTGGAGCTTTCAAAACGCCTACACCGGGCCAGGCCAGCTGTTCAGCCGGCACAGCCAGGGGCACACTTGGCCAGGGGCGCTGCTGGCCGTACTCTCTGGAGACAGGCCTGCCCCGCAGTTTGTGCTTGGACGCCACAAGCAGCGGGGAGTGGCAGGGCAGCAGGGGCAGGAAGTGGAGGAGGAAGGGACGTGGCTGCTGACCCTTGACGGCCGGCTGACAGACCTGGGAATTGAACTGGAGACCCCATCTGGGGCGGGGAATGCGGGGAAACAGTGGAACCCTGCACAGCCAAGAAAAATGATGTTGGGGGACAAGCTGCCCAGCCACCTCACTGCAGTGCTGCACCCCGGGATTCAACCTGGGTCAGGAGCAGCAGGGGTGCCTGTCAGCGTGATGCCCCTGGTGAGCCAGGGCTTGTACGGGGACCCAGACAGCGCATTGCCGGACTGCGCAGACCCTACCCAGCTGCTGCCCGCTCACAAGGCCAGGCTGCGGTACCTGGCCGAGGCAGCCCATGCGCAGGGGCGGCTGCTGAGAGTGTGGGACCACCCTGACGTGCCTGATGTGTGGGGCACGCTGCTGGGCCTGGGACTGGACCTTGTGAATGTGGAGGACTGTGCTGCGTTCCAGGCATGGGCATACCAGCAGCTGGGCTTGCAGCCAGTGGCTCAGAGCCAGCCGGGAGCCCGGGCATAGCAGACACAGGGCAGGGTGTCAGTCCTAGGCTGACAGTTGCTCATGTCAGTTATATTAGCCTGGCGTTACACTTGCATGCTCCTTCGTACAATGTTGAAGCCACCATGGTAGAGACAGATCGGCATCAGTCCTTGTTGGCTCATGAGCTACCATTTCAGAGACAGTACACACAACCGCAATTTGAACACCAAATGCACACTGCGCACTTCAGCTCAGCCATTTTGGTGTGTGCCTGTAGCGAAAGCTCCAGCTCCAACCCACACACATCCCCTTTGCGAGGGGTTGTATACTTTAATTTGTTGGGAATGTCTTGCCTTAACTGGCTACCGCTGCAACTTGCCTCGCCACGCCTTGTTGGGTATTTTCATCCAGTCCTGGCCTGGCTTACCTGGCTTTGGCATGGCTGGGCGGCCATTTCAGTAGCACAGCTCAGTGGGACGTGGGCCTAGGCTGGTCGCATATTGGCGAATATTCAGCGCGGCTGACACATCCTGGCTGCAGCCCTGGCCCCCCCTGCCCAGCCCCCTGCCCTGAGCAACTGGCTGGCTGCAGGCCTGCCTTACCCTGCCCAGCCCCCTGCCCTGCAGCCCAGCCTGGCTGCAGCCCTGGCCCCCCCTGCCCAGCCCCCTGCCCTGAGCAACTGGCTGGCTGCAGGCCTGCCTTACCCTGCCCAGCCCCCTGCCCTGCAGCCCAGCCTGGCTGCAGCCCTGGCCCCCCCTGCCCAGCCCCCTGGCCAGTCCCCTGCCATGCAGCCATGCAGGGTGGGGAGAACCTGCAGGGGTATGGTGGCATTGTCAGGTCATGCGTCATGCCATGTGGAATGTGCGCATGTCATCCACACTTGCGACTACAGCCTACAGCTAGACTTTGCTCTTACAAGCTCTTCGGCATTGTCACAGCTCGCAGCCTTTGTTTGATTACAACTCTTGCTTTATTTTGGTGTGGCATGAGGGCTGTAACTACTGGCCCTACTGTGAACTAGCCTAGACATGGCGTCTGATGAGGAGCTCTCCGACGATGAAGATGTGGAGGTGCGCTTCCGATAGGCGGCTCCTGCAGCGTCATTTGTTGCTGACAGAGCTAGAGCCGCACCCCGTGCAGTACATGCTTGGTTTCGTGGATCCCAATGCTGATCCGAGCAAGCTGCGGCGCCACAGGTTCCCCAGCAAGGTCGGCGGCAGGCCGGTGAGCGACGGTTGTGGTGAGCGAGAGCGGTGTTGCTATAGGCAGAATAGTTACGACGGTATGCCCTGCCCTGCTGAGCCCAATAATGGTGCTGCATGGCGCAGGCCTGGTTGAACCCACTAAAGTTGCCGACCAAGGAGCAGCTTATGTGCAAATCCACTGGGAAGCAGCTTCTCTTCCTGCTGCAGGTGAACACTGGCATGTTTGATAAGCATGCAGGGTTAGTACTAGGCAGGTGTGTGGGAAAGGTTAAGCATCTTGATTATTCCATGCAAGCTTGCATGCGTTTTTTTTTTACCGTGACCTGCTTAGTGACCTTGCAGCTGTATGCCCCACTGGATGATGACCACCCCAACCAGACCACAGCCTTCCACCGTGCCATCCTCCTCTTTGTCACCCCCAAGGTGAGCTGGCATTTCGTGCAATGATAAGTGACGCAAGGTCTCATCAATGGGCTGTGTGTTATGCTACGTTTGTATGGCATGCTGCAGCTTAGAGCGCAAGAAAGGTACACAGATGAGCTCAGGTCCTCACTATCCCATGCATCCAGTGCCATGACTCCAACATCTCCCTGTTGTGGCAATGGTGGTAATGGTGCATGGTGTCGTGTAGGGCAGCGCTGTGTGCAAGCCAGGCGGGGTCAGGGCGCTGCGCTGCCAGCTGCCTCGGCGCAACGCCCTGTACCCCTACCATGCGCCTGGGGACACGGACCTTCTGCCCCCTGCAGTACAGGTCAGGGGCAGCAGCGCACAAGCTGTCTGCTGATAGGCACTACTTGCTGGCAATGTGTTGTGTGTGCAAGGCATGAATGAAGGCAGGACCCATTGTGCCCACACATAACAGCCATGCTTGCCTGCCACAGCTGTGCTAACCAGTAGATAGCTCACACCACCATGCTTACAAAGGATGTGTTGAGTGGAGCTGGGTGGAGTCATTGCAGTCTGCTTGATCCTTTTGACTGAACACAATTGCCCAGCACAGCTTGCCACCTTGTTGCTTCTCTCAGGCACCAGACCTGGCCTATTCCCTGAGCGCAGACCCTTGGCAGAGCCTAGCACATGACGGCACACTCGACAGCAGCAGCTGCAGCAGCCAGCCTGCTCAGAACACGCCCCAGGGCTTGGCCCCAGCCCCAGAGGCCTCAGCCCACACACCAGCATCAGAGAGATCTGACCTGGCTGGGTCTAGGGCCGCAGATGAGCAGATTGGGGGCGCAGATGAGCGTGGTGAGAGGATGCCTGGGGCAGCGCCATCAGGGGGCGCGGCTGCAGTGACAGCACCACCGCCAGCGTTGTTTCCTGAGCTGGAGCTGGTGGTGGAGGCTGAAGAACGGGACAGCCCGGAGGCTGAGGCCGCCATGAGCAAGTGAGTGAGGTGCGGCATTGGGATGCGTGGTGATAGCAGAGGGTGTGGTGTTTGAGGAGCTGGGCAGCGTGGCAGGTAAGCTTGCGACTGGCACTTCATGGTGGTCGCATGCTGGTTTTGCCTGCTGTAGCAAGTAGCAGTGCAGCTGCCACTGAAACTGTTGCTGGAGGTGCCCTACTTGCGTGGCCTGTTTAGGCTGTGCGGCCTGCTTGCCTTGCTTGACCTCCTGTGTACGCCTGATCTGCAGGCTGATGATGGCTTACAAGGACAAAGTGGGTCAGGAGGGGGAGCTGTCAGAGGAGGAGCTCCCTGAGGAGGTGCTGCAACAAGTGGAGGAGGCGGTGCCACTTGAGCAGCGCCACTTTGCGGTGAGTTGCCAGTGCTGGGCGCTTGAAAGGAGAACTGAGTCAGCAGTGAGAGAGAGTCCAGGGTGCGGCAGAGGGTGTACAACTTACCTGCTCTGACAAGGGTCTGATTAAGGCGAGTGTTATGCGGAGGTGGGCAAGGGGCACGATGGGAGGAGGCGTGGTGGAGGTGGTTGTTAAAGCGTAGGTTGGCTACAGAGTGGTCACAAGGCACCAGGCTGTACCTCGGCTGCTGCTGTGGACTACAGATGTTCCAAGCGCGGATGGCTCTGGCCCCAGACCAGGTGGTGCGCTACTGCTTCCAGCCAGGAGCACACCCGCTGTGGCCCCGCCCTGAGCCCCAGCCCTCCACAGCAGACATCCCCGCCTGCCCACTGTGCGGCGAGCCCCGCCAGTTCGAGTTCCAGGTGTGAGCCTCTGGGGTACAGTGCCCAGCTTGCATGCAGGAGGCATGCCTGGTGCCCTGGTGATGGGCGCAGGTGCCTTGCATCACCCCTTACCTAAGGGTGTGCAAGGTGGTATACAGCAGCAGAGGGTTGACCCCATGGGGCTTAGGGGCTGGGGCTGGGTGGCCAGGTGCTGTTGCTGTAATGCAGCATAAACGTGTGTGTGCTGGGGCGTCGTGAAGAGCGGGTGGTGGTGAGAGGCAGCCAAAGTGGTCACTAGCGCTGGCCTGGCAGATGATGCTCAGCAATTCTTCACTTTGACCTGAACCATAGCTGTGGACTTGACACACGCTCCTGATGCCAGGCTGGCTGCTGGTGGCTTGCGCCTTACAGCCCTGTATGAAACCCTGCTCTCTATTTGCTCGAGCCCTGTAGACACACCCTGTGCTTTTCACCACCCACCTTGCCTACATGCCTACCCATGATGTCTGCATGTCTGCCATGCATGTGCATTCTCTGCTATTTGTATGCACATTCTCTGTTGTTTGCTGTTCTCTGCATGTGCATATCTCTGCTGTTTGTATGCCTCAGTGTGACACTGTGCTTTGTATCACCCAGATTTGCCATTTGCCTTGCTGCCGGCTGCCCGCTCTACACTGCTGCCAGGTGCTACCCCAACTGCTCAACCACCTAGGCCAGGACGACCTTGATGAAGACGCGCTGGACTGGGGCACACTGGCTGTCTACAGTTGTAGTGCTAGTTGCAGCACTGAGGCGCTGGAGGCCCAGACAGGCTCGGCCTATGCTGAAGAGTTTGTGTGGGCACAGCCTTCAGCGTGATGGACCTACCATTGCCCTTCATCTTGTTGATTAGGGCTCAGGGTGCATGCAGACAGACGAAGGCGCACAGCCCGCCTGCACAACAGAGTGATGATGTAAGGTATAGGATAAGAATTTCTAGTTGCCTGGCCCTAACCCAAGAGCACACAGCCCCGTTCACCTTGTAGAGGGTGCATCTGCAATAGTCGATGATGGGACCTGGTCAAGTGATGCGCCACAGATCCCATGTACGAGCTGCATGCACGGACCTAAAGCGGCCGTGTCCGAAGGCAATGCACGAGGTAGAACGCATGACAAACGCTTGTGACATTGTCATGCACCCGCCGCCCTGTAACTAATCTGTCTCTGCCCCCTACTAGCAAGAAGTACCAGCAGTGCAACAAGCTGGTCGATGACCGCCTTCCCAAGGTCAGGCAAAAGCTGCACCGGGCTGCGGAGTACCGGCGATATGAATGGTTGGGCCCGCAACAACCTATAGGATCTGGTAACTTGGACATGCCATCAACATTATATGCATCAAGCAGTCAATTTTTGTAGGGTGCCCAGTTGTTATAGTGGTCTCCAGTTGTTTTGAGTGAACGTGCCACATGTGTAGGGTTTGTGGTCATCAAGGGTGCGCCCGATAGTTTGGCAGTGTTCCAGAACTTGCAGGCAGCTCTGAGCCAGTAAAGCTGGAGGGGCAGCTGCCCCAACTCATGCAGCACCATCAGGCCTGACACTGAGCTACGTACCCTGGCAGCAAACCTGAGATAGCTGAGCATGCGGAGAGCTGCACACCATGCCCAAGGAAGGCAGTGCCCCATAACTGGCTGCCATACAGCCCCAAGGAGAGCACGAACGCTATAATGAGGTGACAAAGGGCATATGGATCATGCAGGACCCCATACTCTCTGGCACGCTTGCACGCCTGGCGCATAGCGAGGAACATGCCAGCCCTCATATGAGTGGCAGCAAAAGCAGGGGTGGCGCTGGGATTGAAGTGCATGCCTAAGTACTTGAACTCTCTCACCGCAGGCAGGTGCTGCAGTTTGCGAGTTGCCATTGAAGACCATCACCTTTGACTTGCCCACATTGACTGTAAGGTGTTGCCTTGTAGCTGGCAGACCAGAACATGCTGTTAGCATTATATGCACCAAGCAGTCAAGTGTGATGAGGTGCCCAGTGGTCTACAGTTCTTTTAAATGAACGTGCCACCAGTGTAGGGTATGTCGTCATCAAGGGTGCGGCCGATGAAGCCATAGACAGATTGTAGCTAAATGACTCGTTTAACTGTAGGCTACAGTTAAACGAGTTGTTCCATGTTGGATGGGTTATGCTGCATAACTTATGCAGCTGGGCTGTAGCATGTATAGAATTGTCTTCCACACTGTCCTCCAGCTTCCATATGTAAGTATGGAAGTGGCAGTATCTAAAGAGATAGGGGGGATATCCAGAGTGAAGTAAGGGGCAGCAATGCAGAATGTGCACATCAAGCCAGTGCAGGGATTGATGTGGAGCTTCCAGGCAGGCTAGCGAGCACTGTCGTTGCTCCTCCCCATCCACTAGTTAGTGTCAGGACCAGCCGTACAGCCGGTGGCGGCGATTGGGTGCATCCAGCTGTGCATGGTGTTTCCTGCTTTGTTTCAAATCTTGTCGCAAGTGCTATGTTGACGTAGCCATTAACGCCGTTCTTCACCCAGTTACGAAATAAGCTGCAACGTACAGAGGCAGCGCGATCGCATCTGGGCCCGCATGTCAAGTTGATTTCGCAATGCTCGAGCATCCTCCTGGAGTGGATGACGGAGAGGAGCTGGCACCGGGGCTGGAGCCCGAGGAACAGCCAGCTAAAGCTGCCATGACGGCTACCGCTGGGACTGCAGTGTCGCAGGCCCATGCCGCAGCGCCACCGAGCCATGTTGCTGGGTCCCACGCCCAAGACGCTGTGTATACACAGCGAATGCCACCCGGATACCAGGACTACTTCTCCGACTACTACTCTGCCTACGCTGCATATGGTCCCGATGGTGAGCACGTCGCTCCTGGATCTGCCCGGGCCACCTGTGCGGTCTCGAAACACGCGGCTGGCCGCTGCAGTAGGCGCACGGCCAGCAGCGCTGTTAGGGCAGCGAGTGCAGCGTCACAGGCAGCAGGCCAGTCCTTGATGGCGCTGTGATGTGGCTCATTCAAAATGCAGGCTTGGTGGTCAGCAGACGATGTGATGCCCGCACTCAGTGTATGGCCCCCTCTTTCCCTTCCTGTGTCACGCGCTGTGCCAGGCTGCAGCCCCCAGGCCAGCGTAGCATTGTCGGCAGTGGCTGAGGTGCTGCCGGTAAGGCTGCAAACCACTAATTGCCTCCGACTGCCTGACGTGGCCTTGGCCCACCTGCCTGCCTGCCCAGCTTTGACTGAGCCCCTGCTGCTGTGCAGGCTACCAGGCCTATCCTGGCCACGACCCCAGAGCTGCAGCCTATGCTGCTCAGTATCCTGGGTACCCTCCCCGGCCTGCCAGCTACTACCCAGCCTCCTACGCCCAGCCCCTGCATGGGGCAGCTCCTGGGTCTTCAGACATGGCTGCTGCTTATGCAAACTCAGCAGCTGGTCCAACACCTCCAACTGGTGCCTCGGCTGAAACCCATGGGAAGACCAGCAAGGCAGCAGCTGGCGGGGCTGCAGCAAAGCCAGCCATCATCCAGCATGTGCCGCTGCCTGCGCCAGCAGAGGTAAAGGCTGGTCAGGCAGGCACTGAGGCAGATGCGCAGGCCACGGTGCAGGCCACAGGTGCTGGCGCAAGCACAGGAGCGGCCGCGTCTGGGGCTGGGGCTGGGGCGGGGTCAGAGACTGCGCCCGCTGCAACCGACCATGTGTCAGAGTTCCAGCAGCGGTGAGTCGGGCAAGAGGCTGGGATGGGTGGTGCAGGAGCTGAGGTGCGTTAGCTGAGTTGAGGCAGCAGAAGGTAGGGGCCCGGTGGTAGTGTGTGGTGTGCAGTAGTTCACTGGACAACCCAGCGCTGCCAGGCCCAGTGAATAGCAAAGTGCGGCTGTCCAGCATGCATACCTGCAAAGCGTGCTGTGAATCGCAGCTGCCCTTGTCGTGGTGATTGGGAGTGTCCTCGCTATGGTGCAGGAGAGTTGTTTTGGGGACATGCATGAAGCAGCATCTGACTTATGACACCCTAACCGGCGTCCACTCCGCCATTCACCCCACTTTCGCATTTTGGCTACTGCTCCAGCACCTCACTCTACCCACAGTGAGGTCTGTGGGGGTGACAGAGTAAGCAAGGGGACTTAGGCAATGAGGGTGGTGCCTGCTTGTAGGATGCTGGCCATGATGAGCAAGAAGATGGAGGAGGCCGACAAAAAGGCAGCAGCAGGCCCCAGTGCCAAGCCTAAGGCAGTGCCTCCGCACATGCTGCGAGGGGCCAGGCTGGCTATGGCTGGCAGCAACAAGGTACGTTGTGTGTAAGCCAGCTGCGTCATCTGTGTCCATTCTCCAGTTCTCATTGTGCTTAATCATATAGCATTGCTGGCATGCTAGCAATATAGCCCTGGTCCTCAGTGCGCTCCTGCCTCTCTTGTTGCTTTATTGCCTGTTGACCTCTGCCTACCTGCCTGCCAGCTTCATCACCAACTGTCTAGGTGAGCACCCCTGGTGGAAACCTACTCGCTATCCTCCTCCTCCACCAAGGCTACACTTCCACACAACTGTTGATGCTGCGCACTGCTAGCAGTCTATCACCCAGTCAGTCCCTGGTTGGCATGCTGTGCACGCTGGCGTGCCAATATCACACCTTGTTGTGGTCTCCTACCTTCCACAAGCTACCCTGAAGTATGCAGTGGGCCCATCCCACACATCTGTTCTCGTCGCTTGCTCACCACCCTGGCTTGCTTGCTTACCACCCTGGCTTGCCGCAGGCAGCTGAGGCAAGTGATACCGGCCGGGACCAGGACTCCCCAGCAGGTGCTGCCCCAGGCACATCTACAGGAGCCACCAGCACTCAAGCTGCAGTCACCCGCACTGCTTCTGGCTTGTCCGACCCTGCCAAATTGGCCACAGCAAAAAAAGCTGGCGCAGGGCATGGCTCTGGCCAGGCTGCTGCCGCTGCACTGCTCAAGCTTCCAGCTCAACTCAGCCTACAGAGCCACACACTGCTCGCTGAGCTATCACGTGCAAAGCTGCAAGCTGCGCAAGCAAGTGCGGGCGTGGATGGGAGCGGGAAGCTGAACGTGGGTGCTACACCGGGCTCCGCAGCGGCAGTGTCAACTCGGAGTCGGAGTGGTAGTCCAAATGGCAGGGACCTGGATGCGGGCAAGGGGCGGTCCAGCCGTGGTGGTCATGGTCGACGTCACCGTTCGCGGTCGGGGTCTCTGTCTAGGTCGCGTTCGCGGTCGTCCTCCTCCCGGTCTCGCTCCAGATCCCTGTCCAGGTCGCGCTCGCATTCCAGGTCCCCAGGGCGGCGGCACCCGCGTTCACGGTCGCGACGTTCATACTCCCGCTCACACTCGCGGTCGCGCTCCCCATCAAGAAGTCCTGATGCGCGAGGCCACTACGGGCATCGTGGCGGGTACATGGGGCGTGGCGGCTATCACCGAGGTGCGACAGCATGCGTTCTTTTTTGCATAATTGGTGCTGCATTCTGAATGGCCACATCTGCCCCTGTTACACTTATGCTTGAAATGCATTTGTGTCTATCCTAGCACTGCTACGTGCCTGTTCAGGCAACTGGCAACCCCGTGGAGGCTATGGGTCTGGGGCCCGCCCGCCCCCTGGGTCGGGTGAGGAGGGCCAGGACCCCCCTCAATGGCCCAACCCCAATTACCGTGGTCGAGCCTACAACCCCAACTACCGCGGCCGCAACTTCAATCCCAACTACCGAGGGCGTGGCGGGCGAGGGTATGGGGGAGGCAGTCACGGGGACGGTGGTCCTGGGGATGGGGATGGCAGGAGCAGGCAGCGCAGCCTGACTCCAGATGGAGGCCCCTCAAGGCGCCGCCGCAGCGGCAGCGCCAGCGGCAGCAGTCGGAGTGGCAGCCGCCGCCGCGGTAGTGGCAGTGGAAGCAGTCGCAGCCCCAGCCCTCATGGGCGGCCTCAGGGTTCCGGGCCAAGCAGAGGGTGGCGGGGTGAGGGGGAAGCCTGGGGTGGGGCTGGCTCCTACCAAGACGGCCGGGGGGGGCGGCAGGGGTACCGAGGCAGGGGTGGGCCAGGCTGGGGCCGTGGCGGCGGGCGGTATGGGAGTGATGGCGGGGGAGGGCCAGACTCATACGAGAGGGGGGAGGGCGAAGGGTACCAACGTCCAGGCTGGGTGGACTACAGCCGAGGGGGTATGGGCCGAGGCCAGTTTCCTGGAGGGCGAGGCCGGGGCGGCTGGCAGGGTGGCCGCAGCGGTTATGCGCCTGCAGGTGCTGGTGACACGCGGAGACGCTGGGGGGCGGAGGGCGAAGCAGAGCCAGCTGCGGGGGGTGATGACGAACGCTGGCAGCCTGAGGTGCCGGAGGTGGTGGCTGCTTCACTGCGCAGGCGCCGGGGCGCAGCAGGGGAGGAGGGTGCGTCAGGGTCAGGTGGTGAAGAGGAGGAGGAGCCAGCGGCAGGTGGTTCCAGAGTTGTTGAGAGTGCAGGGGCAGGCGGCAGGGGTGGGGTGGGGCAGGGGAGGCCAGGTCCGGCTGGAGGGGGGGCCCGGGCAGGCCCTGGTGCCAGGCACATTGCTAGCAAAGACGGCGGTGCTGGTCGCCAGGGTCAGGGTGCTGACAGCAGCAGTGACAGTGAGGGGAGCGACAGCAGCGACAGCAGTAGCGGCAGCAGCAGTGGCAGCAGCAGCGACAGCAGCGGGGCGGAAGGGGACGCAGAAGCCAAGCGGCGTCGCAAAAAGCGTAAGCAAAAGGAAAAGGCTAAGAAAGCAAAGCGCAAGCATAAGCAGGCCAAAGCAGCTCGCAAGGTGCAGACTAGCACTGTGGCAACCCCCAGCACGGCACCGGCGGCGGCAGCAGTTGCTGGTGCAGGCACAGGCAGCCTGAAGCCCACCGCTGCCACCACGGCTCCTCTCACCCTCGCTGAGCAGCAACGCTACTTCGCAGACGAGTTTGCTGACCTAGACTCCCTTGACGCCATTGACAAGGGCATGCTCTTTGGCAGCTCAGGCCCTGCGGCTGGCCAGCCTGGGTCTGCTCCTGCTGGGGCTCTGCCTACCCCCAGCAAAACAGGTGGCGGCTTGCAAGGCTCTGCACCACCAGCCCAGCAGCAGGACAGCATCATGGCAACTGTGTCGGGGGAGGAAGACCAGGGCGGAGAACCTACTGCCCTGACTCGCTCTGCCCGCAAAGAGCGCCGACGCCGCCACAGCAGCCTGACAGGCAGCGATGGCAGTGAGGGTGTGGTGGGGAAGGCGGGGAAGAGCAAGAAGAAGGCGCACAAGAAAGCACATAAAAGGAGCCGCCGAGATGGGGGGGCCGGGGAAGACATGGGTGCAGTTCGCCCTGGCTCTGGGGCAGGTGGTGCCGCCCAACCCATGGATGAAGACAAGGGCGGTGCAGCAGCAGGGCCTGAGGGGCGTGCTCCCCTGCCCCCCTCTGCTGCAGCTCACACCAAGCCAGCAGCCAGATCTCAGCAGCAGTCAGAAACCCAGGCAGCCCCCGCTGCTGCTAGGGGTCCGACTGCGGCTGCAAGGCCAACTTCAGCAGTGGGGGCGCATTTTGAGGGCGCCCCTCCGCCCCTGGTGGGCAAGGCCCATGTGGTTGGGCCAGCCAAGATGGCCATCCAGCCGGTGTCCCGCCCGCTGTCTGCCCCTCTGGAGCGAGGTCATGGGCCCGACCGCAGCCCAGCCGCTGCCACAGGGGCAGGCGGGGAGCCGGGTCCAGGGGCAGGGCCAAGGCCAGGGCCAGGTCTGGGGCCGCACCACGCTCAGTCTGGGAACCGGCAGCAGGCATGGGTGCAGGGTCGCATGCGGGGTAGGTCTGCTTCTCGCTCCCCCTCTCCTGGTCCAGGGGGCAGGGGTCCGGGGGGTCAATTTTGGGGAGGGGGCAGGGGAGGTGGTAGAGGTGGTGGGGGATATGGACCTCCCTATGGGGCCATGCAAGGTGGCAGAGGCAGGGGCAGGGGGGGCAGGCCCTGGGACGCTCGCAGCCGCAGCAGAAGCCGCAGTCGTAGCCACAGCCGCTCCCTGTCCCCACCACATGACCACCAGTATGCCCACCAAGGCCAGGGGTACCGTGGGGGTCGGGGAGGCTGGGTGCAGCGTGGTGGGGGCCGAGGGGGGCGGGGCATGGGCATGCAGGGCTACCCACCTCGCGGGCGGACCTCACACCACTCCCGATCCCGCTCTCACTCTAGATCAGCATCCAGGTCTGGGTCACGGTCAAGATCTCGATCCTCCTCCAGGTCACATTCCAGATCACGCTCGAGATCCAGGTCCAGATCGGGCAGCTCCCGGTCCAGATCAAGATCCAGATCCCCGGGCAACAACAGAGGGGGCTATAGGCAGGGCTACCGGCCCCGACCTGACCAGCGTGGCCCCTACTACCCCCCCACCTATCAAGACCAGCGCACTAAGGTACGCTGGCTCTTGATTTGCCACACTGATCACACATGTGGGTCACAGACAGGGCTGGCACTCAGGGTAGGAGGGGTGAGTGGTGGAGTGGTTATGGCCATACGGGCTGCCGATGTGCCTTGGCTCGCTTTATCCATTTCCTGCCTTGACACTGCTGAAAGGAGCACTGAGCCCATACCTCAGCTACAGCACGCACCTCATGGCCTACTGGCCCCCTTCACCCACCCACCACAGCTAGCATTACACTCGTTGGCGTGCCAATTCAACAAACCCACCATCACAGCCAGCGCCAACCACACAGCAGCAACTTGCCAGCCCACCCAGCTGCCATATAGTAAGCCATCCTACGAGGCAAACTCAAGCAGTGCCGCATGCTCAGCTGCCCTGAATGATGCTCATTGTCGCACCCCTGCTAACACGCTACATCCTCCTCCTTTGCCATGCTGGTGAGGGTGATGGCGTCAGGCTCATCCCACCCCAGCTGCCTTGCCCCGCAGGAGCAAGGGGCTGAGGCGCTGGCCAAGGCCGCTGAGGGCGCCCGCATGGCAGGGGTGGCGTCCGGGGTGCCTCCCACCTACAGCTCTGGCGGCAGCATGCAGTTCATGTCCTCCAGCAACCTGCAGGTCACCCGTCATGCCCGCAGGGTCTATGTTGGAGGTCTGCCGGTGAGCACCCCTGGCAGCCATCCACCTACCCACCTGCCTACCCGCCTGTACCGTTGTCTACCACTTGCCCGCCTCCTGTGCTTCAGTTGACTTCCCACTGCTGCCTATCTGACTGTGTGGATGTGTGCGTAGGACTGTTGTGTCACCGCTCTTGTCACCAGCACCTGGCCCAGACAGACCAGCTACTGCCTGTTCCTTTTCACCACCACCTGCTTTGCGAGCAGCACCAACACCCCGAGTTCTATGATGTAGTCATAGTTCGTAGTCACCATAAACGCCACATGCCCACCTCTGTCCACCACCATCTGCCCACCTCTGCCCACCACTATCTGACTGTGTGACATGTGCCAGCACATGGTGTGACCCTCAGCCATAGTCCTGCTGCTCGCTGCATGTGCTGTGTGCAGCTGTCGCTGTCAGAGCTGCAGCTGACCGCTTTCATGAACCACGTGATGGTGGCGGCAGGGGCAGCCACGCAGCCGGGCTCACCGGTCATCTCTGTGTTCATGAACATGGCAAAACGCTTCGCATTTGTAGAGTTCAGGTGGGTAGGACACTTTGTCCCTCTCCAGCTCCTCAGCCTCAGCTTCACAACCTGTTGCTGAGTCTGTTCTCCCTGCAACCATTCCTTCCTGCACCCTCTCAACCCCAAGGGCGTTGCTGACCCCAAAGATCTTGCTTTCACCAGGCTTAAACATGCATCAAGTGTGCATGAAATGTGCCCGCAGATATTGAAGTTCAACTTGCCCCATGCCCATTCTCCCTCTATCGTCTCTTTGTGGTTGCACAGACTTCTGGCAGCCTTGTACAGTGGCAGGCATACTGCTTGCACTGGCCATATCACCTTTCTCTGCTTTGACGCCCTGACACCACTTGCCCACGGTTGCTGGCTGGCTGGCCTGGTTAGGCAGCTAGCCAGGTCAATGCTCCTGCTAGCCCTGCAGCTCACTGCAGGCTGTCTGGCTGGTGGGCAGTCAGGCTGGTTGGCTGGCTCTGTGTGCAGGAATGTGGAGGAGGCTTCTAATGCCATGGCCCTGGATGGCATCATGTGTCAGGGAGAGGTGCTGAAGGTCCGCCGCCCTCACGACTACAACTACGCGGTGCGGGGCAGGACAAGTTTCAGCTTGGGGTGCATGTTAGGGGCCAGGAGCCATTCAGTCTGTGTAGGCAGGTGCCAGCGTTTGACAGACTATTGTCTGGTTTGTTGCAGCAAGTCATACTTGCTAACCCCGAGTCGTGATTATGTTCACATGTTGCTGAGGGGTTTGCTGCGTGTAAGGGATATTAAAGATGTGCAGTGGATGGTTGTCAGTTGGCATGGCAATTGCAGCGGGTAAAGAACAGCCCCAGCTTGTACATGGTGTTACCGCCTCTGCTTCTGCTACCGCTACTGCTCCTGTGGCTGCTGCTGGCATTGCCGCTGCAGGTGGCACGCACACTGGGCCCCACCGAGCCCAACCCCAACATCAACATCGCTGCCCTGGGCGTGGTCAGCACCCAGGTGGAGTTGGGCCCAAGCCGCCCAATAGCGTTCTGGCTGGGGCAGGGGTCGAGGGGTGAAGTGAGTAGAGACTTCAGAGCAAGGGCACGGGACAAATTTCAGTTCAGACCTTGAATGGCTTGGAGAGGGAGTGCTTTGTTTGCCTTGAGACAGCATCAGAGCTTCCCTCCCTGAACCGTGTGTCACCTGAGGGTTCAATGGATGTCTATCTCGTTCCTGACGTGACTGCTGATGAGGTTGGCAGTGTGGGGTGCCAGGCACAGTGCCAGCCAGCATGGTATGATGATGAGGGTGGTGATCTGCTTGTGTGGGCACTCCAGCACAGCAAGGCAGCTGTAGCTAAGCCAGTGTGGCTGCAACTGTTTGTCCGCTACAGGTAGAAGACGGGCCCAACAAGATCTTTGTGGGGGGCCTGCCCTTGTTCCTAAACGAAGATCAGGTACGAGGCAGAGAGTGGCCATGCCAGCAAACCACTCAGTAGGTTGGTGCCGGGCCAGCCAGCCATGCCTGTGCCAGAGGAAGTGAGGTAGGGGGTCCAGTAGCACAGGTGTAAGTGGTGGCGCATAGGAAAGGATGTAGGCATGTGGTATGTAGGCATTGGGCCATTCGTCTACTCCGGTATGCCTGGTATGCCTGGTAGCAGCGGCAACTTTCCCAGCTGTGCTCAGGGGAGCTTGTTCCCAGTTGGTCTTCGAGCCCTCGCCTGCGGTGCTCCGGTCCGTCCCGGCCTGGCTCTGACATGGCCTGCTGCCCTGTTGCAGGTGAAGGAGCTGCTGCTGGCGTTTGGGCCGCTGAAGTCATTCAACCTGGTGACGGACAGGGAGACGGGCGCCAGCAAGGGCTTTGCCTTCTGCGAGTACGCTGACCCTGACAGCACAGCTGGGGTGGTGGAGGTGAGCCTGCTGCAGGAACACCCTCTGGGAGGAGGGAGGAGAAAAGCAGGAGGAGAAGAGGGAGGAAAGGGAAGGGGTGGGAGCTGGGTGGGGGGTGGGGAGGAGAGGGGTGGGTGGGTGGCAAGGATGTTGTATAAGGAGCTTGCCTGCACAGGGTTCAGCTGCATCATGCATTGGGTATAGTCCACTCTTGTTCCTGCTTGTCCCCTGCCTCTCACACATCCATCCACAGTGAGTCCCTGCCTGGCCTCCTAACCCTTCTGCATGTTGCTGTTTTCCCCAGGGCCTCACGGCAATCTTGATTGCTGGCCGTCCGTTGACTGTGCGCCTGGCTAATGCTGCGCTGGCTGCCCCGGCGCACCCCAAGCCCTCGGACCGTGGCGGTGCCCCCAGTCTTACCCCTGCCCAGTCCGCCGCCCTAGCTGCAGCGCAGCAGTCCTGGGGCATGCCCGCTGCCATCAGCAAAGATGCCCGGCTAGAACGCTCTGGCCTGACCACCCAGCCCAGTGGTGAAGCTGCCAGGGGCAGCCCACCCCCGCACAAAGCTAGCGTGCAGGACCCCAGTGCCGGCACCGAAAGCAATGACGTGTCGGAGGGGCGGTTGGATGGCCAGGCGGCAGGTGGTGGTGGTGGTGGCGACGGCAGTGGGAGCCAGGACAAGGTGGTGGTGCGTCTAGCCAACATGGTGACTCGCGAGGAGGTGGTGGATGATGAGGAGCGGGCTGCAGTGGTGGAGGACACGATGGAGGAGGTGTCCAAGTATGGCACCTTGGTGTCAGTCACCATTCCTGCCCCACACCCCACAGACCCCAGCAAGGACGCACCTGGGGTGGGCCTCGTGTTCCTGAGGTGCGTGGCCTGCTGCTGGCCTGGCAGCCTAGGGAGTGTTCACACCGCAGGGTCAACAACGCTCAAGCCGTTACCTGAGTGTGGGGCTCTGCGGAGGGGAGGGCAAAAGCAGGGTTGGGGGTGCAGTACAAGTATGTGTGGAATGCTAGGAAGTTGGGCGCATTCTCCAAGTTGTTGTGTCTAGAGCAGGAGCAGAGAGGTGCTCGTCTTGCCAGTTAGGCGGGCTTAGCAAAATGCAGGTGGGGCTCAGGGAGTAAGACTTAAGTAGCCAGGCACAAGCTTGGATGGTGAGAAGGAGGCCCTCCTCCAACCTTGTGGCGTTGATGAGCAGTTGGTTGTACTGCGCTGCTGCTGCTGCCACGCTGCGCAAGTTTTGCAAGCACAAGATGCTGGGCCATGCTGCTGGACATCATTGCATGCTGGGGCCAAATACTTTGGCTTAAGAGGGGCGTGGTTGTGCATGGTGCTGGCGCAGGTACCAAAGCCCCCAAGGTGCAGAGCGTGCACGGCTGGCACTAGATGGCCGCCAGTTTGGTGACAGCCTCGTGCAAGCCAGCTTCTTCGACACTGCTGAGTTTGAGGCGGGCAGGCTGCGATGATGGGCAGGCTGCTATGGCTGCTGGGCCAGCAGGAGTTGAAGTGGTTTGGGCTGAGGCTTTGCGTGATGTACATCTAGGGCTAAGGGCGCGCGGCACATTGGACAACATAAAAACAACAGGAGCTAGAACCCCTGTGGAAAAGTTTCTACATTTACTGAAACAAACCTGGGAGATTGTTGACGTTTGTGGGCCATCTGTCTCAGGAGTGATGCGCTGCTGCAGGGCGTCCATGCGTTGGAAATGACGTGCTTGTGCATTAGATGTGTAGAGCATAGACAGCACTCGGCGAGCCGGTGAGGTTCCGGTGTAGGTTCCGTTGCAGCCGTTGCACATACCGATCTGTACTGGCCGCGACGTCCCGGGCAAGTGGCCACCGCCTGCGCCATGTGTTGGGCCAAGGTTGGGCATTATGAAATAAAGCAACTTCTGATCCCTCATGTTACACCAAAATAAAGCAAGATTTGTAATCGAACACAGGCTGTAAGCTCATCATTGTCAAGGCTACTGCCAGCGTGCCTACTGCCCACTTCAGCTTTGGCGCTGCGCCTCGGTGAGTTCTGGCTGTTGTGCCTCGTCGCGGTCGAGTTTCCAGGCAGCGACATTGTCCAGATCTGCTTCTCTGGGACAGCTACACCTTACAACTAGAACAAACGTAACAAAGCAACCTCTACGACTAGGATGTACCTTATGTCTGATTAGTGCTGGAGACACAGGCAACCAGCCAGTTGTATGTAAGTGGGCTCACGCTCTACACTGGGCGCACCTGCCTCGTACCCCTTGTCACAGCCCTCCCTCTTCCGCCACTTGCATCACCTGCAAACCTGTGACCTGTCAAGCGCACTCGTCTAGACTAACGACGTCGGAATGAGGCCACGCAGCAAAACTGAAAAAATGAGGAAAGTGTGACGCAGGTGACGCCAATGGCTGCAGCAAATGTTCGGGAATTGCGCAAATTCAGCAAACAGCAGAAACGACAATGGAGTTCTACAGCTGGCTTAAGAAGACCTACGACCGGGCGGAGAAGACGTTGGTGAGCGAGTACCTAACTAGCTGGACGCCAGCGCAGGTGCCAAACCTTGAAGGTGTGCGAGCGCACGAGGGTATGAGTTGAGGCAGCCAGTGACGTGGTCGCCCGCCGCCCGTGCCCGGCAGTTTGTGGCCGTACCCCATTGACCCTCGCGCGTGCTCAGCCCTCTGATAGGCAGGGTGTAGGGCAGCAGGCACCTGCAGCACGTGTTGAGCGGTGTACCGGGGCATACTCGCGGCGCTCGCTCAGGCACAGGCGCTGGCCTGTTTTGGCTGGCATGCTGAATTTTTCACCCTTTCTGCTGCAGGCAAGGTGGCGGTGGTTACTGGCGGGAACAGTGGCCTGGGTTACGTGACTTGCCGCAAGTTGGCAGAGAACGGCGCCAAGGTAGGCAGTGGCTGTGGTGTGGAGGAGTGCAGGGGTGTCACATTGGACCGTGTGAGAGCCATCAAGAGCTCAATTTCCAACCAACTCTGGCTGTGGGTGAAGGGCATCACCTGATGTAGCTTGCACAGAGATAGCTGGCTGGTATTCTGGGTTGAATCCATCAGGTGGAGAGCTAGGGGCTGGGGTGCATGTCTTTGTGATGGGCCAGGCGCTTCTTGCACTCTTTTAGCCTCTCAATCGTGTGGTAGTGGTCAAGGGGTGTGGGGTATTTATTGGTATGCCCGTACAGATGCTGATACCTGGCATGCCTCTACAATTGCTGACACCTGGCAGGGCAGCATGAGGTTGATGGTAGGTTCCACCTGCTTCCCTATGCCTCGCCTTACCTGTCTTAGGTGTTCCTGGTCAGCCGCGACCGCAAGAATGGCGAGAAGGCAGCGGCCCAGATTCGCTCAGATGTGAGTAGCTTCCAGAGTCATGCACTTGCCTCATGTAGAGCAATGCCGGTACGGTTGCGATGTGAATGGCTGATGTGTGTGAGCCTGCAGATTGGGCCTTCAGCTCTGGTGACTGTCTTGGAATGCGACATGAGTCATCTGAGGTGCGGGCACCCAGCCTGTATTCAGTGCCAGTTCCAGGATCAGACCATGGCTAGTGGGTGGGTGCTGTGAGTGCAGGAATGTGCAGCAGCTGGTGAAGGACATCCAAGCCTCCACTACGAAGCTGGACATCCTGATTAACATGGCGGGTGTCTTCCACCCTGGGCCATTTGCCAAGGTGGGTCAGGAGTGGCAGGTGAATGGTAGCTGCTGGACGGGGAAGGGATGGTTGCAGAGGGAGTTGTGAGCCCCTGACACAAGCACCCGCTCTGTCACACCCACAACCTCACTTCCTGGAACTGCCTTTCATGCTGCTGCTGCTGCTGCTGCTGCTGCTGGTGTTGCTGTGTGGCAGACGGTTGATGGCCTGGAGCAAACCATTGGCATTGACTACTATGCCCCAGCGCTGCTTACCCTGGGCTTACTGGACCTGCTGCGCGCTACACCGGGCTCGCGAGTGGTCTTCATGGCCAGCAGCGCTGAGCAATTTGGCAGGCTGGACTGGGACAATCTGAAGTGAGGCAGCATGCTGTTACAGTAATCAATTCCCAGATCCATCAATTTCATCCAAACATGTGGTCCATGCAGCTCATGCGGTCCATGCGATGAGACATATTCTGAGGTAGGTTGTAAGTGAGGTGTGTCTGGAGAGAATGTTTTCTACTGCTTGCAGGGGCGATAAGTATAATGACAGCGGCATGACACCTTATGGCACGGTGAGCAAACAAGCGACCGACTTTAGCCAGGGTTGCACCCTGCCCCTGCCCCTGCCCCTGCCCCTGCCCCTGCCCCTGCCCCTGCCCCTGCCCCTGCCCCTGCCATGTGCCCAGTTTGTTACTCTTGTTGCTGCTGCTGACTGGTCTGCCACCACTCCTGGTGCTGGTGCTGTGATTGAGCCTGCAGGCCAAGGCATACAACTTGATGTTTGCGAGGGAGCTGGCTACACGCATCCCGGATGTTGACTTCCTCGGGGTGCACCCAGGTCAGGCTCAGCTTCCCTCCACTACCCCACCTGCTGCTTCGCACGCAGGGCCATCTTTGACACAGCTGGCATAGTGTCTGTTACCCATGACTGATAACAACAGCAATGGTGACATGAGTGTGGGTGCTGCCTACGAAGAGGCTGCTAGCGATGAGCTATTGTTAAGCAGGGCGCACTATGAGTGGTGCGAGTGGGCTCCAGGACATTGATAGGGGCTGCACTGTCACTGCAAAAACTGTTGCAAACGACACCTGACCCTGGCCTGGCCTGGTGGTGGTTGCAGGGGTGGTGCTGACGCCCTTGATGGTAAAGGGCTCCGTGCGCTACCTCACCTTCATTGGGGCTGCCATTGGTGAGCTGCTTGTACCCTTTCACACATACTCCTGTGGGGCGGTGTTGTGCCAAAACACGCAGCCAGGCCAGGGATGTGGGCAGGCGCAGGCCATTGCACACCCTGACAGAGTGCCGACCAGCATCACCCCTTGCCACAATGCAAGCCTGCCTGTGCTGCATGATCATGTATATGGCAGGTGTGGGTGGAAGCCTGTTGCTGGTGCAATAGGAATAGTCACATTGTGCCACATTGTGCCACACTTTGACAATGTGACTGTTTAATGTGTGATTTACAGCAACGTGGACAGATGCTGATCAAACTGTTCTTGTGTGCTGTGGTGTGGCCTGCAGGGGCTGTGGTGTGGGGTCTGCCGGCTGATAGGGGCGCCTGGTGAGTGGGTGTCGCAAACTGATGATTCTTGTTGCAGACTGTGTCTGTGAGCAAAAGCACTGCTCTGCCAGATGCATAGATCCAGCTGACCCGCACCCAGGATGTGGGCTATTGCCATTGCAGCAGCAGCAGCTGGAGCTGGAGCTGAGGCCTTCGGTTGTTGCTGTTCTCAATGCCACTACTGCTGTTGTCCATTTAAAACCGTGCTGCGGCTGGCTGGTTGATCACAGGTCCACTATCTACACGGCTACGGACCCTCAGCTGAAAGGTGGGCTGCCATTAGCACCTTGGCCCTCACTAGGGCTTACATTGGCATGCACCACTAGGTGACAACTGGAACATGGTGTTTTGTTTGTGTGGGATTCCCATGCACATGGCAGTGGCTGTGTGATGCCTGACCCGTGGGGTGTGAGCTGTCAATGTGCTTTGTGCAATCAGTGTATTCAGTGTTGCAAGGCAATAGTTTGGCTGGTTACCTTGATGTGGACAGCACCCAATGTCATGTACTGTGCCCTGCAGGTCGCCACTGGACTTTCATTGGGCCAAACTTCATGAACTTTGTAAGTGACAGACTCAGGGGAAGTGGTCTCACGTTGGGCTGTGGTGATTAGTTCATAGTGCGTGGCAGGCGTTTGTGCTGTACGGACTGCGGACTAGTGTGATGCATGCGCCTTGCTAAGCAAGAAATGCCTGTGGAAATGCCTGTGCTGCTGCTGCTGCTGCTGCTGCCGCTGCAGTACAACACTGTGGAGCGTAAGCCAGTGAACTATGCTGTGCACAACCCTATCAACTGCTGGAAGCTGTTCGAGGAGACTGTGTTCATCCTCAAGGTAGGTCAGGGCCGGGTATGTTTGGTGCCAGTGTGGTGAAGGTGTCATTTCCTGATTGGCAAGCCATCAGGGATGTGAAGCTATTACCACAGGTTGTGGGCAGGAGGGCAGGCGGGCGAAGCTAGATCATGATGATGTAGTGTTGCATTGGCGTAATGCAGGAGCTGGGCTGTGGGTCAACCATCAACCAGATCCCGCGTCATCCTGATGACGTCTACGGCTCCACCACCCGACCCCAGGCTGCTGCACCCACTGCTGTGGCTGCATGATCGAGCCGTTGCCCAATGCTACCTATGCACCCATCATGATGGGTGTCTGGACAAAGTTCCAGCAGTATTCTTTGCAGTAGCTATAAACACAGCGTTGTTTCACTCAGCACTTCGTATCTAATGTCTGGACATATTGCAATTCTTTTCATGAGTTGGCAAGGAGTGTTGTAACATGTCTCAATGACTTGTTTTATACAGGAAAAGGGTTGCAGGGTTTGGTAGGGGCATAGGGTAGAAACGGTTGAGAGTAAGGATATTTCAACAAGCCAAAGATGGTTGTTAACACTTCTGCCGCAGAACCTTTCTATGCCATGCAAATAACAAATAACTAAACGTGATGTATTGAACAATTGAACAAGTGACAGCGTTGAACTTACTTCTACTTTTATTGTCTTGGCCGGTGTATGGGTTAAGTACAGACAAGGCAGTATTCTGTCTGTACCTTTTGAGGGGGGTCTATACCTGTTTTCCTTTCCCTTAGTTGGTTAAGAGTGCTGGAGAACTCACTCTTTCTCCAAGCCATGTTTACCGATGTAATATGTCGTATGTCCCCAGTGTATTGCTGTAACATCCCCAGCATTCCAACGCACCTACTTATTACTTGTGTTTGCCACCTTGTGCTATTGCCAACAACACGAGTTGATGTTTCAGCTGGTGTGCAAGGTAGTGATGGGTGGTTAATCATAAAGCTGGAGAGTGCGACTCTACGAATAGTTTACGAATGTCAAGTAACACTCAACTTCACACTACTAGACCCCATGATGCCAACTCCATGATGCCATGATGCCATGATGCCATGATGCCATGATGCCATGATGCCATGATGCCATGATGCCAACCCCATGATGCCAACTCAAAAATGCTGCGAATGAACTAGTAGTGGATCCGAATGTGGCGACGAGAACGACGGTATATACGTACGTATACACTGTATCCGTAGTTCCGTAGGGTGAACCGTAGGTACAAAGTCATCATGTTGCGGAAGTGAGTATGCAGTTTGGTGCACAACAACCATAGAAACTCTCGCTAGGGGTAAGCATGTTCAAGATCACAACCAATAGCAGTGTCGTGACACAACTATATGCCAGCCAGCCATGCATGTCGTTAGCCATGTGCGCCTACTCTGCGAGCCAAGCATGTGCCCAAACCCCTCTTGTGGCAGCCATGTGTGCAGTTGTGTAGTCAGTATTTCGTATGCTCCGACTCGGCCAACCATGTGTGCCACGCATGAGTGGCCATGTGCTCCTACTTTGCCTATCATCAGGGCGGGGCGGGGCGGGGCGGGGCGGGGCGGGGCGGGGCGGGGCGGGGCGGGGCGGGGCGGGGCGGGGCGGGGCGGGGCGGGGCGGGGCGGGGCGGGGCGGGGCGGGGCGGGGCGGGGCGGGGCGGGGCGGGGCGGGGCGGGGCGGGGCGGGGCGGGGCGGGGCGGGGCGGGGCGGGGCGGGGCGGGGCGGGGCGGGGCGGGGCGGGGCGGGGCGGGGCGGGGCGGGGCGGGGCGGGGCGGGGCGGGGCGGGGCGGGGCGGGGCGGGGCGGGGCGGGGCGGGGCGGGGCGGGGCGGGGCGGGGCGGGGCGGGGCGGGGCGGGGCGGGGCGGGGCGGGGCGGGGCGGGGCGGGGCGGGGCGGGGCGGGGCGGGGCGGGGCGGGGCGGGGCGGGGCGGGGCGGGGCGGGGCGGGGCGGGGCGGGGCGGGGCGGGGCGGGGCGGGGCGGGGCGGGGCGGGGCGGGGCGGGGCGGGGCGGGGCGGGGCGGGGCGGGGCGGGGCGGGGCGGGGCGGGGCGGGGCGGGGCGGGGCGGGGCGGGGCGGGGCGGGGCGGGGCGGGGCGGGGCGGGGCGGGGCGGGGCGGGGCGGGGCGGGGCGGGGCGGGGCGGGGCGGGGCGGGGCGGGGCGGGGCGGGGCGGGGCGGGGCGGGGCGGGGCGGGGCGGGGCGGGGCGGGGCGGGGCGGGGCGGGGCGGGGCGGGGCGGGGCGGGGCGGGGCGGGGCGGGGCGGGGCGGGGCGGGGCGGGGCGGGGCGGGGCGGGGCGGGGCGGGGCGGGGCGGGGCGGGGCGGGGCGGGGCGGGGCGGGGCGGGGCGGGGCGGGGCGGGGCGGGGCGGGGCGGGGCGGGGCGGGGCGGGGCGGGGCGGGGCGGGGCGGGGCGGGGCGGGGCGGGGCGGGGCGGGGCGGGGCGGGGCGGGGCGGGGCGGGGCGGGGCGGGGCGGGGCGGGGCGGGGCGGGGCGGGGCGGGGCGGGGCGGGGCGGGGCGGGGCGGGGCGGGGCGGGGCGGGGCGGGGCGGGGCGGGGCGGGGCGGGGCGGGGCGGGGCGGGGCGGGGCGGGGCGGGGCGGGGCGGGGCGGGGCGGGGCGGGGCGGGGCGGGGCGGGGCGGGGCGGGGCGGGGCGGGGCGGGGCGGGGCGGGGCGGGGCGGGGCGGGGCGGGGCGGGGCGGGGCGGGGCGGGGCGGGGCGGGGCGGGGCGGGGCGGGGCGGGGCGGGGCGGGGCGGGGCGGGGCGGGGCGGGGCGGGGCGGGGCGGGGCGGGGCGGGGCGGGGCGGGGCGGGGCGGGGCGGGGCGGGGCGGGGCGGGGCGGGGCGGGGCGGGGCGGGGCGGGGCGGGGCGGCCATCGGGTTATGTATGACCCGCTTATGGTCACACCCGCAGTTACGGTGACTTGTGCGTCCTGCGTCCTTTGCAATCTCGCGATTTTGCCGTCGCGTGTACGGTTCAAGCGTGAAAACTACGGTCAAACCTGCGGTATTGCACGGTCAACCGACGTACCTACGGCTGCCTACGGATACACGGGTGGTCGGGGTTAGGTATATACGGTTCTGGCCAAAAGCTATATATGACCCTGTGGTAGATGTGGTGAATGAACAATGTCAGGTCAAATATGAACTGGGCTAATGCGTTATAACAATGACGTTTGCGATTGCGCGAAGCATCGGTCATGACGCGGACTATGCGGAATAAAAGTTTAAATCACCATGCTGGCTATTGGGGCATCGTGATGTTTGTTACCCTGCGGCCGGTCATCTTTTGCGCGAACCTCTCAAAGCGGTAGCACGAACATGAAGGCATGGTCCTCGAAGTACTGAGGTGCTTGGCGGTGCATGGCCGCGCTGCGCCTAGCCCTGCAGCGATTGCTAAGCCTGTCTGATGCGTTAGCGTCATGTGCATCGCGAAGCTACCTGCCCACTGCTTTGCCACACGTACCCAGCCTGCCGGCAATTCGCGATGCGCTCCTCAATTCGCCTCTTACAACGCGACATTTTGGCTTCGCGGCGACCGCGGCTGCACCGCTGCACGAATTCGATACGTACAAGGTCACTGTTGTGACGGGCAACCTGCGCGGTGCTGGCACTCACTCGCCCGCCTGGGTTCAGCTAATTGGAAGCAACGGCAGCACGGAGCGCTACATGCTGGGCGACGAGGACACCTTTGAGCGCGACACAGCAAGAGAGTTTACATTGCCAGTGCCCAAGAACATAGGCCAGCTAAGACGAGTGCACATCCAGAAGCGCCGGCAGCCACAGGCCCTTGGGGACGGGTGGTACCTGAAGCATGTGGAGGTGTCTGGCCCAGGAGGCGACTCAGTTGTCTTCCCCTGCAATGCCTGGCTGGGGGAGAGCGACTGCGGTGGATACAATGGTGCGCAGCTTAGGTACAGCACGTTAGTACAGAGGCCATATACCAGTCCATGCAGCACTGCATGTCTCAGCAGAAAAGGGTGAAGAATGGTGTGTGACACAGAATTATAGGCAGGGACCGCTACAGCAGAGTAGAAGCGAAGCCATGCATGCAGCAAACTCTAGCAGCAGGAACAGCGGCACCTTCTGCAGGTGGCACTGCCCGGATGCTGCCTGGTGCCCAGCTGGATGCATGGCTTCCTGTCTGCTGTGCTGAGTGCTTGAGCACCCGGCTGGCTGCCAAGCAAGCCCCTGCCCACTGTTGCTGCTGCACTCTGCCAGGCCCTAACGAGCGCAACCTGCTGCCCGCGGCCCTCCAAGCTCCTGTGGTGGAGTACCCCGAGCCTGTGAAGCTGACAGCCTCAGGCATGGCTATCCCGCACCCTGAGAAGCTGATGAAGGGCGGACGCAAGGGCGTCAACACCAGGGGCTATGGCCATGCAGGCGAGGACGCCTACTTCTTCGCCAAGGGCAGGTGAGCAGACAGCCAGCAGCAGGTGGCAGCAGCCGGCCTCACACTCACCACACTTACACCCAATGCAGGGCAGGTGGCCTGCTCTGCCCTGCCGCCACCCAGCCCAGCCCAGCCCAGCCCAGCCCAGCCCAGCCCAGCCCAGCCCAGCCCAGCCCAGCCCAGCCCAGCCCAGCCCAGCCCAGCCCAGCCCAGCCCAGCCCAGCCCAGCCCAGCCCAGCCCAGCCCAGCCCAGCCCAGCCCAGCCCAGCCCAGCCCAGCCCAGCCCAGCCCAGCCCAGCCCAGCCCAGCCCAGCCCAGCCCAGCCCAGCCCAGCCCAGCCCAGCCCAGCCCAGCCCAGCCCAGCCCAGCCCAGCCCAGCCCAGCCCAGCCCAGCCCAGCCCAGCCCAGCCCAGCCCAGCCCAGCCCAGCCCAGCCCAGCCCAGCCCAGCCCAGCCCAGCCCAGCCCAGCCCAGCCCAGCCCAGCCCAGCCCAGCCCAGCCCTGCCCTGCTGACAAAATGGTAGCATAGCTGCATAACACCCTACGGGCGTTGTCAGGGCGCTGAGGAAAGCTCAGGTACTGGTCAGCTAGCTAGCTGGCTTCAGGGGCACGTAGCCTGCCTGCTGTGCGCGTGCAGCAAGCTGTTTGGCATGGGCGTGGCAGACGGCATCTACGCATGGAAGGAGCAAGGCATTGACGCGGGCCTGATGTCCCGTGCCCTCATGGAGCGCTGCAAGGCCCTAGTGGAGGCCGACAACGAGGACGTGTTCCAGGGTGCGTGCCTGACACCTAGCCGGGCAGGGCATGGCCGCAAAGGTGGAGGGTAGCCGGAGCAGCGGCAGGGCAGCAGTCTCGGGAGGCGCAGCTAGGCAGAGCAGCTTGGTGGTGCATGTCAGGAGTTCGAGTAGGACAGCAGGCAGCTGGGGGCTCATTGGGGCATGTTGCTGCACACAGCCGATTGAGTGTTTTGAGATTGAGTCTTTTCAGCAGGTGAGGGTGGCAGGGGATAAGCAGGCAGCCATGGTAGCCAGGTGTTGCTGCCTGAGCCAGCTCACACACAGGGCAGTTGCTAAGCAGCCCGGCCGCTCCACCTCATTCCAGGCACACACCTCAGGTCCCCTTGTGGCCACCCGGTCTGACCTGGTCTATGGTGCCAGGCTTTGGCTCTGCCGCCAGGCCTGGAGCCCGGCCAGACTCTGTCTGCCTCCACCCTCCTCTCCTCTCCCCTTTGCTCTTGACCCCATCTGCCCCTGCTGCCTGCTTGCCTGCCCGCCTGTCTGCCTGCAGTGCTTGGCTCTGCAGTGCAGGCGGTGCATGACGCCTCGCTGCAGGGCTCCTCCACAGTGTGCCTGCTGGCAGTGGACACTACCACTGGCCAGCTGCACTCAGCCAATCTGGGTGATTCTGGCTTCCTGGTGTTTGGGCCAGTGGATGTGAGTTCACCTGCTGCGCGCATGGCATGCATGCATGCACGCAAGCTACATGCATGTTCCCTGGCAGATGGCCCCAATGCCAGCCCCTGGCACACAGTGAGCCAACCTCTTGCATGTGTCTCCAACGTTGCATGTGATGCAATGATGCCATTTTGCACTGATTTGTTCTTTGCCAGCAGCAGGATGGAGCCTGTGGTCTCTGCTCACAGCATGCTAGGTGGGTGGTAGGCAGGGTAGCAAGGGGGAGGTCACCAGTGCATCCCTGGCAGAGAGGCTGGACGCGGTGAGAGGGCTGGGTATGGCGACCTGGTGCGATGGGGTGCAGGGCCCTGAGGAGTTTGAGCTCAAGTTCCGAACCAACCAGCTGGAGCACTCCTTCGGTTGCCCCTACCAAGTTGGGCACCAAGCCACTGCTAACAAGGTGGCTCCTGGTGTGGGCTGTGAAGGGCAAGCAAGAGGACACCCCGATGCTACCCTCCTCCCTTGCTGCATGTCTGTCGTTGAGAGTGTGCTTTTACCTTCCTTCTTAACTTTTTAGCTTACTTCTTTCATCTTTCGTTCTTCCTTTCTATTTGACTCTTTTGCTGCCGCTGATGCTGCTAGCAAGGAGCCAGGCAGGCGTGGTGGAGCAGGCAGCATAGCCAAGGCATGCAAGAGCGGCCAACCATGCTGTTGCTGGTTGTCAGATACTTCTAAAAACAGACTCTAGGGTGGCAGCTACCTACTGAGCACTTGGTAGCCTACCTGCTTGCCCCCTGACCCTGACCCTGACCCTGACCCTGACCCTGACCCTGACCCTGACCCTGACCCTGACCCTGACCCTGACCCTGACCCTGACCCTGACCCTGACCCCTTGCCCCTGCCCCTGCCCCTGCCCCCCTGGCCTGGCCTGGCCTAACCTGGTCTGCTGACCACCCAGGTGGAGGACTGCGACCTGGCCTCATTCCACGTGCACCCTGGTGACGTCATCGTGATGGGCTCTGACGGCCTGCTGGACAACGTGGCCGACCTGGAGATCCTGGCAGAGATCAAGGCCATGGTGCACCAGGTAGCTGGACAGCGGCCGCGTTAGCTGGACAGCGGCCGCAGCCAGTAGCAAGGCTTGTATCCTTTTGTGGGACACACCACAGCCTGATTTGCCAGGCTGCCAGCCAAGCTTGCAGTGTCAGGCCACTGTGATACAGGCAGGCAGCCAGGCCAGGGGCAGGGACAGTTGGCTGCCAGTTACTTTCTTGTGGAGAGCCAGTGGGGTGCCAATGCTAATGCTCATAGGGGCTGCCTTCCTCCCACCCATAAGCCCAGGGAAAGAAAGACAGCATGATTGCACCCTTGCACAGCTAGGGTGAAGGGAGGTTCAGGCAGGAGAACAGCAGTGGGCCTGTGCGCATGCAGCCCTCCCACCAGTGCTGAGGTACTGAGCTAGCCATGTGCCAGACGCTGCCTTGGCCCCTCCTGCCCCTGCCCACCCAGGGCGGCTCTGCCTACAGTCTGACCCAGCGCCTCACCAAGCTGGCCTTTGATACGTCCGTGAACAAGGTCAAGGTCACGCCCTACAGCAAGGGGGCCAGTGAGGCCTTTGACATGGTGTACTCAGGTGAGGGCGGGCCCAGGCTGGAGTGGCCCAGGCTGGAGTGGTACAGGGTAGGGCTGCAGATGTAGAGGGCAGGGCTGGGTGGATGGGGGCAGAGCGGGTGGGGCGGGGTGGTGGAATGACTGGAATGCTTGCTGCCTGTACAGGACTGTGTGTGGAGGGTCGGGTAGGGTGGATGGAGGGCCAGGGAGGGCAGGGGTTAGGGATAAGGGTAGGGTTGGAATGTTTAATAGGTGCCAGGGGGGGGTGTCCATGAGCACATGACGGTGAAGGTCACGATGTAGGGTGGATTGGTGCTGAGGGGCAACATGTGCAGAAAGAGGCTGACAGGGTGCTGCTCCCGCCCATGTGTGGCTGCAGGCGGCAAGCCCGATGACATCACTGTGTTGGTGGCGTTGGTGCACTGAGGCTGCACATCCGGCTCAGATGGAGGCCCTAGTGAGGGACAAGGGGGCTGCACAGAGGCAGGCCCACCACTAAGCCTGGTCCAGAAGGCATTCAATTGTCCTGTGCTGCCAGTCTCAGCCGACACACCTCCAGCAGCTCTGATGCTATGCCTCTCACCTTGAAGCCTCCCTAGGTATCCTACCACCCACCCTGCGCCTCATTGGCTTGACTGGTGTAGCTCATAGCAATACGCGCCCAGCTTTGGGTTGCGTGGGGCGAGGTGCGGCAGTGCCACCCCATTGCACTGCATGGGCCTGGGAGCATCCCATCCCATCCCATCCCATCGCACCAGTAGCAACAGCAGCAGCAGCAGCAGCAGCCCATTGCTGAGTAAAGCCACCATGCCAGGTCATGCTGGGAGTTTGTAGGTGGTCACTAGACATTGGTGGGCAGGGCCTCACAGTCTTCCATGCTCGCTCATAAGTGATGTGGAACCGCCACTTTCAGGCGCAATCTGTTCAGGCAACATGCTTTTGCTGCATGCCATGCACACGCTGCGTTGATTAGGTGGCGCATGCATGCATGTACGCATGCAATTATATAGTTGAATGGATGGCTGCTTTCGCATGTGTGCAGACATGCGGACTGCGCATAGTGATGGCACTGTCATAGTGCACATGACTGACTTCGTTGTGGGGGTTTGAAAGTGGTAGAAGAGTGATACCATATCTATTGATCAAGATAATGCGGGTGTCCAGCTGCCTCAGAAATGCCTATGGCATCAGCTTGCCATAAAGATGTGGCGTTGGTCAAGCTGTGAAAACATGCCTGCCGTGGTCACACTGTCAGTAAGGCGCGCCCGGAAAAATCTTTAAGATATGACCCAATATGATCAAGCCAGAGAATATGATGAAATATGATCAAGCGAAAACCGAACCAAAGTCAACTGCACATCAACAACAAGCTATGGGCCCTGTTCCCAAGTTTATAGAATCCCATTTGCTCTCAATCGCTGCACTTTTCGGCAGTGTGCAAAAGTGGCTGGCGCGATGCGCAGTCTGACCTCGCACGGTTCTCCTGCACACCTGTAGCTGCTTGGGGAGCGTCTCAGCAGCGCAAATGGACAACCCGTGGCGACCCAACCGTCGGACCCAACCGCCGAGCATTTCAAATTTGCTGACCCCTTTTGCTAAAGCAATAGCATGTAACCTCATCATCGCATGCTACAAGGCTTGTACAGGTTGCTCCGGCCGCTGCAGCTGAGGAGCTTGACAACTTTGAGACAGGAGCATGGACGCGTGTAGCCAGTATCAGTTTGCGCATGACCAAGGTTACAAAGCTCGATTACAAAACGATACAGAGAACCTCATTGCCGTGGTCTCAACCTTGATGGTTAACTTTGCGGAGAGTAGAGAAGTGTTGCGGCGGTCTAGCTACAACTGAGAGCGATACTGGTATGGAGGGCGTCAAACCCTCTTTACACTCGGGGTTCCCAGGTGGGCTAGTGTGGTAATTGGCCACATTATCCTCTTGACTACGGACCCGGTCATATCACATCTTTAAGCCATCATATTCAGTCATATGACCAATTCCTCAGCAAGTCATATGATCGGTCGCGCCCTAACTGTCAGTCACGTCTGTTGGGTGGCGTGCATCAATAGGATATGATGCACTTGAGAGCGCTAATCCCTTTGGCGCTTGTATTCCCGCGTAGTGTGCAGCTAATGAGCTGGTTGTCCTCGCATGGCTTGCATCGCGTGGGTTATGTGATGTGATGGCCAGGCCGTCCTGTATACCCATCCTCCTGTGGAGCCCCTACACTTCTCCACATGAATCAGTGACCGGTGTGTGTCCCTAACCTAGGTCCCTAACCCTAGGAGTCGCTATAGCCTTAACCTACCCTATGCATACTCTATCGCACACACATCCCCTTTGTCAGGGGCAATCGAATTGTTTGTTAAATTATCATGGCATGATGCACATGTCATCGCTGCCGCTGGTGCCGCCGCTGCCGCTTCCGCAGCAGGCCTCTTTCGCGCACGCACACCCACCTGGCCTGGTCTGCCTGGATTAGGCTGAGCTCGCGGGGGCGGCCCGGCTGCAATGCGGCGGATGTTTAGCGCGGCTGACACGTCCCGATCGTAGAGCCTGATGCCGTTGCTTGTTGAGCACATCAGGCCCCGGATGCGGGACCGCGTCGCAATGCTGCGCACCGGGCGCAGCCACCTGCAAGGCGACATATATGTCAATGCACATTTGCAAGATTGCCAAACCAAGTGTTAAGTTAAGCCATGTTGAGTCTAAACGGTGCTTGGCACAGTCAGGGGTTGGTGTGTGAGGCTATTTCACAGCTGTGTGATGTGCCATTCTACAGCTATGTAATGAGTCCACTCCTACAATGCACATGCACCTGAGGTCTCTTACCTGAAGGACTCTGGGTGGCCTGCCACCACGTCGGTGCGGGCAGAGCTGATCCGGCTGGTGCGAAACTCATGCACCAGCACCACACGCCCAGGGAACTGCTTGCATGCCTCCCTGAGCATGTGCTTGACGGGCACACCTCTGCTGCCCCTGCTGCCGCCGCCGCTGAAGCTTGCTGCCCCATAGGCCAGGGCCAGGGGGCGACCTGTGGCAGCCGAGTTGCAGCGTACCCTGGCACCCCTCACAGTCTGCAGCCAAGGCACACAAGGAGAGACAGCTGAGCTCAGGTCCAGCCATGGCAAAGACAAGCATTGTGAGCACACACACTAGCACACACACTGGCTGGGTACGGCCTACTCACATCAGCCCAGAACTTGGCCACCGTGCTCTGCTTGTATCGGTACAGCCGGAATCTGGCATTGGACCAGCGCGGCTTGGACAGCTCGGCCCACATGGCGGGCCAGGTCACCAACGTCATGGCGACGTACCCCCGATACCGCTGCAGCGAGGCGGTGTAGTTGGTGACTTGCGACAGCACAGGGTGTTCGGGCTGGATGCCGGCCATCCCGGCCTTGGACACCTTGGCGTGCTGCGTGATGCCGCTCTGCCGGTAGTAGTGCCCCGCAGTGAGGCTGCGCTGCCACACGGACTCCACAGCGCCCAAGGGGTACCGCTCCTCGTGGGCCACTGTCGCCATGTTGGTGTTGCCTGGATCGCAGCCCAGCCAGTCCGCGTCCAGGTGCGCCAGCGGGTTGACAGCGCCCTCCTGCTTGCTCATGCTTGGCAGCTCGTCGGGCGGCCCTGCTGGCTTGGGGCGCGTGAACAGCAAGCTGACCGTGACTCCGTCCGTGTGAATGTGAATGTCCGTGTGGATAGCGAGGTATTTCGTTGAGCTCGGCGTGGAGGTCCGGGTACGCGGTCAAGACATTCTCCACAGCAGCGCTAGGCTGAGACTGCAAGCCGGGGGGAGGCATACCGCGGCCGAGCTGCAGGTACAGGTTGCACTCCGCAAAGTCCGGGATGTCCGCGTCCTCAGCAGGGATTTCCTCTAAGAGCTCCTGGCCATCCGCAAGTACAGTGACGCGTGTGAAGGAGTCGCGCACCATGAGGCCCAACAGCAAGCTGGCGAGCAGCGCCCTCTTGCTGCAGGCCTCCACCCAAAGCACAAGTTGGTCGTGGAGCCGCGTCAGGCGTTCCCAACATGGGGTTGGTAATCTTCATGCAACTGCAGCCCGCCTACTCAATCTTTTGATGTAACGTTTGTTGCGTCTGCTGCGATGTGATATTGCGCATTTAATGTAAGACTGGAATTGCCATCGGAGTCTTTCGATGCGGGCAGCCACATGTGACCCCGGATGTGTCCCAATCGCAGACCGTGGTTAGCTACACCGGTAAGCTACGTCCTTGGCTATCCGTTAGCGATGCACGACATGTCGGTGGCGCACACCACTGAAGTCCGGCAAACATGGCTGCGCGAGGTTCCTGATGGTGCAGGCCGCTTGGCGAGGATGTGAAGGAACTCGAAACTGTGTGTGGCAGCGCTGTATCTCTGTAATGGTGAGCGGCACAGTAGGGATTTGGCACCCCCTCCAGCTATTATCCGCTTTATGTTTTCAACCATTGCACAAACAGCCTGACCTCACACAGATTTTTTACAGCATACTCAATAACGCGTCCATGGCACTTTTCAACTCAATCATTGGGTTTGTATGTGACAAGATATACCGCTTACAAGGTACACATGCTGATGGCTACAGGTGCACGAGCAGCCGACTGAGCTTGGCATACCACTCCACCACGTGGCCCCCACCAACACAGCCTAACCCACCATCTCCCAACCTCGTCTACCCCGCCCAGCTCCCAGTAGCCCCTCCTCCCAGCCTGCCATCAGCCTCCTGCCCCCTAACTATCCTTCTCCTCGCCTCCTACCTCTCCCCTACCTCTCCTTCACCCATCTCCCCCCTACCTCTCCTTCACCCATCTCCGTCACCCTGACCACCGAGCCCCCATCACCCTGACCACCGAGCCAAGCCCGTAGCCCCGCTCAGCCACCTCTCGATCCCAAACCATGAAGAAGAAGAAATTAAGCACCGGCCAGGCAAGACATCTACAGTTGGGCGTGAACTCCACATCGTGTCCACCTACATGCGGCGCAAGACCCTTAGTAAGATGCAAAGGGGAAGGCAGGGTGGCGTGGGTGGGAAGGGGCTGGGAGAGAGTGGAAGGGGGTGGAAGGGGCTGGGGCTGGGGCTGGGGCTGGGGCTGGGGCGGGGCGGGGCTGGGGCAGCAGCTGGGGCAGCAGCAGGGGCTGTGGCAGCAGCTGGGGCAGCAGCAGGGGCTGGGGCTGGGGCAACAGCTGGGGCAGCAGCAGGGGCTGTGGCAGCAGCTGGGGCAGGGGCTGGGGCTGGGGCTGGGGCTGGGGCAACAGCTGGGGCAGCAGCAGGGGCTGTGGCAGCAGCTGGGGCAGCAGCTGGGGCTGGGGCTGGGGCTGGGGCAGCAGCTGGGGCAGCAGCTGGGGTTGGGGCTGAGGCTGCAGCTGGGGCAGGCCGACTCACCACTCAAGTCACCGATGTGTTGGCTATCATCCCCTTGCCTATTGGCACGGCAGAAGCTCATGTCCAGGTCATAATGCAGGAGCTGCTCCTCCATGGGCATCTACATCAGCTCAACGGTGTCCATGCTGCGCGTCTGGGCGCATGCGAGAGATGCCGTGTCACAGCTGCTTGAGCGGCAGAAGGATCGGTCTCCACCATGGGCTGTCACCCTTAGCCAGCTGCTCCAGGACAACAGCCTGCTGCTCAGGCTCAGTGAGCACCTGCAGCTAACAAGCCGAGGGCAGCAAAGCAAGGTGAAACAACACCATGTACTGCACCTAGCACCTTCTTTAAGCGTGGTAGAGCAGCCGGTAATGCACTAGCGCCAGCAGCAGCTCCAAAAACTAATAATGATATCCAGCTGTCACGACTGCCGTCGTCGCGTCCACATGCCAAAGGCAAAACATGTTCCGACTGCTGCTGCGCGTTGCAGGTGCCACTCACAGCAGTGTGGCGAAGCGTGCTAGTCAGGCGCTCCCAACTACCTGAAAACCACCCCCCTGTGATACGAAGCCTGTATCTCCGCAGCCACTCAGTCAAAAATATATGTAAACAGTGCTTTGAACAGAGGAGACTCATAGCTACGAGATGGCAGACGCAGCAAAAACTATTTCGCTCTCAGTGGTGCTCAGTGCCTGCCCAAAGACCGACATTTGATTTCATGCGATTTCGCCCCATGCGAGGCGCGCCGCTCTAGCACGCTTCGCCACACTGCTGTGAGTGGCACCTGCAACGCGCAGTAGCAGTCGGAACATGTTTTGCTTTTGGCATGTGGACGCGACGACGGCAGTCGTGACAGTTGGATATCATTATTAGCTTTTGGAGCTGCTGCTGGCGCTAGTGCATTACCGGCTGCTCTACCACGCTTAAAGAAGGTGCTAGGTGCAGTACATGGTGTTGTCTCACCTTGCTTTGCTGCCCTCAGCTTACTAGCTGCAGGTGCCTCACGCTTACGTGACGTGCTTGCCGCTGCCAGCTGTTGCTGCTGCTGAGGGGGTGCACCAGCAGGCACAGCCAGCTCAGGGGTGGTGCCTGCAGGTGTCAGTTGCAGCTGGCTATGCAGACATGCCAGAAGGGGCAATGTGTCCCAAGTCTCAAGACGAGCTAGCACATCCTGGGTGTGGCGGTAGAGCTCAAAAGCGTGCAGGCCGTCATCCTTGCTGGCCCACATGAGCTCGGGCACCAAGAAGCTCTCCCCAACAACTGCCACCACGCTGAGCCTGAGCAGCAGGCTGTTGTCCTGGAGCAGCTGGCTAAGGGTGACAGCCCATGGTGGAGACCGATCCTTCTGCCGCTCAAGCAGCTGTGACACGGCATCTCTCGCATGCGCCCAGACGCGCAGCATGGACACCGTTGAGCTGATGTAGCTGGCCCAGCGGGTGTCACACGGCACTTGGGGCTTGGCGCCCCATGCTCCCATGCCGAGCGCCCCATGCTCCCATGCCCCCATGCTCCCATGCCCCAACTGCGCCCCATGCTCCCATGCCCCAGCTGCTGCCACAGCCACTGCAGCTGCCCCAGCTGCTGCCCCAGCCCCAGCCCCAGCCCCAGCCCCAGCTCCAGCTCCAGCTCCAGCTGCTGCCCCAGCTGCTGCCCCAGCCCCTGCTGCTGCCCCAGCTGCTGCCACAGCCCCTGCTGCTGCCCCAGCTGCTGCCCCAGCCCCAGCCCCAGCCCCTGCTGCTGCCCCAGCTGCTGCCCCAGCCCCAGCCCCAGCCCCAGCCCCAGCCCCAGCCCCAGCCCCAGCCCCAGCCCCAGCCCCAGCCCCAGCCCCAGCTCCAGCTCCAGCTGCTGCCCCAGCCCCAGCCCCAGCCCCAGCCCCAGCCCCAACTGCATCACCGGGCCTCTGCTCCCATCCCTCTGTCAGCCTTCCGTAGCCAGCCTCTGCACACCGCCTCAACACCTCCACTGAGACGGGGTGCTGCTCCAAAACCAGCAGCTGCTGCCTCTGCTTGAAGGTGAGTGGGGAGCGGTGGGGGCGGTGTTTGTTCAGGTAGATATGCACCTGACCCTGGAGGCGGTGTCGAGCAGCCCGTAGGGAGTGATTGGTAGCTGCCGCTCTGGATGCCACCTGCTGCAAAGCCGTGTGCTCACCCTGCAGGCGTTGGTGTGCTGCCTGCAGGTCGTCTAGGTCGCCCTGCAACCCATCCACGGTGCCCATGAGGGACTGCTCTACATCCCGCAGCCGCTGCACCTCAGCCTGCAGGTCACGGTTTGTCGTTTGTGCCCTACAAGCTGCAGCCTTGATGTTGTTAGGGCAATGCAGATAGCCAGCCCTTGGCGACTTGTTTAGTGCATGGAGATGAGCACTCTTTGCCTTGCTTAATTTCTTCTTCTTCATGGTTTGGGATCGAGAGGTGGCTGAGCGGGGCTACGGGCTTGGCTCGGTGGTCAGGGTGATGGGGGGTGATGGATACGGAGATGGGTGAAGGAGAGGTAGGGGGGAGATGGGTGAAGGAGAGGTAGGGGAGAGGTAGGAGGCGGGGAGAAGGAGAGTTAGGGGGCAGGAGGCTGATGGCAGGCTGGGAGGAGGGGCTACTGGGAGCTGGGCGGGGTAGACGAGGTTGGGAGATGGTGGGTTAGGCTGTGTTGGTGGGGGCCACGTGGCGGAGTGGTATGCCAAGCTCAGTCGGCTGCTCGTGCACCTGTAGCCATCAGCATGTGTACCTTGTAAGCGGTATATCTTGTCACATACAAACCCAATGATTGAGTTGAAAAGTGCCATGGACGCGTCAATGAGTTTGCTACAAAAGATATGTGTGAGGTCAGGCTGTTCATCAATGGTCCAAAACATGAAGCGCATTATAGCTGGAGGGGGTGGCAAAACCCTACTGTGCCGCTCACCATTACAGCGATACAGCGCTGCCACACGCAAACCCGGGTTCCTTCACATCCTCGCCAAGCGGCCTGCACCATCAGGAACCTCGCGCAGCCATGTTTGCCGGACTTCAGTGGTGTGCGCCACCGACATGTCGTGCATCGCTAACGGATAGCCAAGGACGTAGCTTACCGGTGTAGCTAACCACGGTCTGCGATTGGGACACATCCGGGGTCACATGTGGCTGCCCGCATCGAAAGACTCCGATGGCAGTTCCAGTCTTACATTAAACGCGCAATATCACATCGCAGCAGACGCAACAAACGTTACATGAAATGATGGAGTAGATGGGCCGCAGTTGCATGAAGATTACCAACCCCATGTTGGGAACGCTTGAGTGCTAGAGCGGCGCGCCTCGCATGGGGCGAAATCGCATGAATTCAAATGTGTATCTTTGGACAGGCACTGAGCACCGCTGAGACCGAGATAGTTTTTGCTGCGTCTGCCATCTCGTAGCTATGAGTCTCCTCTGTTCAAAGCACTGTTTACATATATTTTTGACTGAGTGGCTGCGGAGATACAGGCTTCGTATCACAGGGGGGTGGTTTTCAGGTAGTTGGGAACGCCTGAAGCCGCGCCTCCACCACTTCGGACGGCACGACCGCGCCCTCCTCTAACCTCCTCATCAAGGTGTGCCTCTTACACTTTTTACAGTCTTTGGCCTGCATTTCTGGCGGCGTGTCGGCCTGACGGTCAACCTAACTGTCCGAGGCATTACGATTACGTCTACGCTGTCTGTTTCGCTGCATTTTTCTAACTCGCTTCGCTAACTGTGGCGCTAATTGCCTTCGATGTCCTGTTTTTCCTGTTTTCTTCCTGGTTTTCCCGTTAGTTTTATGTTTGTTTAGCGCTTCATTGTATTTTGTGTTTTTGTATGATGTGATGGCCAGCCTTAGGCCGCTATCCAGACATCTTCATGTGCTCAGCCCTGTTCTGTGCCTACTGATTAGCTAAAATGCGGGAATGCAGCTTTTGACGCATTGGCGATAATGTGCAGCACCCCCGTGATCTTCCCTGCTGCGGGAGCCGCGAGACGTTGCTTGCCCAGGCAAGGAGTACAGGTAACGACTACCGTCCGACCGACGCCAGGGATGAAGGATGTAATGCACCATCGCATTTTGTTTAGCGCATGTTTGTTTAGCGCTTCAGTGGGCCTATTCCTGAGGCCCTGTTCGCACTCGATTCGTTCTTCTCTATTCGATGTCGTTGACGGTTAACTGGGCAATAAACCGGATGTTTTGCACGGGGTGTGACCCCCCACCGAGATGGTTTGCACGGACTTTTTGCACGGCCGCGGTGCAAAACACTTTTAACCAAAAGCCGGGGGGGTTATTTTCTGGGTTCTCCGATGGGCGGGCCAGGCAGTGGTGGTCAGCGCAAAGACAAGAGGCCCGCTGGCTCTACTAGCAAGAAAGCGTTCTGTCACGACCCAACCTGATAGCGATGTCGACGACGAAGTTGTGGAGCCAGTGCAGTTGGCTAGACAGCCCGCTGGGTGGTTGGAAGCACAGGCACTGGCAATGCACTATGCACTATGCACAATGCACGAAGTTAACTTTGTCGCGCGATGCTGCACAGGAGCACTAGAGGAACACTCTCATCTTGAGTAGCTCACCCATTACAGGCGTCAGCAGATGAAGCCAAACACAATGACTTGCGACAGCAACCTCTGGGACTAGAGCTGTTGGACTACGCCAAGGCTGGCAAGATGGTGCATGCATGATGCATTTACCCCCTATTGACAGCTGATTGAGGGGATGCAAGCTGTGAGCAGCCACCAGCCCAGCCAGTTGCCTAGCACAACCCAGCCTAGCGTAGGGGCCCCCTTCCTGCCCAGCCCCAGGGCCCCCCTGCTGCCCAGCCCCCGGACAGCCCTGCTGCCCAGCCCTGGGACAGCCCCGCTGCCCAGCCCTGCTGCCCAGCCCTGCTGCCCAGCCCTGCTGCCCAGCCCTGCTGCCCAGCCCTGCTGCCCAGCCCTGCTGCCCAGCCCTGCTGCCCAGCCCTGCTGCCCAGCCCTGCTGCCCAGCCCTGCTGCTCAGCCCTGCTGCCCAGCCCTGCTGCCCAGCCCTGCTGCCCAGCCCTGCTGCCCAGCCCTGCTGCCCAGCCCTGCTGCCCAGCCCTGCTGCTAAGCCCTGCTGCCCAGCCCTGGGACAGCCCTGCTGCCCAGCCCTGCTGCCCAGCCCTGCTGCTCAGCCCTGCTGCCCAGCCCTGGGGCAGCCCTGCTGCCCAGCCCTGCTGCCCAGCCCTGCTGCCCAGCCCTGCTGCCCAGCCCTGCTGCCCAGCCCTGCTGCCCAGCCCTGCTGCCCAGCCCTGCTGCCCAGCCCTGCTGCCCAGCCCTGCTGCCCAGCCCTGCTGCCCAGCCCTGCTGCCCAGCCCTGCTGCCCAGCCCTGCTGCCCAGCCCTGCTGCCCAGCCCTGCTGCGCAGCCCTGCTGCCCAGCCCTGCTGCCCAGCCCTGCTGCCCAGCCCTGCTGCCCAGCCCTGCTGCCCAGCCCTGCTGCCCAGCCCTGCTGCCCAGCCCTGCTGCCCAGCCCTGCTGCCCAGCCCTGCTGCCCAGCCCTGGGGCAGCCCTGCTGCCCAGCCCTGCTGCCCAGCCCTGCTGCTCAGCCCTGCTGCCCAGCCCTGCTGCCCAGCCCTGCTGCCCAGCCCTGGGCCAGCCCTGCCCTGGCAGCCCTGCTGCCCAGCCCTGCTGCCCAGCCCTGCTGCCCAGCCCTGCTGCCCAGCCCTGCTGCCCAGCCCTGCTGCCCAGCCCAGCTGCCCAGCCCTGCTGCCCCGCCCTGCTGCCCAGCCCTGCTGCCCAGCCCTGCTGCCCAGCCCTGCTGCCCAGCCCTGCTGCCCAGCCCTGGGGCAGCCCTGCTGCCCAGCCCTGCTGCCCAGCCCTGCTGCCCAGCCCTGCTGCCCAGCCCTGCTGCCCAGCCCTGGGGCAGCCCTGCTGCCCAGCCCTGCTGCCCAGCCCTGCTGCCCAGCCCTGCTGCCCACCCCTGCTGCCCAGCCCTGCTGCCCCGCCCCTGCCCCTCCCCTCTGCCCAGCCCTGCTGCCCAGCCCTGCTCCCAGCCCCTCCCCTCCCCTCCCCTCCCCTGCCCCTCCCCTCCCCTGCCCCTCCCCTGCCCTCCCCTCCCCTCCCCTCCCCTCCCCTCCCCTCCCCTCCCCTCCCTCCCCTCCCCTCCCCTCCCCTCCCCTCCCCTCCCCTCCCCTCCCCTCCCCTCCCCTCCCCTCCCCTCCCCTCCCTCCCCTCCCCTCCCCTGCTGCCCTCCCCTCCCCCTCCCCTCCCCTCCCCTCCCCTCCCCTCCCCTCCCCTCCCCTCCCCTCCCCTCCCCTCCCCTCCCCTCCCCTCCCCTCCCCTCCCCTCCCCTCCCCTCCCCTCCCCTCCCCTCCCCTCCCCTCCCCTCCCCTCCCCTCCCCTCCCCTCCCCTCCCCTCCCCTCCCCTCCCCTCCCCTCCCCTCCCCTCCCCTCCCCTCCCCTCCCCTCCCCTCCCCTCCCCTCCCCTCCCCTCCCCTCCCCTTGGTTTGGGTCAGAAGGCAACTTGCTTTCCCATCACCCCCCACTGCTGCCCTGGCAGCTCGGGGCGCTCCTGCAGCAACACCCCCATGCTCACCAGCTGCAGCTGCTGCCCTGACAGCCCTAGGCACTACTGCTGGCTCCTCAAATACAGCAACCCATCACATTGCAGCCTCAGCCAACCTGCTTGTGACTGAGATGGTCACGAAGGCGCTTGCCCAAGCCCTGCAGCTTCCTGTGAAGGGTGATGCAGCTGGTAATGAAGTTGTGGCATCAAGCGGGCATTGTTTGGCAGTCATGCCCTCTCAGGTGCCTGGCAAGGCGCAGCTCGAGATGTGTATGCAGCATTATTGAACAACTTGGAGCAGAAACTAGGCTGCTAGTAGCAGGCACGTACAGCATAGGCAGGTGAGGCTGTACAACTGACTTCAGTGGTTGCAAAATTACCTGCCCTGCTCTTATTCAATTTACGTTGTATACACTGTAAGAAAGACGGGATTTCAAGTTGTGCCAAGCCTGCCCTGCCAAGTGTCCCCAGGCAGCACCACCCTACCCACTAACTGCAGGGGTTCTGGCACCACTAGGAGCATGGCTGGCAGCAACACCACCCTACCCACAAGCTGTAGGGGTGCTGGCACCACCATGAGCACAGCTAGGCAGCAACACCACCCTACCCACTAGCTGCAGGGGTGCTGGCACCACCAGGAGCACAGCTGGCAGCAGCACCACCCTACCCACAAGCTGTAGGGGTGCTGGCACCACCAAGAGCACAGCTGGCAGCAACACCACCCTACCCACTAGCTGCAGGGGTGCTGGCACCACCAGGAGCACAGCTGGCAGCAGCACCACCCTACCCACTAGCTGTAGGGGTGCTGGCACCACCAGGAGCACAGCTGGCAGCAGCACCACCCTACCCACTAGCTGTAGGGGTGCTGGCACCACCAGGAGCACAGCTGGCAGCAGCACCACCCTACCCACTAGCTGTAGGGGTGCTGGCACCACCAGGAGCACAGCTGGCAGCAGCACCACCCTACCCACTAGCTGTAGGGGTGCTGGCACCACCAGGAGCACAGCTGGCAGCAGCACCACCCTACCCACTAGCTGTAGGGGTGCTGGCACCAACAGGAGCATAGCCGGCAGCAGGATGGAGCTGATGAGTAGGCATCTTGACCATATGACTTGTATGTATAAGTCCTATCTGGAGGCTGCGCGTGTGCGCACGCTCTTCAGCATATCGATCTTAACATACTCATGAATAGATCTGCATTGAGGCTGGGGCCTGGCAGTGCACGGGAACAAGGCCTGGCACAGTGACATTGCACATGGAACTCGAGTGTTCTTGCCCAGGGAGACTGGTGTTCTGTGTGCGGCAATGGCTAGCTCAGAACGCAGCGACATCAGTGGACAGTGCGAGTTCTTTGGCCCGGACTGCGGGCTGCGGACCCTTGCGGACCACTGAGACCGAAACATAGCATCTTACATAGCAATCTACATAGCTGGTGATGGACTGGCTTGTTTCCTCAAGCAGGTCTCATAGGCTCGGGTCACACCCTGCAAAGCTAACTTCAACGTGAGTTGCGACGGCCATATTGATCAGCGCAGCGCGCTGATAGCAGCTGCGCGAAGAACGGCCGTCGGTGCGTCGGGCGCAAACCTCCTCACTCCCCTCACACTGGCCGTCGCAAACCTCCAGTATAACTAGTAACAGACTCGGACGCAGCAGCTCCCGCGGACGCAGCAGCCCCCGCGGAGCGCGGCAGTTAACTAGTAAACCGTCAACGACTTCGAATATAGAAAAACGAACGGGCCTGAGTTTTAGCAATTCAAATGCTCCATTTGCTCTCAACCGCTGCACTTTTTGGCCGTGTGGAAAACTGGCTGGCGCGATGCGCGTTTCGACCCCATACGATTCTCCTGCACACCTTTAGCAGCTGGGGGAGCATCTCAGCAGCGCCAATGGACGACCCTTGGCGACCCAACCGTCAGACCCAACCGCCGAGCATTTCGTATTTGCTAGACCCCTTTGCTAACACCTTCAGCAAATTTGAAATGCTCGGAGATTCAGCGGTTGAGTCAAGAGAATCTGGCACTGCGGGTATGTTATCGCTGCTAGAGCAGGCTAAGGCCCTGGCAGCCCTCAGCCTCGCGACAGAGGGCAAAACGTTATCCTCGGTGGCGCCCGACGAGCAGGCCCAGAGAACAGAGAGCAGGCCCAGAGAGCAGGACCAACTCTGGTCGCGAAGGCCATCCAGGGGGCATAGAGAGCATAATGGGCATAGAGAGGGCATAGAGAGGGCAGGGCATAGAGAGGGCCTAGAGAGGGCCTAGAGAGGGCAGGACATAGAGCTAGGCAGCAGGAGGAGGCCTTCTGGTCCCAGCACCCTCTGATGCCTGCTCCGGTTTGGACAGGTGTGCATCGAAGGAGGAGCTACTGCCTGCCAGCTCCAGCCGCTGCAGGTCCAGGCTTGAGGCGGCGAGGTACAACTTGACCCAGCCAGGCGCTTTGGGATGATGGCAGCAAGACTTGACTACGCAACCATCTCTGCTGCGAGGCAGGAATGTACCTACGCTTGTGTGCTTGTGTGCCTTTGTGCTTCTTGGCTGGCAGATGTATCGTGTTACAGTTCAATCGCAGACCTGGTATGCATGAGCTTTGAATGCACTTGCAAGTCTTTTTAGCCTTGCATGCGTGAGATGTGACTTTCGGTTTACTTAAGCTGAGGCCAGGCAGGATTAGGGATTCGCGGAGGATGGCATTCAAAGATACTACTCGGGATCACTGATTAGAGAGTTGAGAAGAATGTAGAGACATGTAAGGATGGACCCTGGCTACTCGATGTCTGAAGCGCGCTACTTCCAGAGTACGAAAGCATCAGCAACAGCCACTAAGCAGCCACTACCACTGTCGGAATAGATTCTGGCCTCCGCCGCCTGCCATGTATACTGCTGCCCCGGCTGTACTCTAACATTTGGTTTCCTCGCATCGATCATCAGCCTGTATTCTTGCCTAACGCAGCCTGTATTCTTGCCTAACTTTTGAGATACTTTTGGGCAGTACCTCCGGTGCAAGAACGCCTAAGGCTCAAGCTACCGCTGGCCCATCGCAATGTAAGCTTGCCCAACTGCTCAACTCGCAGCGCTGACCTGCAGTGTTGTACCTGCAGTGTTTCAGATGCCTACCCGCGAAAGCGGTGCCCACCTGCGTTAGCAGTGACTACCCGCGAGAGCGGTGTTTACCTGCGTTACAAGTGACTTACCTGCGTTAGCAGTGCCTACCCGCGCAAGCGGTGCTTACCTGCGAAGGCAGTGCTACCTGCTGTTTGCAGTGGACTCGCTGGACCTTGCTGGACATCGCTGGACACGTCCGTACCTCGCAGCCCAAGTTCGACACGCAGCCCAAGACAGGCGGGCTGGAAGCCCTTCGTCACCTTCGTTTACATGCAGCCTAGTTACAGTTTGCCAGCAGCCTGCGTGCACCTCCATCAACCCCGCCACCACCCTCACGATACGTTGACATTGTAAAGCCAGCCATGTTTAATTGGCCTGTCTCAGCTTCTACCAGTCCATCAGGGCACACAGTCTGGCCAATGCATCAAACACGGTACCATCATAGCCATCAGCACAGTATCAAACCATTTCTGGTCACTCGCTCAACAACCTGAGCACACCACCATCAACCCCACCACCACCCATTATCACATTGACATTCGTTGAAAACAGCACCCACACCTTAACCTGGCACACCGCCCAGGCATACACGTCGACCTCTTGTTTGGTTATCATCATCAGGTTAAACCATGAGCCTCAGACCACAGAACACACCACCAGCCATGTTACAAGGCTGTGTCTCCACCTTCCATTGTTACCTGGCACGCTGCCGTAACTTCCACGGGACCCGGGTCAGGTGCACACCAACCACTGGCCAGGTCAGGATCAAACCTCCTACCACAGAGTTGTAAGGCTCAGTTACACACCACTCATCACAGTCCAGCATACCATCTCCTCCCCCTAACCAACCATCATGGCACCAATCCTTCTCACAACAACAGCACCACAAATGACGCCACCACACGGCTGTGACACAACACAAGCACAGAGCATGACCACTGGCTGCAACACCAACACAATCAGCATGCACAACCTTCCAATCTGCTCCTTGCAGCGCCCCTACACAACCTGCCCTATACATAGCCTCATCTCTATCAACACAACCAGCCTGCTCAAGCAGAGAACACGTCCCCACACACCCTGCCCTAAGTAGAGACACCTTACTTTGGCAACAACACATACCTGGCCACCTCTAGGCACAGAACCACACCCAGCATGTGATCACCAAGAACATCACCCTGCAGTGCACCAGCTTGCAGAGAGCCACAACACACAGCTGTAAGTCTGAGTTCAACCTACATCAAGCATCTCCTGCTACCCAGCCAGGATCAATACCGTGGACAACCTGCACAGCAGGTCAGCACATCAATGGCATGACAAGCAGAGCTAGGCCAGCTCAGCAGCCAGCCACAACAATCAAGCCGCTAGCTGCATAGCTTGCGCACACTCACACGCCCAGCACCAGTCAGCGGACGCGCTGTCACGCTGAGCTGACTTCCATCTGTACACCTCCGTCTCAGGAGCGAACACACACTGAAGGGCGTTCCGTCGTCCTGGGCATACATACCCAAACACTCCGGGCATTCCATTGGCCCCAAACACTCCAGGCATTCCAACTGCCACGGGAACGGAGTCGCTCTCCGCACCCCATCCTCAACTGCACATCGATGAGCAATCAGCGACTGCAGATCCACAGTACCAGCGCCTCCTAGCGGCTGCACTGGCTGGCAAAGCACGCCAGTTTCAAATCCAGGGAAACCTCATGTACCACACTGGACGGGGGACTCGCCGGCTTTACATCCCGGTGGGACCCATGCGCACCGCCCTACTCCGTGAAGCACATGACATCCCCATCTCCGGACATCTCGGTAGGGACAAAACCTACGCACTATCACGCCATTTCTTCTGGCCCCGCATGGCAGCATCAGTTCACAACCACGTCCGCACCTGCACACACTGCCAACGAAACAAACCCAACACAGACACCAATCGGTCTTCTACATCCCCTTCCTATTCCTCAGCACCGGTGGGAACATGTCAGCATGGACCTCATCACTCAGCTGCCCTCCACTGCAGCTGGACACGCTTTGTCGACAAGCTCACCAAAATGATCACCCATTTGTACACGATTACCACCACCTCTATCAATCACAACATATACCAACTTCTCTTGCTACCACTATCTTTGCTTTCTTATGCTTCTCTCCATTCGGCTCATTTCATTCCTGGACGATGTCTTCACCGTCAGCTGACACAAGCTCTACTGTGGACAACGAGACAACATCAAGACCTTTAGCTCGTGCTCTCTTGCATGAGACTTGCATGAGATTTGCATGATTGCTTGTTTGTTTGCATGTAGCCTGTGCATGTCTGTTTTTTAACTTGCCTGCTTGCTCTGTGATCGCATGACTGTTTTTCCCAGACACTGGAAGCTCCGGGACGTAGCTTTTTGGAGTGGGGGAGAGTGTTACAGTTCAATCGCAGACCTGGTATGCATGAGCTTTGAATGCACTTGCAAGTCTTTTTAGCCTTGCATGCGTGAGATGTGACTTTCGGTTTACTTAAGCTGAGGCCAGGCAGGATTAGGGATTCGCGGAGGATGGCATTCAAAGATACTACTCGGGATCACTGATTAGAGAGTTGAGAAGAATGTAGAGACATGTAAGGATGGACCCTGGCTACTCGATGTCTGAAGCGCGCTACTTCCAGAGTACGAAAGCATCAGCAACAGCCACTAAGCAGCCACTACCACTGTCGGAATAGATTCTGGCCTCCGCCGCCTGCCATGTATACTGCTGCCCCGGCTGTACTCTAACATATCGTGTAGATGTAAATGATGCTCTGCATAGGCCAGGCTGTGCTTAAACTCTGCTAGGGGCAGGTTGTATGTGTGAGGTTGGCTGCAGTAAGAGAGTTATGTTGGCTATGCTCTGCAAGGCTACGCTCTCCGCCTTGTACAGGGTGCAATGCAACTTGCGCAGGTTGTGTCAGGTGCAGGTGCGCCGAAAGTGCAGGTGCCCCAGATGCGCCGAATTCCCGTGTGCTAGGGTGGTGGCGGGGGTGTGCTAGGGTGGTAAGCATCGCATGTACAAGTGCGCAAAATGCGAACTGCGGTGCAATGCAGTCGTGCAAGGCGTGCAGTCGTATTAGTCAGACTCTCCAGCGGGACTAGATGGACTAGCATTCTCCGCAAAGCGGGCAAAGCTATGCGGCAGAAACCAGGCAGAAACCAAGCAAGCACTCTGCTGTGCGTCGCCGCTGCTGGAGACGCGTGTAGTAACTGTCCTCGCAGGTGCAGGCAGGCCGGGCGGGCGGAGGCGGTTACCCTCAACTGCCACAACCGCGGAGAATCCGAGCAAATGAGCAAAAAAGAAACTTGGGAATAGGCCCATTGTACTTTGTGTTTTTGTATGATGTGATGGCCAGCCTTAGGCCGCTATCCAGACATCTTCATGTGCTCAGCCCTGTTCTGTGCCTACTGATTAGCTAAAATGCGGGAATGCAGCTTTTGACGCATTGGCGATAATGTGCAGCACCCCCGACCCCCGTTCAGGTGTCCCCAACTAAGTATAGTATAATGTCGGAGGCCAAGCTGTTACGGGAAAATAACGACCGAGACATCGTCGAAAGTTGCAGTAAACGACGAGGCGCAGCCGAGGCGTTTACGCAGCTTGAGACGAGGCCGAGGTTGTTATTTGAACGTGAACAGCGCGGGCCGAGACATTATACAGTATCCCTTTACATTACGGGTTGGTCCCGGGCTAGCACGTCTACAAGATAAGCGCGCAGCATCAGAGCGTCTGCGACGCCCAGCTCTGTTGACGGCCCCTGCACTTTATCAGTAAAAAGAGCGGTTACGCAGCGGTTATAGTAAAACTTGAGCACTTTTTCAGTAAAAACAGCGGTTACACAGCGGTTACAGTAAAACTTGAGCACTTTTTCAGTAAAAACAGCGGTTACGCAGCGGTTACAGTAAAAGTTCTGCACTTTTCCAGTAAAAACAGTAAAAACAGCGGTTACAATAAAACTCCGCGGAAGCCACGCTGTCTCCGGCATGCTACAGCCGCGCACACAGCCTGCTCACAGTTGTGGCGAGCAGCGCAACCTCTTCCGAGCGCGATGTCAAAGAGGTCTCGGAGCTGTCTTTTACGGGAAAATAAAAATTCTTACTTTCCCCGTAATGTAAAGGGATCAGAAAATGACAGGAAACTGACCCCTGGTAGTCAAAACGACGCCGCGTCTCAGCCACGTGGTTCCTATTTATGTTTCGCACATCCCTGGATAGAGGACTCTTTCAGCTATGCGGTGCAGCTTGTATCATTAAATACTGTGCAGTGTGCTGGGTGCTATGGCGGCTCAAATCTTGACATTCAAATCCGTGCACCTTCCGCTCATGCGGGCCTCGCCGCGAGAGACCGCCGCGACCGACGTGGCCCAGGAGCACCTGCACATAGTGAGGGACAGTCGCCGCTGTCAAAACGGCTCACATGGCATGCCAAACCGATGTAACAGCGCCCCTCCACCCATGCTCGGAAATACGCAAGGTTGCTGCGATGCTTGACCCCTTCGTGAGCAGTACTGTTGGCCTGGCCACTCTGCAATGCCTCACAAGGTGTGTATGCCATTGCTATGTTACCTTCCTCGACATGTTGGGTCCGATCCCTCCCGCCCGCCCCCCGCTTGCGTGTCGAGCTCGTGTTCAGCTCCGCTGTGGCCCCCTGCTGCTCAGATGGAGGGGTACGCATGCCAGGGGCTGCACCAGCAGCAGCTGCCAGCTGCTGCCAGGGGGGGGCAGCAGGAGGGGTGGGCAGCCCAGGAGCGGCACCAGCAGCAGCTGCCAGCTGCTGCCAGGGGGGGGCAGCAGGAGGGGTGGGCAGCCCAGGAGCGGCACCAGCAGCAGCTGCCAGCTGCTGCCAGGGGGGGGCAGCAGGAGGGGTGGGCAGCCCAGGAGCGGCACCAGCAGCAGCTGCCAGCTGCTGCCAGGGGGGGCGCAGCAGGAGGGGTGGGCAGCCCAGGAGCGGCACCAGCAGCAGCTGCTAGCTGCTGCCAGGGGGGGGCAGCAGGAGGGGTGGGCAGCCCAGGAGCGGCACCAGGCAGCAGCTGCCAGCTGCTGCCAGGGGGGGGCAGCAGGAGGGGTGGGCAGCCCAGGAGCGGCACCAGCAGCAGCTGGCCAGCTGCTGCCAGGGGGGGGCAGCAGGAGGGGGTGGGCAGCCCAGGGCAGCCCAGCCCAGGGCTGGGAGGGGCTGGGAGGGGGTGGGAAGGGTTGGCGGGGCAGTGAGGGGCTTAGGGGGGGGTGGGAGGGGCTGGGAGGAGGTGGGAGGGGGTGGGTGGGGGGTGGGGAGGCTGGGAGGAGGTGGGAGGGGGTGGGTGGGGGGTGGGAGGGGCTGGGAAGGGGTGGGAAGGGGTGGGAGGGGGTGGCGGGGCAGTGAGGGGGCTGGGAGGGGGTGGGAGGGGCTGGCAGGCTTCTGCGGGGGCTGGGAGGTGGTGGGGCTGCAAGGGGGTGCGAGGGGGCAGGGTCCAGGCGGTCGGAGTAGGCTAGTCAACTCTGCAAGGCAGAGTCGGGTCACGCCAAAGTCAATTACGGCGGGCCTGATTGATGGATTGCCGTGCTTTCTTTTCCAGCAGCTGTGCCGTTGAGTAATGAACAAAGTAATAACGAGACATTCTAATAACTCAGAGTGGTCAGCTCACAACATGCCGATTTGTTCAAGGGGGTCCCTTTTTCTGTGTAGCTGGCTAGAGAGACCTCTATCCAATCGCACCTCGTTGCAATGTCGCGTTATCACTAGCCCCACGACGGTCTTCCGACACCGCCTGCACCAATGAAAGGCTCGCGGAGCAAGCCTGGCGGGCTGAATTTAGATTGTACTTCTGGCTCGATAACAGGCGCAGCTCCATCACTGATGCCGTTACATACCACTAGAACAATCGGTTGTGAGCAGCTGAGGTGTGTCCGCGCTCGCTTGCGCCGGCATGGACTCTGATGCAAGGATTAACGCGCCGCTTGCCAGTAGATGCGGAGTAATTCGCAGGTGCCAATGCAACAAACGCTACCGAAATTGGTGCACTTTGTAGCGAGTTCTTGCATGAAGATTACCAACCCCATGTTGGGGACTCCTGACCCCCGTGTCAGGCGCTCCCAACATTCAAAAAATGGCAGTAAACCGACCCCTGGTAGTAGGACGGCTGTAACTCTGCACTCGCTGCGCCAAAATTTATGCTAGCTGGCTCAGAATGTAGCCAACCCAGTCAGCTACCTTTCACCCATCCAGAATGATTATCCAGTTAGTAGGCCGTGCAGTGCAAAGCATCAAAGTTAGTAATGTGAATTTGAGCCGGTTCGGGGCATGCAGTCATCGCTGCGACCGCCCGCGCCGCTTAGGTTGCTCTACACGAGCATGCGCATCGGCAGAAGCAGTCGGATTGGAAAACGGTTGCGGGAATGTGGCACGAAGGCGGTTGGCAGGTGGTTGGGGGAGGTGGCCGGTACAGCCTTTGTTGCGCACTTTACAACCTGAGTTGGCGCTGGGGGGCTGTCTAACTAAGTCTCGTGGATCACCGCTTGCGCTTGGCAGCTGTCTTGGGCAGCCCCAACTCAGAAGGTGTGGTACGCTTGCGTAGCGTGAAGCCAGGAGCCGGCGCTGCTGCACCTGGCTCACTACCTTGAGCCGGAGCGCCACTATCCTGCTCATCCCAGGAAAGAAAGGCATGTCATATCCTAAACACATAGCCATGCTCAAAAGCTACCCGGAACACTGCCAGCACCTGGCCACCATCCCCCTTGACAAACCAAAGGCAGCTACCAAGTCATGCAAACACGCCACGCTGCTCACCTACATCGTTTGGAACAAGGCTGGGCAACAACTCGTCACAAAAGGGAATCCACAGGGCTGGCTGGCCAACATAGCCACGGCGCTACACCCCAGACCCGAACGGCACCCTAAACACAACCAACCCTCGAAACACGTCCAGCCCACCCAACTGCCCAGCGGGCACTACAAGCACATGCACCTCCCGGCAGACCGCGAGCTCCCCGCCATGGGGCACATGCGCCAACCCAACCAGATCGCACCCCCGTTCTACACAACATCACGTATGGTCATCCCCAACTGGAGGACTGTCACGTACACAGATGGTAGCTGCATGCAAGGAACGGATCGCGCCCCGTCGCGGAAAGTGGGAGCGGGAGTGTACACACCGGAGAATGACGAGCGGCTCACCATTGCCCTCTCCTATGGTTTCCCCTTATAAATAAGTTTAATCTGATTAAACTTATTTATAAGTAAGGTTCCTAACATAGACTATAAATAGACTAGATATAGTACTAGTCGAAATAGTACTATTTCTGACTAGAATAGAGATAGTCTAGTCGCTCCATGCAAAAAAATCTTGTCCTAGGCGACTGCAGAGCTATTAGCAGTTTCAACGGGAAGACTCGTTGTCATCATTGTTGCAGTTAACATTCACATGTATATAGAGTCAAAGTAGCGTATATAGAGTCAAAGTCGAGTGTTGTGTCGCCGTACCATTCCAGCACTTTGCGATTCGCTGGAAAGGCAGCTCTGCGGCGGCTGCTGCTGCTGGTCCATCTGGTGTCGTGTCCGCACGCTGTCGCTTTGGCTTGCACTTGTATTCATTTGTGGTATACATGTTCACGCAGCTATAGGACTGGTCACAATCGCCGCAAACGGCTTTGCAAACGCTTTGTCCTTTAAACTCATAGACCTGAAATGAGAAGCGCTTGCTGTAGTCTGCAATTCTAATGGCTCTAATCCTCTTTGGCTGCGTGCCGCCCGATGGGCCAGCAGCTGCAGCCAACGGAGTTCGTCGATAAGGAAGTGGGCAATCCTTAGGCCGGCAGATCAACAGAATTGCAACTGATACTGACTGCTCTGAAGACTAGCACGACGTGTCTGGCGAGCTAATGTACGCCCCGTTGCGACTGAAACGAGCTGATTTGGTGACGAAATAGTCGACTAGTCTACACTATTTACTATCTCTAGTCTATACTATTTACTACATGGACATAGAGATGTCTATTTGGGAACCTTATTTATAAGGGTTGGGGGCCCATAGCCCATACTATACCCGACCACAACACGATAAACAGAGCAGAGCTCGCAGCTATTCACGCGGCCATCAAATCGGGAGCAACCCATATCGCCACTGACAGCCTCTGCTCCATATACCAAATACGGAGAGCACTGGCCAACCCAATGTCGCTCCGCACACATCACCACAGGGACATATTGGCCGACATCGCCACCCTGATCATGAACAGCCGCGACACTGTACACCTACGAAAAGTCCGGGCACATTCCGGCATCATCGGAAATGAAGCGGCAGACGCCCTGGCCAAACACGCGGCGATGTACCCGGAGCAGGCCCACACTCAGGCCCCGCACGAGCACACCGAACAACAGACCTGGCTGAGCGCAACCACCGAAACTGGCACCACCATACCGCTACCGGACTGCCGACACAGCGTACGCACACATATGCGCGCCAAACACAAACTGGGACTCGCAAACCAAGATAGCATCTACTACCAGATGTCGCAAGACATCGCCAGGGTCGCAGCCAAAGGGTCATGTGAAAGAGTAATGCTCGACCCGGGCATCCCGACCGCTGCCCAAAGAATAGCACTCCTCTACCGCACTGGCGGGCTCTACAACCAGAAACTGGCGATGCGCTGGGGGAAGGCCGCGGACGATCGGTGCCCGCTCTGCGGCGAGGCCGACAGTGCTACTCACCTTCTCTCGGGATGCATGTTAGAAAGCTTGCCCTCCCGGTGCAGTTGATTTAAAGCACCGGGATAGTAGGGCATGTGCCAGCGGCCTAGCCGAAGAGTGTACGAGTGTGACTGCTTGGTATAGAGCAGTTGCCAGGCAGAGAACGACACCCTGAACTGGTGTCGTCGTCTGCCCGTGCAATCTTAACAGGTAGGCGCGTTCTATGCGCCAGCTTGTTATGGCAGTTCTGTGTAAAAACCCTGAACTGGTGTCGTCGTCTGCCCGTGCAATCTTAACAGGTTATGGGCCCACGCGCTGACGCGTGTTAGGACGCCAGTAAGTTGCTGGCTAGGGTTCGTGTGGTTGACAGCCGAGTCGACCAGCGATGGCAACTAATCCCTCAATCTCTGGCAATCAGCCCACTATTCTCGATGATGACAATTGGCCGATCTGGTGCATCCGGACTGAAGGCCTGCTGGTCGAAGCAGGCCTCTGGTCCGTCGTCACCGACGGCGTCACCCCCTTACCCACTGCGCCACCAGCCGACGCCACTCAGCAGGAGCAGGCTGCGTACGCCGCCGAGCTAGCTCGCCACCGCGCAGCAACAGCCCTGGATCAGAAAGCCAAAGCCTTTATCCAGCGGCACGTCTATAATCTCCACATCTTCACTGTCAAGCACGCGGACTCAGCAGAAGACGCCTGGCAAACCCTTGAGTCTCAGTTTACCCAATCGTCAGTCGCGCGGCAGTCACAGCTGCAGCAGCAACTCAGCCTCCTGCGCATGGAACCCGGCGAGTCAGTCGCGCGCTTCTATGCGCGTCTGCAGCAGCTGCTAACAGAGCTCGAAGCATGCGACTGTGAAACCTCTGAGTCCACAGTGGTGCTGGCCATTCTGGGAGCCCTGCCACCTGAGTATGAGGGCACGGTCGAAAGGCTGCGCTATGATCAGACCAGCGCAGACCTGACTGTTGAGCGCATCAAGCGTGTGCTGCTGGTGAAGGAGGCTGACCTACTCAGCAAGCAGATGCAGCAGCAGCTCAGCACCTCCTCATCCACACTCTGGTCGTACTCCTCCCTTTCTGAGCACAGGGGGGCTGGCAGTTCCAACAGCCAGGGGGGCAGGGGCAGGAGTAGAGCCCCTCAGTCATCTCGTGAGCTCAGGGCACAGTCACCTGACAGGTCCACCAGGGATGCTAGCTCACATGCTCACCTAACCTGCAACTACTGTGCCAAGCCAGGTCACATCATGTCTGAGTGCTTCACCTTTGACAGGGATCAGCGCAACCGCATGAAGACTCTCTTCAGCAACCCAGCCAGGCCCAGCAGCCCAGGCAGAAGGCCCAGCCCAGGCAGGAGCTCTAGCCCAGCCAGGCCTTCCAGCCCCAGCAGGGGCAGGACTCAGACCCCTGGCAGGGCAGCAGCTCAGAGCCCAAGCAGGGGTGCCTCCCTGTACACTACCTCTGCTGATGATGATGATGTCCTCATGCAGATGGTGCAGCCCAGACTGAACTTCAACAGCGATCTTTACAGCCCCTTCTTCATTGACTCAGGAGCATCCCAGCACATCCTGAAGGACCTGCAGTACTTCTATGACTACACAGCCTTTGCGCCTGACAAGCACAGGCCCGTAAGGCTGGCAGCTGCAGGCCACAGGGTATGGGCAGGCGGTGCAGGCAGTGTGTTTCTCAGCACCAAGCGAGGCTCTTGGTTCCTCAGCCATGCCCTGTATGTGCCTGACAGCAAGGAAAACTTCATCTCAGTGTCAGCAGCAACAGCTGAGGGCGACAGCTTCCTGTTCCGTGGCAATGAGTGCCAAATCAGCAGCAACCAGTTTGGCAACATGCTCAGGGTGGACGCTCACAAGATCAAAGACTCCTACATCCTGGCAGCTGTCCCTATGCCAGATGGCCCAGACACAGACTCTGAGCCAGAAAAGCTATACAGCGTTCAACAGTCAGAGCTGCAGCCAGACAACAGAGTACAGCTGGAGCCTCTGACCAACGCTGCTGCGCCCTCTGCCTACAGCTCCACATCCAACTCCCCTAAGGTGTGGCACCAGCGCCTGTGCCATGCTTCCTATGCTGCTCTGTCACGCATGCAATCAGAAGGCATGGTGTCAGGTGTTCCTGTTACAGCAGCACAGTTCCGCGCAGCTGCCTCTGATCCAGCCGTGTGTGTGGGATGTGTCAAGGGCAAGCAGCACAAGAATGTTGCTTTTGCAGACCCACCCCCCAATGCAGCTCCAGTGACAGCGCCCCTAGGGCTGATCCACATGGATGTTTGTGGCCCCATGCATGCCAAAGCCAGAGACGGCAGCCTTTATGTAGCAACCTTCCTTGACGAGCACACCAAGCTGTCTGTGTGTGTGCCCATCAGCAGCAAGTCGCAAGTCCCAGACGTAGTCAAGACTGTGATAGAGCAGCTAGAGACCCAGTCTGGCTTCCGCTGCAAGGCTATCCGCACAGACAATGGAACAGAGTATGTCAACAACCGCATGACAGAATACTGCAGCAGTAAGGGCATATTACACCAACACTCAGCACCATACAGCCCCCAGCAGAATGGTGCAGCAGAGCGCTTGAACAGGACTATCTTTGAAAAGGCGCGAAGCATCCTCCATGCTGCTGATATCTCTCTCAGCTTCTGGGCTCATGCAGTCAGATGGGCCAACCATGTCAGATGCCTTCTGCCTGTGTCAGGTCAGCCACTCACACCCTGGGAAGCCTTCTATGGTGTCAAGCCTGACCTGTCTGGACTAAGGGTGTTTGGCTGCAGGGTATGGCTCCACGTGCCTGACCAGAAACGCAGCAAGCTACAGCCCAAGTCAGGCCTGTTCATAGGCTACCAGCCTGGCTTTAAGTCTTACCTAGTTGAGGTTAATGGCAGGGAGACCTGCAGCAAGGACATAGTATTCGACGAGCTGTCAGTCCTGCAGCCTACCTGCAAGCAAGAGCAGCCAGCCCAGCCTGTGTTTCTGTTACCCCTCCCACCCAGCCCTATCAACCCCACTGAGCCAGCAACCCCTGTTGAGGGGGGCAACAGTCTGCAACAGACCAGCAGCAGTGGCTCTGACGACAGTGGGAGCAGCGCAGCAGCAGCAGCAACAACAGCAGACCAGGCAGTGCACAGCAACCACAGTCTAGACCCTTGGAAAGAATTGAGGCACAAGTAGACAGCAGCAGACCTGACTCTCCTCTCAGCGAGCCAGAACAGGGAGCAATAGAGACAGAGCAAGTCAGCCTCACCGCCAGATATGAGCCAAGCTTCCACATGTGGCAGCAACAGCAACTAGAGCTCATCAGCAGACTACCCAGACCTGTCATAGGCAGGTTCAGCCTTCGACCCATGCCCCTGGCTAGGGAAGCAGTGGGAGCACAGCCAGTCGTACCAGCTGCAGCACCAACAGCAGCAGGACCAGCAGCATCAGCTGCCAGCACCAGCAGCAGCAAGACCAGCAGCTTCAGCTGCAGCACCAGCAGCAGCAAGACCAGCAGCTTCAGCTGCAGCACCAGCAGCAGCACCAGCAGCAGCACCAGCAGCAGCAAGGACCAGCAGCATCAGCTGCAGCAGCTGCCAGACCAGCAGCAAGACCAGCAGCACCAGGCAGCAGCCAGAGCATCAGGCATCAGCTCACAGCACCAACAGCAGCAAGACCGGCAGCACCATCAGCACAGGGACAGAGCTGAGGGCAGCAGTCAGACCACACTCGCAGAAAAGTTCATGAGAAAAGTTGAATTTTTTGACAAAGTGGCTTGATAGATTGTATTTTTTAGCGGTTCTAAGAATGGGGGTGTAAACCTAAAATCGAGGAAAAATCGGGCTGAGGAGATACGAGAAAACCAGTACTGGTCCACCCCCAACCAGTACTGGTTGCCTCCCAACCGTTGCTGGTTTACCCCCAACCAGTACTGGTTTATTCCCAACCAGTACTGGTTTATTCCCAACCAGTACTGGTTTATTCCCAACCAGTACTGGTTTATTCCCAACCAGTACTGGTTTATTCCCAACCAGTACTGGTTTATTCCCAACCAGTACTGGTTTATTCCCAACCAGTACTGGTTTATTCCCAACCAGTACTGGTTTATTCCCAACCAGTACTGGTTTATTCCCAACCAGTACTGGTTTATTCCCAACCAGTACTGGTTTACCCCCAACCAGTACTGGTATATTCCCAACCAGTACTGGTTTACCCCCAACCAGTACTGGTTTATTCCCAACCAGTACTGGTTTATTCCCAACCAGTACTGGTTTATTCCTAACCAGTACTGGTTTATTCCCAACCAGTACTGGTTTATTCCCAACCAGTACTGGTTTATTCCCAACCAGTACTGGTTTACCCCCAACCAGTACTGGTTTATTCCCAACCAGTACTGGTTTATTCCCAACCAGTACTGGTTTATTCCCAACCAGTACTGGTTTATTCCCTAAACAGTACTGGTTCACCCCCAACCAGTACTGGTTCACACCAAACCAGTACTGGTTGGTGGTCAGCCAGTACTGGTTCACACCAAACCAGTACTGGTTCACACCCCCCCCCCAAAATAAAAAAATTACAAAAATTCAACCAGTACTGGTTCACCCCAGCCAGTACTGGCTAACCTCCAACCAGTATTGGCTGACACCCAACCAGTATTGGCTGACCCCCAACTTGTACTGGCTGACACCCAACTAGGAGGGCAACGACAACACACACTATCTAGTACAGTGTGACCCTCATCCATTACTGTGTGACCCCTCAAGTGCTGAAGGGCTGGGTGAAGGGCTGAAGGAGGGGGCTTGCTTAGAAACATTTACCAAGTTGGAGATTATTGTACGTTAGGCTAGAGCCATTGGATGTACTTACACGTGACACTGAGCTACTGATGTTGCAAGGTATACAGAGTACATATCACCATGAGGACAACATGCTATAACCACATGCATATGCCATGACCCACTCCTGGTTATCACATAGCACACAGCGCCATACAATCATCAAGCTATGTAGCGCCAACTAACACCCTCCACAATCTCATGTGCTGGTTGACCTAAGTCAACGCCCTCTTCTTAATAGGGTCCAACGACCTTGAGGTAATGAAGGTACTCGTCCACGCTCCAGCCCCTAAGCGAAGTAACACAGATTAATCTTACATACAATGCTCTACTGGACCCAATGACTACAATGCATGACACACATTACTGTGAAGCATCCTGCACTGGGATGTAACCAGCACTGGCTGTGACCAGCATTGGTTTACAACCAGCACTGGTTTGCAACCAGCACTGGCTGGCAACCGGCACTGGTTTGCAACCAGCACTGGCTGGCAACAAGCACTGCAGCAGCAGTAGCAGCAGCAGCAGCAGCAGGGCGGCAGGGGGGCTGCAACAGCAGCAGGGCGGCAGCAACAACAGGGGGGCAGGGGGGCGGCAGCAGCAGGGGGGCAGGGGGGCTGCAACAGCAGCAGGGGGCAGGGGAGCTGCAACAGCAGCAGGGGGGCAGGGGGACTGCAGCAGCAGGGGCAGCAGCAGGGGGGGCAGGGGGCAGCAGCAGGGGCGGCAGGGGGGCGGCAACAGCAGGGGGGCAGCAGGGGGGCTGCAATGCTAGTTCCTTGCTGGCTCCTTGTGAGCTGTCACTGTGGACTTACCTTTGTGGTCCTCCTGGCCTCCTAGCTGCTCACACTAGGCTGCATTAGCCATGCGCCAGTGGGGGGGACTGCGGTGGGGAGTATAGGGGGTACCGAGGAGAAGGTGGGGTGAGGTGGGGGCTACGATGCCACGTCAAATGTAGTGTGCGAGAGGGGGAGGGGGTTGATAAGCATGGAAGGGAGGGGGAGGGGGAGGGGAGAGGGGGAGCCAAACCCAAGCTAGAGGGAGAGGGAGGGAGAGGGGGAGGGAGAGGGGGTTGATAAGCATAGGAGGGAGAGGGGGTGGTGGTGGTGGTGGTGGGAAGAGGGTGGGTGGGGTGGGCTTTCTCTTGGCTACTGAGATGTTTGGGGAGAGGTGACGGGGAGGGGGGAAGCGGGGGTTGGGGACAGGGTAGGGAAGGGTGAAGGAGGCGGGGGGCAAGAGTATAGGCTTGGTCGGGCTGGGCTGGGCAGGGCTGGGGGCAGAGCTGCGGGCGGAGGAGGGAGCGGGGGTGGGGGAAGGAGCAGGGGTTGAGGTGGGGGAGGGGGAAGTGCGCTTATGACTGTGGGGGGAGGGTGTAGGGGGGCTAGACGGGGCGGGGAGGTGCCCATAAGACCTGCAGCCAAGGGGCGTGCACGTGAGTTAGGAAGCTCAGTGTGGGCACTAAGCCCTAGCCACTTACCAGTAACCACTCAGGGATTACCTGTGGCCATCAGTAGCCACTCATTAGCAGGAGGAAGGAAGGGAGCAGGGCGGAAGTATGGTAGGAGGGTAGACCTGCAGCAAACATGGGCAGGCGGTTAGGTAGGGTAATGAGGAACACTGCATGAGGGGCTAGCCACTCACATGCTTACACAGTGCTGCACCGTGTTCATTGTTTGCTCTTACCTTAATCTTTGTGATGGGGAATTGGGACGAGGGTTGCGCAAAGAGGGTGGGGGGTGAGGAGAAGTTCGTGGTGGGGTAAGGTGAGGGCTGCGATGCCATGGACATGAAGGGGGAAGAGGGGGGAAGAGGGGGGAAGGGGGGGAAGGAGGCTGCAATGGGGAGGGGAGGGGGTGGTTGCGATGGAGAGGGGCAGGCAGCAGGAGCAGGGATGAGGGGGAGGGCGCAAGTAGTTGAGGTGGCGAACTTGTAGTTGGTGGTGATATTGGTGGTGAAGTTAGGGGGAAGGGGGCGAGAGGCAGCAGTGACTCTGACCTGCAGTAAACACAAGGTACGTGGTTGCGATGACAGACAGCAAAGAATGCAAGCTCACCTCGTGGGATGGGGTGGGTAGTCTACACCTGTCCGTCACGCTCATTAGCAGGAGGAAGGACCGTCTGACCTGCAGCAGAGAAGGGGCATGGTACGCTTTGGTACGATTTGCACGAAGCAGCAAAACTGCAAAAAGAAGAAGCAGCAGAACTGTCAAAAGGCTACGATTGCGTAGCGCTTCGTGGCTAGGCTGCATGTGAAACTAGTTGCGAGGCGGCGCTGCGTTGATGCAACTATGTCTACGAGGTTGGCTGGCTGCGGAAATGTCTACAAGGTTTACTATTGCACGGCTGTCTGCGTGACTGTGAGGTTGTCGGCAAGGGCGAAAGTTGTCGGCAAGGGCGAACGCATGGCTAGGCGGCCTTGTGCCCACCAAGATGCGAGTCGCGATGGGGCGTGAAGGACGTGGACGGCAGATCGGCTTGCATGTTAGACATGAAATATGAAAAACTACAATGCGCCCAGCACACGGCGTAGTCAACTAGCGTCGATTCTAATCGTGCTAGGAACTCAGCCGCAGCTAGTGGCAGCTAGAAAGTCAGCGTTGAGGATAAGCATAGATGAGGCAGATAGAAACTCAGCCTCGCAGCCTTGCAGCCGCACTTTGCGGCCCCTATCTAGGAAGCCACGCGGCCACCAAGCCAACTCTCGCCAACACTTGCAGACAACACTTGCAGACACGAGCAGCTAGTTGAAGCAACGCGACGCAGCTAGCAGCTCGTCTAGCAGGCAACTCCACTCGCAGGCCAACTCCGCAGCCAACTCCGCAGCCACACTGCACAGTACCTCGCAACGCAACGCTACGCAGCGAAGTAATGTCGTGGCCTACTTGCAAGTCTTTGCAAAGGTAATCATGGAGCAACATGGAGGAGTACGGAGCATAAGTACGGAGTGGCCAGCCACCCGCCTTTCGGTGGCTCTCATTACACAGCCTCATCGTGAGCATGCCCCATGTTTGCTGCAGGTCTGACGGATACACCTGGAACCTTTCCCTCCCCCTCCTTTCACAATCACCACAATCGCCTTGCCTCCTCTCCACATTCCCTCCCTCCCTCCCTCCCTCCCTCCCCTCCCTGCCCTCCCTCCCCCCCCGCCCCTCCCTCCCTCCCTCCCTCCCTCCCTCCCTCCCTCCCACCCTCCCTCCCTGCCCTCCCTCCCTCCCTGCCCTCGCTCCCTCCCTCCGCTCCGTCCACTCCCTCCCTCCCATCCCTCCTCCGCTACCCTGCCCTCCCTCCCTCCCTCCCTCCCTCCCTCCCTCCCTCCCTCCCTCCCTCCCTCCCTCCCTCCCTCCCTCCCTCCCTCCCTCCCTCCCTCCCTCCCTCCCTCCCTCCCTCCCTCCCTCCCTCCCTCCCTCCCTCCCTCCCTCCCTCCCTCCCTCCCTCCCTCCCTCCCTCCCTCCCTCCCTCCCTCCCTCCCTCCCTCCTGCCCTCCGTGCCTCTCCTGCCCTCCCTCTCATGTCTCTGCTAGTCGCCCCTGTGCTACAGGTCTGCCCGTCCCCCCTACGTACCCTCCCGCCTCCAAGCTCCCCCCTCCCTCACCTACCTGCCTCCCTCCCTCCCCTCTCCACTACCCTCCCTCCCTCCCTCCCTCCCTCCCTCTGCCCTACGCTCCCTACCTCCTCCTGCCTTCCTGCCCTTACCTTCCGCTCCCTGACTCCTCGCCTGATCGACTACGTCCGTGCCCGTCCCCTGGCTGCAGCTGCCTCCCGCCCTGCCCTCCGTCCCTCTCCCAATCCATCCCTCCTCCACTAATCCGCTCCCCAATCCCTCCCCAGCCCTCCACTCCCTCCCTAATGCTATCATCCTCCCCATGTCCCTCCCTTGCCCTCCACCTTGCCCGTCCCGTGCCCTACACCTAATATCAGATGCCCTCCCTCCCTTCGTCCCCACTTCTCTCGCCCTCCCCATGGACCTCCCCTTCCCTTCCCTCCCCTTCCTCCTCTACCTCCCCTCCCCCGCTTCTCCATCATCCCGCCCCCCTCTGGGTCCTATTACCCCCACCAGCAACAGCAGCAGCCTTCCTCCCCATCCGCCTCCTCACCCTCACCATCTACACGCATATACACCCCATTCCAGCAAAAGGTGAGTGCATGTATGTGGCACCCTGTACCTAGACTAACCGCTAGCATGCCCCTTGTCCCGCTGCAGGATTGATCATCACACCCTTCCCCTTTTCCTCCCCTTTCCCACGCCCACCACCATCGCCAAGCTGGTCGTCCCTCCACATCCACCTCTCCCCACCCCCACTTCCCCCCTCCCTGTTACCTCTCCCTTTGACATCCCAGCAGCCAAGAGAAAGCCCACCCCATCCACCCTCTTGCCACTACCACCACCACCACCACCCCCTCCCTTCCCCCTCTCCCTCTCTCCCATGCTTGTCAAGCCTACCCTTCCCCTCTCCCACCCTTCGATTGACGTGGCATCGCAGCCGCCACCTCACCCCACCTTCCCTTCCCTACACCCTACTACACACCCCACCGCAGCCCAAACCCACTGGCGCATGGGATATGTTGCCGGAGGTGAGCAGGTGGGAGGCTAGGAGGACCACAAAGGTGAGGCCATGGTGATAGCTAACACAGTGCCCAGCCTGGTCACCCTACATTACGTGCACGCCCCTTGATTGCAGGTCTGATGGGCACCTCCCCTCCACTTTCCCTACACAACCACCCCCTCCCAATTCATCCTCCCCGGCCCTCGCTCCCTCTCCCGCCCCGACCCCCGCCCATGCCCCCAACCCATGCCCCTACACAACCCAAGCCAGGCCCCTACACTCCTACAATTTAGTCCCTGCGTTTGTCCCTGCGTTCTACCGACCTTGTCCGATCAGGCTGAAAATTTGATAGATGGTAGTTTTCAGAAAATAAAACATATTTTGCAAGAAAAATATTTGGAAAAATCCAAAAGCTGTTGCGCTGTGGCCCGCAACCTATCCCTGCACTTATCCCTGCACCTACTCCCCAGGGCCACAGCGCAGCCGCCTTTGATTTTTTCTAAAATATATTATCTGAAAAATATGTTTTATTTTCTGCAAACTACCATCTATCAAAATTTCAGCCCGATCGGACAAGGTCGGTAGAACGCAGGGACAAACGCAGGGACTAAGTTGTAGGAGTGTACCCAACCCAACCCATGCCCCTAACCCAACCCACCCCGCCTTCAAGCCACCCCGCCCATTTAAACCCAACTGAGCCTCCCGCCTCCCCGCCTCCCGCCTCCCTGCCTCCCGCCTCCCCGCCTCCCACCTCCCTGCCTCCCGCCTCCCCGCCTCCCGCCTCCTTGCCTCCCGCCTTCCACATCTACCCTCCCTCCCCGCCTTCAATCCTCCACTCCTACCCCCTTCCCAGCAGCAGTCATAGCAAGCAGCCAAAAGGTAGGTAGGTGCTATAGTGCCCCTACTATCTGCTGCTGCTGCCCCCATGCTGCTGCTGCTGCCCCCATGTTGTTGCTGCTGCTGCCCCCCTACTGCTGCTGCTGCCCCCATGCCCCCTACTGCTGCTGCTGCTACTGTTGCAGCCCCCCTGCAGCTGCTGCTGCTGCTGCTGCTGCCCCCCTACCTTAATTGCAGGTCTGATGATTGTAGGTCTGATGAACACCTCTCCTCCACTTTTCCTACACAACCACCCCCTTTCCAGCAGCAGTCATCAAGCAGCCAAAAGGTAGGTAGGTGCTATAGTGCCCCTACTATCTGCTGCTGCAGCCCCCCTGCCCCCCTGCTGCTGCTGCTGCAGCCCCCCTGCCCCCCTGCCACCCTGCTGTTACTGCCCCCCTGTTGCTGCTGCTGCAGGTCACAGCCAGTACTGGTCACAGCCAGCCAGCCAGTACTGGTCAGCCAGCCAGTACTGGTCACAGCCAGCCAGCCAGTACTGGTCACAGCCAGCCAGTACTGGTCACAGCCAGCCAGCCAGTACTGGTCAGACCAGCCAGTACTGGTCAGCCAGCCAGTACTGGTCACAGCCAGCCAGCCAGTACTGGTCCAGCCAGCCAGCCAGTACTGGTCAGCCAGCCAGTACTGGTCTCAGCCAGCCAGCCAGTACTGGTCAGCCAGCCAGTACTGGTCACAGCCAGCCAGTACTGGTCACAGCCAGCCAGCCAGTACTGGTCAGCCAGCCAGTACTGGTCACAGCCAGCCAGCCAGTACTGGTCACGCCAGCCAAGTACTGGTCAGCCAGCCAGTACTGGTCACAGCCAGCCAGCCAGTACTGGTCAGCCAGCCAGTACTGGTCACAGCCAGCCAGCCAGTACTGGTCAGCCAGCCAGTACTGGTCACAGCCAGCCAGCCAGTACTGGTCAGCCAGCCAGTACTGGTCACAGCCAGCCAGCCAGTACTGGTCAGCCAGCCAGTACTGGTCACAGCCAGCCAGCCAGTACTGGTCACAGCCAGCCAGCCAGTACTGGTCAGCCAGCCAGTACTGGTCACAGCCAGCCAGCCAGTACTGGTCAGCCAGCCAGTACTGGTCACAGCCAGGCAGCCAGTACTGGTCAGCCAGCCAGTACTGGTCACAGCCAGCCAGCCAGTACTGGTCAGCCAGCCAGTACTGGTCACAGCCAGCCAGCCAGTACTGGTCACAGCCAGCCAGCCAGTACTGGTCAGCCAGCCAGTACTGGTCCAGCCAGCCAGCCAGTACTGGTCACAGCCAGCCAGCCAGTACTGGTCAGCCAGCCAGTACTGGTCAGCCAGCCAGCCAGTACTGGTCACAGCCAGCCAGCCAGTACTGGTCACAGCCAGCCAGCCAGTACTGGTCACAGCCAGCCAGTACTGGTCACGGCCAGCCAGCCAGTACTGGTCAGCCAGCCAGTACTGGTCACAGCCAGCCAGCCAGTACTGGTCACAGCCAGCCAGCCAGTACTGGTCAGCCAGCCAGTACTGGTCTCAGCCAGCCAGCCAGTACTGGTCAGCCAGCCAGTACTGGTCCAGCCAGCCAGTACTGGTCACGCCAGCCAGTACTGGTCACAGCCAGCCAGCCAGTACTGGTCAGCCAGCCAGTACTGGTCACAGCCAGCCAGCCAGTACTGGTCACAGCCAGCAGCCAGTACTGGTCACAGCCAGCAGCCAGTACTGGTCACAGCCAGGCAGCCAGTACTGGTCAGCCAGCCAGTACTGGTCACAGCCAGCCAGCCAGTACTGGTCAGCCAGCCAGTACTGGTCACAGCCAGCCAGCCAGTACTGGTCAGCCAGCCAGTACTGGTCAGCCAGCCAGTACTGGTCACAGCCAGCCAGCCAGTACTGGTCAGCCAGCCAGTACTGGTCAGCCAGCCAGTACTGGTCTCAGCCAGCCAGCCAGTACTGGTCAGCCAGCCAGTACTGGTCACAGCCAGCCAGGTACTGGTCACAGCCAGCCAGCCAGTACTGGTCACAGCCAGCCAGTACTGGTCAAGGCCAGCCAGCCAGTACTGGTCACAGCCAGCCAGTACTGGTCACAGCCAGCCAGCCAGTACTGGTCCAGCCAGCCAGTACTGGTCACAGCCAGCCAGCCAGTACTGGTCACAGCCAGCCAGTACGGGTCACAGCCAGCCAGTACTGGTCACAGCCAGCCAGCCAGTACTGGTCACAGCCAGCCAGCCAGTACTGGTCACAGCCAGCCAGTACTGGTCACAGCCAGCCAGTACTGGTCACAGCCAGCCAGCCAGTACTGGTCACAGCCAGCCAGTACTGGTCACAGCCAGCCAGTACTGGTCACAGCCAGCCAGTACTGGTCACAGCCAGCCAGCCAGTACTGGTCAGCCAGTGCTGGTTGTCAGCCAGTACTGGTTGGTGAACAAGTGATGGTTGTGAACCGGTGCTGGTTGGGAACAGTAGAGCATTGTATGTCAGATGACTCTGTGTCACTGTGCAGGGGCTGGAGCTTGGACGACCACCTTCATTACAATGAGGTCGCCTTGCATTATAAGGGGATGAGATAGAGGACGGATGGAGTGTCCTGGTTGATGCTACATAGCATGCTGCATAGCATGCGAAGCAATGTAATTTGTAATGTTAAAGTGACAGTGGTAGTGATAGTGATAACAAACACATGTACATAGTAATCTCAATGACAATGCTTAGTGAGTGATAGCAAATGCAGTGTGTTATAGCGTGTTGTCCTCTTGTTGTAATCGGTGCCTAGACGGTACCTAACCTAGGCTCCAGCCCTGACCTCAGTCCTCAGCCCTAACCCTTCAGCTATCAACCACTTTACTGTAAGCATTACTCGCTTCATCCATAGGACTTGACATTATAGAGAGATGTTAACCCATTACAAGCGCACATGATAGCGCACATCGACTGGACATCGCACGTCAGAAAGACTTGGCAGTATGGAGAGTTGTCAACCCATCACAAGCGCACATTGTAGCGCACATCGACTGGACATCGCACATCGACGTAGACAGCCGTTGGGGAGCTTACAGCGAAGCGCTAAGACCAGCGATGCAAGTAGTACTATTGGGAAGGCTTGAATGTGATACGCGGAAACTTTGATATCTCCATGCCCTAACTCTGCCAAAGCTGACAACCAGTACTGGATGCCAACCAGTACTGGTTGAGGTCCAGTACTGGTTAGCAACCAGTACTGGACCTCAACCAGTACTGGTTGCCCTCACAGAAGTGCATGAGAGTCAAACGATCGAATCTAGCCAGCCACTTGGAGTAGATTTTTTTTTCCAAGTGCGTTGGCTTGCCAATGAGAAACTGAAGCCTTCCATCAGAAAAAAAAGTACCCTTAGGTGGCACTTATAATGCGATCTTTTCTACGAGTGCAGCCAGCAAAAGCTCATCCATGAGCTGGTCACAACGCACAGCATGTCTAATGCACACAGCAAGACTCTACCCATGGCTTCAGCAGTCAAGTTAGTCAGGGAAGGGGAAGCACTGGACACATCTGTGCATCACTACAGTGCCTTGGTAGGAAGCCTTCTTTACCTGTCATGCTGCACACGGCCTGACATAGCTTTCTCTGTAGGAGCCCTGGCCAGGCACATGTCTGCCCCCACCAAGCAGCATTGGGCTGCTGCCTGCACTGTTCTGTGTTACCTCAAAGGGACATCTGAGCAAGGACTGCTTTTTGGTGGAGTCACAGGCCTGCAGGGATTCACTGATGCAGACTATGCCGGTGACAAGGACACAGCCAGGAGCACAACAGGCTACCTCTTCACCTTGAATGGTGGTGCAATCAGCTGGTCCAGCAGACTACAGCCAACTGTGGCAATGTCTACAGCTGAAGCTGAGTACATGGCAGCCTCCAGTGCAACCAAGGAAGCCTTGTGGCTGCGAAAGCTAATGAGAGACTTGCAGCTGGAGGCAAGGTGTGTGCAGATGAGCTGTGACAATCAAGCAGCCCTGCAGCTGCTCCACAACCCCATGGCAACTGCACGTGCCAAGCACATTGACGTGCACCATCACTTTGTCAGAGAGCGCATCACCAGAGGAGAGGTTGCATTCAGCTACTGCCACACTGACAGCATGCTGGCAGACATCTTTACCAAACCTTTGGCAGCAGTGAAGTTTAACGCTGGGAAGCAGGGATGTGGAGTTTTCAGCTCATAAGCAGGCACAGGCATGTCTGCCTGAAACAGTCTGCTATGCCCAGCCTGTGTGTTTTCTCAGGACTGGGATATGAGTAGCTTGTTGGAGTAATACAGTTGCACAGGCTTGTATGCCTGATTAAACAGCAGTTGTTTGATGCTTTGCAGTTGAGCACAGACCTGGTCAAACTCTTGGCTAGGTCACTGAGTGGGAGTGTTAGAAAGCTTGCCCTCCCGGTGCAGTTGATTTAGAGCACCGGGATAGTAGGGCGTGTGCCAGCGGCCTAGCCGAAGAGTGTACGAGTGTGACTGCTTGATATATGGCAGTTGCCAGGCAGAGTACGGCACCCTGAACTGGTGTCGTCGTCTGCCCGTGCAATCTTAACAGGTAGGCGCTTGCTATGCGCTAGCCTGTTATGGCAGATCTGTGTAAAACCCTGAACTGGTGTCGTCGTCTGCCCGTGCAATCTTAACAATGCACCCGCACTGCAGCTTTAGTACAAGAGCGGCACAACGGGGCGGGACGCCTCATCACTAAAGCGATCAGTAAAGGCTCGCAAGGAGGGTGCATTTTGTACACTGACATCGGCAGCCACGCACGTGGCGAGCAAAACGACATGGATCTCCCTGACACCACCTTACGCGACACCCTTGCAGCCATAGGCCTGCCAGCAGCACACAATACGACAACCCGCCCTGATATCATCATGGTAAGCACCAGCAACAAAAGAAAACGGGATAATGACGAGCCCAGCAAGCACGTCACTATATTGGAGATTAAATATTGTGCCGACTCTAGATGGACCGAACAACTAGAAAAAGCCAGCACACAACACGCGACCCTCGCCACGGCCATCCGGGAAGCTGGCAACACCGTCACTATCCGACCTATCTTACTTGGCATAGGCGGCATTACCTACGAAACACACACCAAGCAACATATGAGGGAGTTGGGTGTAACACACACTAACACCACCAAACTACTCAACAAGCTCACCCGGCACGCAGTGATAAGCTCACATAGCATCGCCAAAACAAGCTACAGACTCAGAGCAGGGAAAGGGGATTGGGGAGGGTCGGAAGGGTCTCTCCATCACCCAGGGTAGGTGGTGGGAGCAGGCCGCGCCCCAGGCGGAAGCTCCTTCCTTAATGCACGCCGGCTTTTACGCCGGAGTAGTCTTCTTCTTCTTCTTCTTCTTCTTCTTGAGCCGGAGCAGCCTGCCCTTGGGTGGCGAATGCAGCTAGGCTGGGAGGGGTTGGGCTGGGAGGGGTTGGGCTGGGAGGGGGTAGGCTGGGAGGGGGTGGGTTGGGAGGGTTGGGCTGGGCTGGGAGTGGGTGGGCTGGGAGGGGTTGGGCTGGGAGGGGTTGGGCTGGGAGGGAATGGGTTGGGAGGGGTGGGCTCCTGCAATGAGGTGGGCTCCTGCAATGATGGGTGGAGGGGGGGCGGGCATGGTGGGTTGTTGCATGCCGTGGCCTAGAACCTGCCTAGTGAACATGATGTAACTTTGAAGCTGTCAAACTGAACGAGGCCTGGGCTGTTTGTTGTGCGGTTTGTTTCACTAGATGCGCCAATGGGTAAAGAAAAACATTTCGTAGCCATTTTCTTGTGGATGCAGCGGGTGCAACACAGTGGAGGACACAGTGGAGAAGGGGGGGGTATAAGCCGGTGATACCTTAGTGTGCGCCGACCCAAATGTGTTATTCGGCGGAAGCGAGTACGATTATATGTTTCATTCACCCCGTCTAGGCGCCCTGCACGCCCGGCAGGCATCGCGATGGGTGTTGGCCGGACATTCCATTTGTGAAGAACCAGCTCACTACGCTAGGTAGATGGGGCCACAGCGGTGCGGCTCACCGTGCCAAGGAGACCCGTCTCGCCGCTGTGAATTGTTCGCGGGCACATGTGGCAGTACGCGAGCAAAGACTCCAATGGCTAGCGCTGATGGTCAGATTACGCGGACTAAACCGTGGCTGCCAATGTGACAAACGCTATTGAAAACGATGCGGTATTCAGAGAGTAGTTGCATGAACATTACTAACCCCATGTTGGGGCGGCCCTGACCCCGTGATCTTACCTGCTGCGGGAGCCGCGAGACGTTGCTTGCCCAGGCAAGGAGTACAGGTGACGACTACCGTCCGACCGACGCCAGGGATGAAGGATGTAATGCACCATCGCATGGCAGGCGCGAATAATTGCTCGCCATTGCGCCAGGCATGTTTCTTTGTTAGTTAGGCTAAATGAGGCCTGATGCCCCTGCCCCTGCTGCACCCTGGCTACAGGCCATGCAGATTGTAGCATGTCAGGGCGGCCAGTTCAACATCCTGGAGCTGGTGGCAGATGGTTACACAACCAAGCCAAAGAGGCCTACGTCCTTATGATGCCGATGACTTGTGGTACCCTTAGCTCGTCGTTCTCCTCCCGCCCATACCTCTCACCCACACCTATCACTCACGTCTGTCACTCAAGCCTCTCACACCCTGGGAACACCCAGCCCACGCCTTTCACGCCAGCTTATCTCAGTCCCCGAGGTCAATGTCCACATCCACATCACCGCCCTCCATCATGCCCTCGATAAAGTCTTGAAGCCCCTCCACCACCTCCTCCACCACCTCCGCTAGCCCACCGCCCTCAGCCCGGCCTCGCTCTGCAGCCAGGGCAGCAGCCTCCAGCGTGGTGCTAGCAGCCATGTTGTGTGACACAGAAGGCGAAACCATGTCAGCTCCAGCCACACCGCCCAGGAGGGGTGCTCTGTTCTCCTACCGTAGACTAGCCTTGGGCCTGACCGAGCTGGTCTTGGCTATTGCTGTGCCCTGTCCAGGTCGTGCCAGCCAAGAGCCATCACCGGCCTGGCTGACCTGCTCAGTCGTAGTCTTCCCGCAGCTTGAAGTAGTAGCATGTTTTTACATTGCTGACCACCTCTCCTCGCCACCCTAGCAGCAGCTCCCAGTCAAGACCAGCTACTGTCAACTGCCCCTGGGCTGCCAACGGGTGTAGTGGCTGCTAGTGGCTGCTAGTAGGTACTGCTAGTAGGCTCAAATGGAGGCCCTAGTGAGGGACAAGGGGGCTGCCAACGGGTGTACAAGCCCCAGTTTGTAAAATCCACCCCAAATATCCACTCTTAGTTCTCCAATGTCATTTGTGACCATGGAGCTCATCTCCTCGTTTGCCAGCCTTGTTTGCTAGTGGGCGCAACCAAGCCGCCGTGCTAGGCTGAGAAATTATGATGGTGTGGACAGTAACACAAGAGAGATGTGTACAACCTGAAAGAGGCTGTAGTCAGTAAGCATAGTGTGCAAGCTCAAAGGAGCCCAACCATCCGGTTTACAGCTGTTTGCAAACAAAGCATAGGACCTGCCGAGCAGAGTGGGCTGGTTGCGGGCTGAGAGATTACGATTGCAGGGCCTCATGTGGTGCCCCTGGCTGCACCAGAGCACTTGTGTATTTTCACACAACCGTGTATTTTTCAGGGGAAACCCAAGTTGCTTGAAAAGGCCACCTCCCGTCGCACTGCGCATCGCGTGATGGCTAAGAAGAAGCACAAGAAGGACCCGGGAAAGAAACAGAAAAGTGCGTGACCCTAGCCGAATGTGGGCTACTGTGGGCTACGCGCTGTGTGATAACCCGTCGCTCCTATTGGTTCCATTGCAGCCCCCAGCAGGGCAGGGAAGCCCCCAGCAGAGCAGGTGAAACAGCGCCTGGTGCGCCCAGCCTGGAGCCAGGAGCGTGGCCAGCCAGTGCGGGGCCTGATGTGGTGCCCTGTAGTGGCCCCCCACAAGCCCCCACAAGCCCCACGCAGCAGCCAGGCAGCCACACAGCCAGCAGCCTCAGAGCCAGGGCCCAACACTCCCCCTCCAGCCAAGCGCAGCAAGCCGGCAGCTGAGCCCACCAAGGGCAAGGGCAAGGGCAAGGCTGCCAAAGCCAAGCCAGCACCACAGCCAGGCAGGTGGCTGGACAGGGACTGCAATGCAGCATTGAACATGCAGCGCATTGGGGAGAGCAAATGGCGTCCACTGGAGCTGTGCTACTGGCCAGACCAGGGAGCTCTGCCAGCCAAGGGTAAGGAGTACCCTGGCCTGGGCTACAAGCGGCTGCGAGACAAGGCACCAAAGGCCCAGCAGCAGGAGCAGCAGCAGCCTGCTGAGGCACAGTAATGTGTGCCCCCTTTGTTGAGCTGTCATCAGCTTACAATTAGTGCATGCAGGTCATGCCAGCTCTACATCATAGCCCTCGGGTCAGGCAATAGTGTAGGTGGTAGGCGGGCTCATGTGCCATGTGCACTGGGTTTACTCCACACAGCCCAATAACACTGTTTGAGTCGGATCAGTTAGTGGCTGCTAGTGGCTGCTAGTAGGTACTACTGATCCGGCTCAAATGGAGGCCCTAGTGAGGGACAAGGGGGCTGGTTGCGGGCAGTTTGTTTGTGCGTGTGTGTTTGTTTGTGTGTGTGTGTTTGTTTGTACGTCAAGAGATTGTTGCATGCCTCTTTTTTCCTTTGTTAGGTCCTTGGGTCTTAGCTGTCCTTGGGACCTCGGTCCTTGGGACTTAACTGCAACTGTACCTCACCTGGCTTCCGGGATGCGAGGGAGTCTAGCTGTGGGGAGTAGTACGCACTGTTGTGCTGCATGCAGTCCCACAGTGGTCCCATCTGCAGCAGTGAAACCAGCATTCGTTGCGACGTACAAAAGCTGTTGTGCAGTAAACGTGCTGCCCACGAGGAGCGCTGTGGCTCTTCCACTCTGCCTTGCAACTGTGACTGGTTCTGCTCACCAAACCGGCACAAGACTCGACATCATCCCGGCCAGCGTCTCTCACATCGTCCACACACTTCAGCCAAACCTGGCATCACAGGCCGTGAGCTATTGATCAGTTGGCAGTAGCACAGGCCTAACACAGAGCGCACCTGCCTCAAACTCCTTCTTGCAGCCCCCCCCTTTCATCCATTTGCACCAACTGCACTCCTCTGGCTTGTCCGCCTCTGGCTTGTCCTCCTTACTGCCATCACCGTCTGCCACTCCTTGTGGTTGCTTGTCAGGCTCGGAGGCCGTCATGTGCAAGGCCGAGATGTTACGCCAGCTTCTTCTCTCCGTGCTAGTGAGCCACACGTACGAACCCAAATCTCACTCCGTGCAGATTTGACCTCAGCCTGCGCGCTTATACGTTTTTAAACAGAACCCCGTGTCTACACGGTCGAGGATGGTGTATGCCGGCTATGTTCCAGGTGTGTAAGGGATGGCGCAAACAGAAGGGGGTAGTCCCGTCTTACGTTTGGATTTCCACACGTGTGCAGCAAAAATTCCTACCGTTGCGAACGAGCTCGACCGTGCTGTCGCAGCCGTGACTAGCTTGGAGGCACTTGAGGGTAACCGCACGCGCACCTGTCACTCGACCGCTCGACAGCCACTAGGACACCTGTGTACTGAACAGTGCCTTTCCTATGTGCTGAACCAGCCTGGTAGACAAGACGCTGGCAGCAGCATAAGCAGGCCTTTCCCACAAGTGACCCTACATGCTCACGTATAAGGATCTGAAGCTGTCTTGTGTACTTGTGACGCAGTGATTGGCAAGCTCCTGTACAATGCGGCCATCTCACCAAAGGATGACAAGTTTCGTCGTGTCAGGTGTGCATTGTAATATGAATGCAAGCTGGGTGTGGCGGCTTGCCTGATCCCCCCCCATTGTCGTCCTCATGTCTAAGCCCTGCAATGCCCTCCAGGCTGAGCAACGCGAAGATTCGTGCTACAGTGGCAGAGGCGCCTGGGGCAGTGGAGCTCCTGCTGGCATTCGGTTGGGTGAAGGACGACGATGCAGAGGACACCATCGTGATCCCAGCAGGTCAGATCCATTTGCTACAAGCTGCAGGCTCTCATATCAGGAGTGTTGTGGCGCCTAGGTGCTCTCCAGTCAGCTCACACACCAACTGCTTGCCTGTTGGGCCAGTTATCTCTATCCTGTGCCCATGGGTTTGTGCTGTACCATGTGCAGGCAAGTACATGAGCATGAAGGAGGTGCGCATGGTTGAGGATCAAAAGGAGGTGGTACGCAAGCAGCAGCGTGCGGCCACCACTGAGGCCATCCGTCGCGGCCCTGCGGCTGTGTCACCATCAGTTTGACCTGGTTTCACACATGTATTTGTAGGGAATGTCATTGTATAGTAGGCAGGCAGGCGGGAGCCACTGAGTAGACATGCACGTGATCACAGCTTGTGGCTCAGCAATGGATTGCTAAGTTATGCCTGACGAACACTGGTAGATAAATAAGTAATGTGATTTGTAAAAGAGTGATGTGTGTGATGGGCGTGACAGCGATGAGATGATTCATGATCACATGTGATAGGATCCTTGGATTCACCAGCAGGGCTGCGACGGGGAAACAGAGCACTTGTGTATCTTCACACAACCGTGTATTTTTCACGGGAAATCCAAGTTGATTGAAAAGGCCACCGCCCGTCGCACTGCGCATCGCGTTATGGCTGCCACGGATGCAGGGCTGTTGGGGGCTGGGTTGGGTGTCAGCGGAACATTTGGGGGGTGGGGACCACCGTGGGTTGAGGAATTGGGCCAGCTGGACAACACTCGCAGGGTGCAACTTGATAGAGAGCTAGGTGCGGCTAGATTATAACTTGCCCGAAGGCTGCTGCAATACCTAGCGGTGGAATGACAGTATCAAGCTACAGCACTTGTCACGGCAGCAGCCACCCCAGCAGCATGTGGCTTCACCCTGGCCATTTGGGATGCAGTATTGGCAGAGTGCCTGCACCCCCTATGGCAACTGTGGGTATCTTGCTTGCTTTGGTTGAGAACCCTTGTATAGCAGAATGGTCCTGACCGGGTGAACTCCGGCAGAGAGGTACATTGCATGTGGACCTCAAGTCTATTCCCTATAAATGTAATAGGTCCCGAGTGCGTCCGGTGACACGCTATCTGCCTCCTACCAGACTTGCAGGATGGCTGGCACCGGGCCGAATGCAAAGGTTGAAGAGCTGTTCGCACAAATGTCTCCGCCGGGCTTACCTGTAGTGCCCTCGTCCGCCGTCTGGAGTCGCATACAGGCACGCGACCCCAACTTGCTGCTCATCGACGTGCGCTCCCCTGAAGAGCAGCAGGTGCGTAAAGGGCCACCGAATGCTGTGCTCAGCTCCTGACTACAGTGAACAGGCAACATGGGGATGCGTTTGGCCTACCCAACTATGCTGGTAGTGCCAATGCCAACGAGCTAGAATGAGACACAGGTCTTGGCAGCCCGGCCTAGCCCCTGGCGCCGTTTGGTGGCTGCTGCAGGTGTCCATGCTGCCTGGGCGCACCCTGACCCAGGCACGGTTTGAGGCAGAGAAGGAGCAGCACAAGGCAGCCAAGCCGGACATCGTGGCCTACTGCACCCTAGGGGCCAGGTCTGGCAAGCTGGCCCAGCAGCTGACAAAGGAAGGATTCCAGGTGACTGACACATCTGTGACAGCAAGCAGGCCGGGCAAGAAATCAGCGGCACGGTATGGAGCAGGGCCTCAGAGCAGCCGCAGCATAAACATGGCTCTGTGTACGTCCCTCTATCTGACCATGGGCACCTTGACGTTACCCACCACCACCACCGGACTGCCACCTTACACTGACCCTATGTTCACCACGCCAACATCAGCAGCTGGGAGGGCACCCATTAGGAGCACTGTCACCGCCGCCATCTAACCCCTGCCCTCTCCCCATTGTCCAACCAAGCATTAGGACCAGGATTCCTCCAGCCTACATCCTGGCTTTTCATGCTGTCCCACCCCTTCCAGCCCTAGTGCTGTCCGACCTGCAGGTCGCGAACCTCCAAGGCGGCATCCTGGGCTGGGTGGGTGTTGCTATGCCTTCATGTGTGCCCCCCCTCCCCTCCCCTCCCCTCCCCTCCCCTCCCCTCCCCTCCCCTCCCCTCCCCTCCCCCTCCCCTCCCCTCCCCTCCCCTCCCCTCCCCTCCCCTCCCCTCCCCTCCCCTCCCCTCCCCTCCCCTCCCCTCCCCTCCCCTCCCCTCCCCTCCCCTCCCCTCCCCTCCCCTCCCCTCCCCTCCCCTCCCCTCCCCTCCCCTCCCCTCCCCTCCCCTCCCCTCCCCTCCCCTCCCCTCCCCTCCCCCTCCCCTCCCCCTCCCCTCCCCTCCCCTCCCCTCCCCTCCCCTCCCCTCCCCTCCCCTCCCCTCCCCTCCCCTCCCCTCCCCTCCCCTCCCCTCCCCTCCCCTCCCCTCCCCTCCCCTCCCCTCCCCTCCCCTCCCCTCCCCTCCCCTCCCCTCCCCTCCCCTCCCCTCCCCTCCCCTCCCCTCCCCTCCCCTCCCCTCCCCTCCCCTCCCCTCCCCTCCCCTCCCCTCCCCCTCCCCTCCCCTCCCCTCCCCTCCCCTCCCCTCCCCTCCCCTCCCCTCCCCTCCCCTCCCCTCCCCTCCCCTCCCCTCCCCTCCCCTCCCCTCCCCTCCCCTCCCCTCCCCTCCCCTCCCCTCCCCTCCCCTCCCCTCCCCCTCCCCTCCCCTCCCCTCCCCTCCCCTCCCCTCCCCTCCCCTCCCCTCCCCTCCCCTCCCCTCCCCTCCCCTCCCCTCCCCTCCCCTCCCCTCCCCTCCCCTCCCCTCCCCTCCCCTCCCCTCCCCTCCCCTCCCCTCCCCCTCTCCTCCCCTCCCCTCCCCCCAACCCCACCCCTAACCGTTACTGTACAGGCCAGGGTCCCTTGGATGCTGGATTTGCAGTTGACCGGGCATAGTGCCTGCCTGCATGGCCCTGGGTGTAGTGTGCATGCCAGGGCAGCTGTGCTGGTGGTGGGTGTGCATGCAGAGCCACGAAGGGCTGCCATTGGTGGCCCGGAGCAGTGATGGCAGTGAGCAGTCCACCACCCAGGTCCATGTGTGGGCTGAGCAGTTCGCCCTGCAGGGACCCGGATACCAGGCTGTCTGGTTCCCCACCAAAAGTCCCAGGTGCCGCATGAAGCATGCAGCAGTGCTTGCACACCCATGCTGTTGCAGTCAGATGACCTCCTTTGCAGGCATTGCCTTTGTCTTCAACATCATCAGCTAGTGGCACAAGCATCGTGCCACTGTCTGTGTTGTATGGCTGGGGACGGATGAGC